>OX456524.1:81093448-81423448 GCA_949748255.1 Eustalomyia histrio
TTATTGGAATACTGAAGTTTTTGTTCGGAATTACTGGATGCTGCATTAACTATGAATGATAATATTTGGAATATTTGTAAAGAATTCGTAGAAATTTTTGCGCCTGTTAAAAATTATCGTTGAAAATACAAGAATAACACATGACTTTAGGAGATTTTTAAAGAATCTGGCTTAGTTTTAAGTTAAAGCTAATAAAAGATGACACAACAAACATATTTTCACAAGAATAATATTTAAATATTATAAAAAGAGAAAACCACTTTATTTATGTTACACTTTTGATTTCAGCATTATACCTACATAGTAGATTTAAGTTATGGCTAAGTCCCGAAAATGTTCAAAATGCTAAAAAAAAAACAATTTAATTATTCAAAACTTTGCAAATAGAAAGAGAAGAACAAAATTGTATGAGAGAATCAATATCTTGTTTTTCAGAAGAAGATGATCAAGATATGCCCGAACAAGTTCTAAAAAAGAAGGAACGATTTTCCAAAGCAAGTTCTTCAAATATATTAATTATAAAATTTAACAAAAATTTCTTTTAAAAATAAATAAATTTTCTATTAATAAAACATATGTACTTTAATTCAATGTTGAACCAGTACCCTGAAACGAACCGATTAACCCGAACCCATTTTTTTAGGGTTTCAGTCCGCGCAAAAAATTAATTAAAATCTTATATAGGTACAAAACAAAGGCAAATGATGTATATCACCTGGCTAAGCTCGTTCTCTTGGATTGCAAAAGTTCGTTATTTTCCAAATAGGTTGGTCTGCAATTCCAATTGATTAGTTTTTTTTTTTTTGCGAGACCAATTGATTTTTTTTTTTTTTTGCAAGTCGAACAGTTTTTTAGCAAATTTTCTAATTGGTTTCACAAAAGAGTTACATAATTAATCAAGTTTGTTCAAATTTGAGCAGAAAGGGGAAATATTTGTTTTAAAATCAGGGAAGTTTGGTTAATTTTCTCCTGTTTTCTCTCAATGTGGAGCCCATTACCGAAACTTAGTGAACTGTACAAAGTTTTGTTGGATCACTCCCAATAAAAAATATGATTCAAAAAATAGATTGCAGAAGAACTTAATCGGCATTATCATAGCCCAGCAAAATAACAGCTGAGGAAGAAGTAGTTAAACACCACATTTACTGAACCCGAGGTTGTGAATATTTCGGTGAATCATTAATGATTTTAACATTGGCGTGTCATTGGGAGGAAGTGGTTTGTTTCGGTGCTATGAAAAATCGATGAGCAGATGGACTTTTTCATTAGTTTACGGAAGTTATTTAATATAGGGACTACAAAATAAAAATAGGCAGTGACTTTGTTTTAAAGTTAAAAATGTGATTTTGAACACGCCAAGAATTATTATTCCGACCAGGACAAAGTGAATATCACTGGTATGCAAAATATCTTTTCAATTAAATGACTAGTAGGGCTTAATATTAACATTTTGGAAGTTGTTTCAAATGACTTCTTACAAATCGAAAAATTTGCTCTAATAACTTCTTTGGATGTTCTGAAAAAGAGATTCGTAAAGAAAAACATCCATTTTATTTTGCTGGGAGGTTATAAATTATGTTCTACTAGTGATTCCTTTTGTATTGACTTTTTTGATCGGGATAACACACATTTAATTGAAAATATACCCAATATTATGTGGGTCATCCCAAAATCTGACTAGAAATCTAATGCGCAATCTTGAATTTGACAGGCCTTTGGCATTTGTGTTTTGTTTTGGGCTTTGGTGTGTTCTGACTTATGTAGTAAAATTTTATGGCCAACATATTTGAAGAAGATTTCATTGCCGCCCTCCCCTTTTTTATGGGTGCTTTTTTCAGATTTGTTAGGATAGAGCCAAAAACTACCATTATGTGGGTGAGCTAGTAACCTTCTAAGTTCCACAAAAATATGTATATGCGTTTTTATTTTCTACAAAGATAATGAATATACCCTGCACCACCTAAAAAAAATTCCAATGTGATGTTTTAAAACGCCGACACGTGTTTCTTTTTTTTTGTCTCCACTAACAGAATCCATTTTCAGAATCCAATAATATATTTAAAATAAGACTGAAAAATTTTACAATGTGACGAAATTATGTTTTTTAATATGATATACAAATAATATATATTCGTTAATGTTTCGTACATAATATAAATGAATTAACCATATTATATTATAAATAAAATGTAAAATTATATATTATTCATCATATAATACACTCACCAAAAAAAGTCTGTGATGGTAACTGAAAATTTTGCTGTTATTACGGAAAATTCTGCTAGTTTGAGCCCAGCGGTAATTTTTGCTAATCTTAGCAACACATGTCTGCTGACGCGTAGTACAATGAAATTAGTAGAAAAATTAGTAGCCGCTACTAAATTTTAGTAGACTTTTTGTAAAGTGAAATTTAAAATCTGTTTGCTAAAATCAGCAAAAAAAATTACTAAATATTATTAATACTAGTACAAAGGTTTACATTTATTTTTTTATCGAGCATCAAAAATTTTGATTATATTTTTTAAAAAATATTTTATACAATATGAATTTATCATTTTGTTTTAATTTGGTAATTTCTGTTTTGAAAAATATTTTAGTAATTTTTTTTTTTACTTTTAAGTTTAAATTTTAATTGATTTAACTGATTTTAAGAACAAAAAAACCTTTTTAGTGCTATTTTAAGTGGATGTCCTCTTTTTAGACATGAGTCGGTATCTTCACTTCCGATAATATTTTTAAGCCTAAGTAACATTTTAGGACAATTTAAGTTTGTATGTATAAATTTTAATTATTAGAAATAACATTTCCTTCAATATCCACTTTTTAAAATTAGTATTTTTTTTTGCTAATTTTAGCAAATCGGTTTTCAAAAATTTGTAAAATGATTACTGAAATTAGCAACAAAAATTTGTAAATATTCTGTGAAAATTCCGTAATTTTTAAAATATAAATAGCAAAAATATTTGCTAAATAATAATTTTTTTACTAGAAATCAGTACAGAAATAGTAAAGTGGGATTGAAAACCGCTTACAAATTTTTCTACTAACTGTTTTTTCTGAGTGTATGCAACTATACGTGACATAATATTAAAATTAATATAATTATGTCGGGTTATATACACCAAAACTATATGTCAATATATTCTCGTAAACATATAAAATATTTGAAAATTTTTAAATACCAAGAGAAAAAACATGCAACCATATTCAAAGAGCATCATAAATTTTGGGGATTATGATTGTGTCAACCATATACTTTTTGGAAGAAAAATACTTCAAACTAGTTTTTTAATTCTAAGGACCTTTTAATAAAGAAACATACATTCTATGGACTCTCTCTAATAGAAAATTGTTAGATTATACACAAAAAAAAACAGATTCATTGTGACAATCGAATTTCTTGCCAACCGAATGGTTTGGTTACAGCAATTTAAATATATGGTCTTAATCGAAATTCTATTGTATTAACCGAATTTCTGTTACCACAAACAAACATGTCGTTAGCTCCAACTAAGAAATTCAGATGTCACAATGGATCTGTTTTCTCGGTGTAAATACATTTTTAAGATTTTTTTAAATAGTCCTCAGAATTTTTCTTTAAGAAAAAGTCCCTAGACTCTCAGAATATATCTTTTAGAAAAAGTTGTTAGAATCTAAGTATTTTTCATTATGAAAAGTCCTTAGAATTTAAGAATTTTTTAGAATCGTTAGTTTTTTTTTAAATTTATGGATTTTTATTTAAGAAACACTTTGCAGAATCTGAGAATGTAGAAATGTTTTTATCAGAAAATTTTCTAAAAATCTAGTATTTTGTATAAAAAACCTTTTCATACAAAAGAAATCTTGGACTCTACAGATTTTTTCTGTTAAAAAAAATTATTTTATTCATATTCTGAGTACATTTTCCGCATGAAAGTTGTTTATTGTATATTAATCAAACATATTTTTTATAAAAATAATTTAAAATTTATAATCTTTATATAGAATCTTTGTTTGACAATCATTTTTGTAATGTTATATGTATTAGCCATTTTCGTAAGTAAAAGCCCTCAGGGTAAAATGTTCATATATTATAATTTTTACATGGTTGATTGAACTGATAGATTTTTTTTATGAAGCCAAGACAGTATTATGATTGTAAAAGTTAAATTCATGTATTATTTGATTTATAATTATTCATTGATTGTTGTTGCCACTTTATAAGTAGAATATTATATTATTTTTTCATAGTCAGAATTTTTGTTACCACAGTGTAACCATCCCAGCAAAAATAAAGCTGCCAAAGAAGCAATAAAATCATCACTACTATGGCAAAGGCATCACATTTTTTCTGATGGTTTCATCGATGAATTTGACATTAGCGTGTCATAGGATGGAAGTATTCAAATGTAGCTACTAGCATTACTTATACTATACTCTAAGAAAGCAATGATAATACAATGACAGAATACCTATTCTGATGCATGAGTGGAAAATGTTCATATACTTTGTAATATTTAAGCTTCGATGAAAATTTAATTCATAATAATGCAGAAAAATAAGTTTAAAGAAGCGAAATTTATGCATTGATATACAAATTCTCCTTATCAAAACAAATAAATAATTCTGCATTAATGAAAAAGCATTTTTGAAACATTTTTCAAAAATTTTAATGAATTTTTAGACAAATTTTAAAATATTTTTGAATAATTCAAAAACTGATTGTACAATTTAGAAATATTTTTAGATAATTTTAAAATATTTTTGAACAATTTTAAATAATTTTTGCACAATTTTAAAACATTTTTGGGCAATTTGAAATAATTTTTACACAATTTTAAAATTATTTTGGTAAATTCTGAATTAAAACTGGAAATGGTGTAGTGTTAAATAATAAACATAATGCAAAAATGCGCAGATTGCGTCGTCATAAATATTTAAGGCTGAACAAATGCAAATGACAGGCTACTAGTTTCAATTAAATGTTTTTCTTGATTTTTCAAAACTTTTATAAAAATTGCAAACCTGCATAAATTCTAACCCTCATGAAATTTTAAACTAAAATATAAAAAATGATTTAATAAAAAAATTAAAAAAGTTCATCAGAGCTATTTTCTCAATTTGAATAAATGCTTAAGATTCAAAAAATGAACGATATCCTGTAACTTATGCTTTATAAGTAATGAAGAGTGATTTTTTAAGATACGCATCGGGTTTATATCCAGATCACTGCATTTGAAATATGAACACATGAACTCTTTTGGAAGTGCCTTAGAATAACACTAAAATATCATAAAAGAATGTAAACTGAAGTTTAGGAAGCAATGAAAGAAGTTATAGTCACAGAATCACTACCATTTATTTTTGTTGGGATGTTATAAAATAGAAGGCGACCATATTGATTGTTAGAACCTATTGTGACAAATATACCCGTATACAGAAAGTCTAACATAGTAGCAGTGATCATTTTGCAACCATGTTTTTTCTCTGCGTGTATGAACTAGGACAATAACGAATTTTTATTTCATATCCTATGATTATTTTGCGAACTGTATACAACATCTTTTCATAGTTTTTAATATGCCTTAAATAGCAATTATCAAATTATACAAGTATTTTATGATTGGCTAAGTCAATAAAGTCATTAGACAGGTATGTCTCACTAATGTTTGCGTGCTATTAAACCAATTTTATGTAGAAATGCAAATTTATTCTTAATTTTTTTTTTTAATTAAAAATTGATTTCCTAATTTTTGTTATTTGACACAGAAGCAGTTAAATACTTCTTTGTTAAGTGCTTAATTTATATGTCTAGCATTAAAAGTAGATGTATAAAACGAAAGTCATATATAGTTGAATATAACACTAACAAAAAATAATGGTCAAATTTAGAGAGAAAAAAAACCGGATATACAGTTTATATCCAGCAAAGTTTTAACGCCATTTACGAGTTAACACGAGTCAGGACATTTAAAAAAGAGAATACTAAAATTAGCATTGCAAAGTAGCATGTAGCAACAACACCAGCAGTATAAACTTAGAGTGACAGTTAAGTATACATATTGCGGAGCTGTTTTATGTCGTCATCAATTGGTTTCTATGGTCATATATTTTTTTATCCCTCATTTGGAACATGTTAAAGTATATGTAGGTCTAAGACCTCATAAAGTTTACAAGAACATGAGTGCAAATGTCAAAGTACCTCTAAGTTTTCAATACAAATTTTTCATATTTTTTTTTTAAAACGCTTAAAAGTGAATTATATTTTATATTCAACTGAAATTATTTTCACCTAAAAATTGTTTTCCACTACAAACATTTTTTTTTTTTTTTCATCACATAAATTTTTTCCGCATGCAAAATATGCTTTCACTTTAAAAATATTTATTTCAGCTTCATCATTGACATTTTTAAAACATCTTAAATACTTTGTAAGTTAAAATAACAGAAAATACCATTTCAAAGAACTGATATTTCATTTAAAAAGCAAACCAAATGATTTTTGTTGTTTATTTTTTAATTTTGTTATAACAACTGTCATATCAGTAAAAAAAATGATTAATCAGTTAAAAATTAATGTTAAATTTATCCAACCCATTCCGTAAAAATAACTGATTACAGATTTGTTTTAAATTGTTTCGGTTTTTTGTATATTTGTTTGTTTATTAACATTTTGTGTTAATATCCGTATGTGTGTGTTCTTCTGATTGAAATATTTTAAACAATAAAAAATATTTAAAACAATAAAAAACAAAATTTTAATTTTGGAATATTTTTTTTTTTTAATTTGTAATAAGTGTAATGGAAACAAATAAACCGCAAATTTCCGTTGTGTAGGTAAATTTTTATTAAATTTCAAACAAAGGGAAAAAAAAATGAAAATTAAAAATCGGTTATTGACAGTAAATCATTTTAAGCAAATGTATAAAAATGTTAAAAATAATATTTCTTTGAAAAATAAATGTATGTTCCTTTATTTTTAACTGAACCGAAAACATTTTTATTAATCTACATATAGTAAATTAAATAATATTCTGAGTGTATTATTTGTATCGGAATCCACCTCAGTTAAGTTAATTTAATAACATTAACTAAAGAATATGTATATGTTTAAATTATAACATTTTATTTTGTGAGTTTGTAAAAAAAAAATTAAGAAAATGTACAAAAATTTTATATTTTAGGGTTTTTATGTCGAAAAAGTACTATTCGTATGATGTTTGGTACACAATTGAAGCTCTAGTTTATCATACCTTGTGAAGGGTATAACAACAAATTTAGTAAAACTAAATTTAATACTTTTACTTGTTTTCAATTCAATTTTTTTTTTTTCACCACAAAAACTAAAAGGAGTAAGAAAATCAAAATAATTAAATTGACACTAGTAGGACACAGGGACTATATGACCACAACGTGCAAAGTGATTTAAACAGAAAAAAACTCCAACATTGCTAGTGAATGTAGGCCACATTATGCTCATTTTAAAATTTGTTCAATTCGCCGTATGCTGCGGGAAACTTTTCATTATAAAAGAGATGTAATTTCAAAGCGCATGCTTTTGCTCTTTACGTATGGTACTCTTAAAAATATTTTTGTTTCTTTTTTATGATTATCACTGACCTATGTTTTAATAAAATTTAGCTGTAAGATAAACGCCACTGTATGTTTTATATTTTATTTAAAGAGCAAATACACTTAAGCACAGTTACAACAATTTGGAGTAAATTTCTACTTTTTTGGATGTTCAATTCAAAGTTCAATTCTTTTAAATTATTTAGTAGCTATGTGTATCTAAGATGCAAACATATTATTTCTGCTACACAAAATGCAAACTAAAGTTACACATATACATATATGTATGTAAGCATGTATGTGTAATTCTATATACACATCAAACAAAAACTACTATAAAAAATACCCATAAGCTGTTTTGGAAGGCATTATTTAGTTACGAGGCGCTTCCTAAACCACTACCAGAAGACAAGATTTTTGTTTGCGATGTCCCACTTTGAAGGTTCCTTTTCCTCAGGTAAAATGCGCTTCTTTCATGATAATAAAATCAGGCCTTTAGAGAAAATGAAAATAATATGTAATTAAAGCGTTTCATTAACTTATGTTTGTAGTTTAATGAAAAAAGTTTTCCGTTCCATACATTTATTTTTCAAAGAAATATCTATTTTAACTTTTTTATACATTTGTTCGAAATAATTTACAATCATTAAGTAATTTCTTTTAAGTTTCATTTATTTTTTCATTTGTTTGAAATCTAAATAAAAATTCACACACAAAACGGAAATTTGTGGTTTATTTTTGTCCGCTACAGTTGTTTCAATTTTTAATTTTGTTTGCCGTCTGTTTCAAAAAAAAATATATAGTGTGCACTCCCTCTAGCGCTGATCCTTACAATTTTTTCCATTTAATAAAATAAATTAGTGTTTACTATTCGTTAGTAACATTAAAAAGTGTGATCTTGAGCCTGGTAAAAAATTATAAATATATAAAAAAAATATATTTAAAAAGTTTCAATTTGTTTTTTTATAAATTAGTTGCTTAAATACAAAATTATTTCAATTCAAATTTCAAGAACTTTATAAACACACATACTTACAGAAACACATTCACACAAAAAGTGTCTTTAGCCATTCATACATACATTTTGTAGATTAAAAAAATCTAAAAAAATACAAAAACAGTAACAATTTCAAAAAAAAATATATCACTCACAAAAAAAGTCTGTAATCGCAACTGAAAATTTTGCTGTTATTATGGGAAATTTTGCTAATTTGAGCCCAGCGGTATTTTTTGCTAATCTTAGCAACACATCTCTGCTGACGTGTAGTACAATGAAATTAGTAGAAAAATTAGTAGCCTCTACAACATTTTAGTAAACTTTTTGTAAAGCGGAATTTAAAATCAGCAAAAAAAATTTACTAAATATTAATTATATTAGTACAAAATTTTAAATTTATTTTTTTATCGAGCATCAAAATACTTTTATTTTAATTATTATTTTTTAATAAATATTTAAAAAAAAAATCAAAGGCTTAAAAATCTTAAAAATTGTTAAAACATAAACAAATTTCTGTTTTAAAAATATTTTAGTGATTTTTTTCACTTTCGTTTCGTTTTAATTGGAAATAACACTTTTTTTAATTAGTAAATTTGTTTGCTAATTTTAGCAAATCGGTTTTCAAAAATTTGTAAAATGATTTCTGAAATTATTCAAAAATCTGAAATGATTTCAAAAATTTGTAAAATGATTTCTGAAATTAGCAACAAAGATTTGTATATATTCTGCAAGAATTCTGTAATTTGTAAAATGTGAATAGAAAAAAAATTTGCTAAATAATAATCTTTTTACTAAAAATCAGTACAAAAATAAAAAATATTAAAATAGTATGGAAAATTGTTTACAAATTTTTCTACTAAATTTTTTTCTGAGTGTAAAATTTTAACAATTATTTTTACTGATGAATTATTTTTTTTCTTAAGGATGTGTCAGTTGTTTAAACAATATTAAAAAATAAAAAGCAAAAGCCATTTGGTTTAAATGAAAATTAAGTAGACCGGTTTTTAAATGAAATATTATTTCTTGTAAATAACATGTTCTGTTATATTAACTAAAAAACTGTTTTAAGTGTACATCTAATAATTTAATGTGCCAATAAAATACGTTATTTTCATGGACTTTTGCAAACTTTTAAAACCAATATTGAAATAAATAAATAAATAAATAAATAAATAAATAAATAAATAAATAAATAAATAAATAATTTGTATATTTAAATTTTAGAGTGATAGAACAAAAGAATTCTGTGAAAATTTCTCATTACAAGTTGTTAGATTTATAAAAAATAAAAGAATATTTTTTACAATGAAATACATTAAGATCCCTTTTTTTATAGTTGACTCTTCAACTCATTTTGGCCACATATTTTAAGCAAAAGCGAAAAGAAAAAAGCTTTTGGTTGGTTATTTCATTATTTTGTTTGGCGAAAAAGTTAAAATAAATTTAACTGTCCAGGTAGTGTGTCGTAAACCATAATTATATGCCGGTCTTTTCCCCTGCTATAAAAGAAACAGTTTGGAAGGCAGATTAAAAAAACATAAACAGATCGTTAAATATAAAATATTGTACTATGCGTAATGAATAGTAAAATCAATATAAGAAATCACTGCATTTATCACTGTTTTAAAAGAATGCATATAAGAGATTATTAATTTACTGTTTGAAATCATCTATTTTTTTTTTACAAAACGAAAAATTTGACATGAAATTTTATAAAAAATGTTTAAATCGACTCCCAAAAAATATTAACTAGAATTTAGAAAAATTAACTTATTTGGAGGAAAAATTTTAATGAAAACGGCACCAAAGACACTTTTTTTCAAAAGTTAAAAAAATTTTCCATAAAATTAAGAAACAAATTTTATTTATTTAAAACAAAATTTTTATTATAAAACAAAAAAATATCCTCCTATTTAGTTCATATATCATCTTTAATTTTACTGTTAGTTATCAAATGTTTCCTTGGTTCTAAGAAAAATTTTATTTTATTGAAGTTCATTAGAAAAATTTTTTTACTTAGACCTAGCTAGGACTTAAATTCCAAAAAATTAAAAAAATAACATTAATTTGCACTTCTTTTAAGTGCAAATTATCATTAAATTGGTTAAACATTTTCTAATAAATAAAAACCTGTTTCTATGGTAAAGGTAATATATTTTACCATATATTTTAAAGTACTTTACACTCATTGTGTAAGTATTTTCCCACTTTGGGCTTTTAATAAGTTTTTGCTATACATTTTTATCTTTAAGTTAAATTGAATTATACTAAACTCATGTATTAAGAATATAAATTAAATGTCATTAGCAAAAAGGTAAACAAATTAAAAAATGTACTACAGAATATCCTGAAACGTAATTACTTGTGACAAAGTCAGATCCTTTTCGAAATTAATTAATAGTGCTCCATGAGAGAAAAAGGGACGCCCTAAGTGATACGGCATCTATGGCTAAAGAACACTGGGGGTCCGTTGTCTTCTTAAATTAACTAATTTGTTTCAAAAATACAAAATACTACAGTCACTTTTTTCTTGGTAAATCGTAAGTTAATAATTTTATTTTATGGCATTTATAGCTTAACCTTTAACTGACTTATACAAATTTTAATTTTTTTTATTACTAAGTGAACAAAAAAAATAGTTTTAGTGCCTTCGATAAATATAAAACTTAATTAGCACAACGTCAATTACAGGAAAGCCATTATGACGTTATGTATAAAATATAATTGCGATATTTTGTATTGTAGCCAGTAAACAAAATTATTACATAAAAGCGCAAATTCGAAATTTTTTACCTTTTACTAACAAAATTTTAAAATATGTTAAGATTAAAGGTGGACACGAAAGCGACTTTTGACTCACGAACCAAAAATTACAATCATGCACGATAATTATTTTTATTTTAAGTTTGTCACATTTTTTGAACTAAATGGAGAGTAAATTATGTTTTATTTTTTTTTTTTTTTTTGAACTAAACTTTTTAGCAATTGATAAATTTTTACTTAATACACTTGTTTTTTTTTCCCTTAAATCAAGAAATATAATTTAGGAAACATATGAACTATTTCTGAGTATATAAACTATTTCGTTTCTACCCAAACATTTCATTTTAAGAAATTTTTTATAAATGTAAACAAAATTTGACTTAACTTGAGGAAAATTTTTAAATTATTTCAAAGGAAATTTTGGATTAATTTTTAGTTCATGTCTTGTTTTTATAGTGTATTATTTTTGTACACAAAGCCCAGGAGGGCGGAAAAAACTTAATCACAAATCATCTATTTTTTGACCAAAACTAGAATTTTATATGAAAATTTTAATTAAAAATTTTAAATCGGTTTTGTCTCGTTTACAAACCCTCAGAAAAGAGAATAATTTTAATTTTAAATCATCTATTTTTCGACCAAAAAAATCGCATTTTATAAAAAAATTTTTGTAAAAATCTGTAAATCACCTTTTCCCGTAAACAAATTAATTTTTTATCATATCGAATTTTTTATGAAAATTTTATTAGAACTCTTTAAAATCGGGTTCAGCTACGGAGGGTGAAGAGGAGCTTAATTTGAAATTATATATTTTTCGACCAAAAAGCCCATTTTATATAATAATTTCCTTTTAATCAGTTTATCCCGTAAATTCAATAATTTTATATGAAAGTTTTATCCAAACATTTTACTAAAATTGGTTTGTCTCGTTAACTAAACCCCGGTAGGTGAAAAGGAGCTTTATTTCAAATCATATTTTTTACACCAAAAATTGAATTTTATATGAAATTTTTTTTAAAAACTTTAAACCGTTTTATTTTGTAAACTAACCCCGGAGAGCTAAAAGGAGTTTTATTTTAATTTTATATACAATTTATATTATTAATATCTTTATTTTTTGAATTATTTTGAAATAAAAAAATAATATGCTTAGACTACGGAAATTTGTGGTTTATTTGTTTCCGTTATAATCATTACAAAATAAAATTTTGTTTACTGTCTGTTCAAAAAAAAAAATTTAAAGAATTCCAGTTTTATTTTTCATTTAAATTCTTTCTTTATATACGATACAAAATTATTTAAATATACAAGAACTTTATAAACACACACACACACATATATGGACATTTACACAAAATGTGTCTATAGACAACAAAAAATGGAAATAATTTCAAAGAAATCAATAATCAGTTATTTTATTACGGAATTGGTCGGTAAAATTTTTACATTTATTTTTAACTGACTAAGCATTTGTTTTTTACTGATGTGTCAGTAGCTTAAACAACATTTAAAAATAAGTAACAGAGACCATTTGAATTAAATGAAAAGTAAGTAGACCGGTTCTTAAATGAAATATCATTTCTTTTAAATTGTATTTTCAGTTATTTTAACTTACAAACTATTTAAGTGTATTATTATAAGTTTATATTATAATTTCTCGTAAAGTAAGCTTCAGTATCGAAAAAGAGCTTAATTTAAAATCAGATATGTATATTTAATTAATAAATACGGAGTTTTGATTTCGAAAATATTTTCAATACTAATTTTGCGTTTTCTGTAGTAGCATTAATACAAATTTAATTTTTCTATAACATTTCGGGGTATCCCCTCCTAGGTGCACCAGTGTTTAAAGTTGCAGAAGGCAGAATTATAAAAGAAAGCGTCATATCTTAACACTAACAAGTTTTACAGAAAATTTATGAAATTATTTAAATTTGAGTAACTTTTTAAACTGCGAAACATTTATGTTTACAAAAACTAACATAACTTTCACTGATTAACACAAAACTTTAAGATCAGATATTTACCTCCTTGTGGAAAACTATCATAATTTTAATGTCCCTAGATAAGAAAACAACAATAAATAAATGAAAAAGTTACCCTTACAAAACGAAATAAAAATAAAAAAAGTCTTTGCACGAAATTTATATTTAAGTTTTTAAGGCGAATTCAAAATCACACGAAAATAAACTGAGAAAAACAAACCACAGCTGATTGTAGGAAAAAAATTCATATTAACCATAATTCCAAAAGTATTTTATAAAACACCAAAAAATAGAGAAAAGTGCTCTTAAGGAGAAGTCAAAACAAGGAGCATACTCGAATTTGAACTTTGTGAAATCTCTCTCTATATCTCTGTTTTTCCTGTATGCTATACGCTGTATGCTTTTTGTAATGGAGCACCACACAACATCAACATAGTTGTCGGTTAGACGAGAAGGCAAGACTACCAAGCACAAGTGCAAGGCCTAAACATAAAATTAGTATAAACGTGAAAATGATTATGAAAACATCGTTAATTTGAAATATGTGCGCATAACGGTATAAATGATAAAACGTGCAACATATATGCTGCGTGCAAATGTTTAGATATTTAAAAGTGAAAATAATATATGTGGTATAAAAAATTCAAATAATATAGTTAAAAAAACAAGGAATTTAAAAAATATATTTCATTTATTAAAAATAAATTAATATGTTCCACATATCGAAAGTGTCTGCTTAAATATATTTATGCATATTTCTTAAATACTAAAATCAATTAAAGTCCTTATCCGTGCAGGTGTAATTTAAAGATTCAATGGAATATTAAAAAAAAATTGCGTGTGAATTATATTTTAATACATTTATAATAATATATTTTTATAATTCTTCCATTTAATCAATATACACTAAAAACAAATAACTTAATAATTATTCTAAGCAAAACAAATAATAAATAGAAATTTATAATTATAATCAGTGTGATTTATATAAATAAACCAAAGTATCAACATACCAAAATTGCCAATGGTTATGGAAAAATATGTATATAAGATACAAATATTATAAAATTAATAACAAAAATATGTTTTAATAATATTAACAAAAAATATTAAGTGATTCCACTCTAAATTTAAGCAAAATATTAAATAGCTATAAAAATTAATAAGTAACATAATTATAATATTATACAAAACAAAATTACAATATATCAAAGAATAAATATTTTACTTTGATTATTAAAGTGTAAAAAATTCAATTTAACGTCCATGTAGTAATTTAAAAATAAAAAAAAAAATCTTTACGTTAAATAAAAAGCATACTCAACGACAATATGTAGTGAGAATATATTTGTTTGGTCATTTAATACTAATGATAATTTAAACGAGAATACAAGAATAACAAGATATATTAAAGCAATTAAGTTAAAGTGTCAAAATAAGTTAAAATATTTTATAAATTTTTAACTTAAAGAAACAAAAAGTTTAATAAATAAAACAATTCACCATAAGATTTATGAGTAGTATTAAATATTATTAGGTGAGGGAAAAGTATATTTTTTGCCAGCTAATTACATAAATAGTGCCAGTTACACACACTATACATTGCCAAGCAACTTTAGTTAAACGTGAGATTAAAAATCTTAAAAAAGTACATATTGTTGTTTTACCTATTGAGGGAAAACAAAAATATTTTTTATTTTGATTCTCTTAAAACGAATACTAATAAGCACAAAAATTAAAAATATTGGTAAGTTATAACATAGATAATGTTTTTAATAATAAACTGATATTTGTTGTTAATGCAGCAAGTACACTTAAAATAGTTTGTATGTTAAAATAACAAAAAATTATATTTCAAAGAAATGATATTTCCATTATAACCCGGTCTACTTATTTTTCATCAAATGGTTTTTTTTCATTTATTTTTTAATATTGTTAAAACAACAAATCAGTAAAAAACAAATGATTATTTAGTTAAACATTAATGTTAAAATTTTACCTACCAATTCCGCAAGAATAAATGATTATTCATTTAATTGAAATGGTTTCGGTTTTTTGTATTTTTGTTTGTTTTTTAATCTGCAAAACTTAGACCCACATAGTCTATAATCACATGTTGTGTGAATCACCTAATTTGTGTGTGCATTTATGAAGATCTTGTACTTCGAATTGAACAAATTTTCTATATGAAAAAAACAATTTAAATAAAAATCAAATTTGTATTTTCTTTTTATTTTTTTTTTTTATTTAAACAGACTATAAACAAATCCAAAAATTTCCGTTGTGTGGGTACATTTTTATTTAATTTAAAACAAATGAAAAAATACAATTAAACTGAAAAAATCGGTAAATGACAATGAACCATTTTAGATAAATGTACAAAAAAGTTGAAAAACAATATAAATGTATGCTGCTTAATTTTTAACTGAACTGAAAACTTTTTATTAAACTACAAACAGTAAACTCTAGAAGTAGATTAAAATCACTTAAAAATAAATATGTTTGTACTCCTCTCTAAAAATAGGTATATTTAACTACTGTTTCAGACAAAATAGAATTTCCCTTTGTATGTAAATATTTATTGTTGTGTATGTGTTTTGTTGTTGTGTGAAAAAACAAAATAAATATACCAGGTGGCGCAAAATGTATCATCCTATCGAAAGATACGTCGACAAGCGATAGTTTGCCGTGACAAGCCATGAAACGCGAAATACTCCTATTTTGCAATGGACGATAGATTGTTCCGTCCAAATTTATCATGAGCGAAGAGGCTCATTTACATTTCAACGGTTATGTAAGCAACGAAAATTTTCGCTTTTGGGGCACTGAGAATGTACGTATCAGAGCCATTACATTCGTTTAAAGACACTGGGATGGTGCGCCAGGACGCCGTGTGTAACATGAGTACACTTAAATAGTTTTTAAGTTAAAATAACAGAAAATAACATTTAAAAGAAATTACATTTAATTTAAAACCGGTCTACTTACTTTTTATTTAAATGAAGTAGTTTTTGTTATTTATTTTTTAATCCTGTTAAACGTCAGTAAAAATCCAATTCCAAAATAACTGATTATTCATTTATTTGCAATTATATCCGTTTTCTGTATTTTTGTTTGTTTTTTCATTTACAAATCACGCCGTTTATAGACACATTTTGTGTGAATGACTTTATGTGTGTGTGTTTATAAAACTCAACAAACAATACGTTCCGTTTACGTACCGTTTTCGGTCCGTCATAAACGGAATCCAACTCCATTTTAAGGAACATCAAAACAGATTCGAATCCGTTTAAAACCCGTCAATGACGGACCGTTTACGGACCGGATATATCGGATGAAAAACGGAGTTGTCCGTTGAAAGTCCGTCAATGGCGAACCGTTTACGGATCCGTATTCCTAACGTTTTTTCAACAAAAAACTGATTTATGTAAACGCCAAAATTTGTTAATTTGGAATAACAAATTACAGTTTTTTTCTTTAAATTTATTTATATAGATATGTAATAAAACAAAATAACAAATTAAAACTTTAACAAATTTAATTAAATGAAATATTCATCTCCAGCATAACTAGCATCTCTATCCATTACATTACGGAGTCAAAACGTACTGTTTTCGAAAATTCAATTATACGGTCCGTTAAGGTTCCGTTTACGTACATGCTTTGGCGGATACGTATTTACGGTCCGTAAACGTGCAGTTGAACCGGATTCATGAATCCGTGCGTGTCGGAGAATCCGTAAAAAAGTTTATTGGGAATTTTTGTAATTTGAATTGAAATAATTTTGTATATAAACAAGCAATTTAAATAAAATAATTTGAAATTTTTTAATATTTTTTTTAGCAGACAAAAAACAAAATTTTAATTTGTAATTACTGTAACAAAAATAAATTAACCATAATTTTCCGTTTTTTTTACTAAATTTCAAACAAATGAAAAAAAAAAATTAAATTAAAAAACAACTGGTAAATGACAGTAAATAATTTCGAACAAATATATAAAAATGTTAAAATCCATATTTCTTTGAAAAATAAATGCAAGTTCCTTTCTTTTTAACTGCACTGAAAACATTTTTATTTAACTAGAAATAATAAGCTACATAATATTCTGAGTGTGCTCCTAATGTGACCGGTGAACTATACAGAAACATTATGAACAAGTTTTTATTGCTGTAGTTGACGCAACTGCGCGACAATGGACATTTTGAATGATGCGTTTCATCGTCGCCTAATACTTCGTTTTGGCGATTTGCAGTGGGCAGCAATATCGTTGAAAAATGCGGAAAAAAGGGACAAAATGAACATCAACAATGACAGCGCCCGGTATAATCTTCCAAAATTAATATAACAAACTTAAGTCTTAATAAACACTTAAAAAAATAAATTATTTCCTTTCGACAACATGGGTTATTATTATACCCTCCACCATATATGGTGAGGGTATATATCAGTTTGTCATTCCGTTTGTAATATGTCGAAATATAGGTTTAAGACCCCAAAAAGTATATATATTCGTGATCCTTATGCAATTTTAAGTCTATTTAGCGATGTCCGTCTGTCTGTCCGTCTGTCTGTCTGTTGAAATCACGATCACGACGCGAAGACGCAAGCGGGGGTGCCTATTTTTACCCAGATTATTGAACATCCTGCCGAGCAGTTTGGTATTTAAAATGAGCAAAATCGGTCAAGCGGTTCAAAAGTTATGAGTGAAAATGTGAAGGTACCTCTAAATTTTCCATACAAATTTGTACAATTTTTCTGTATCTATTTTTTTTCTGTTAAGTAAGTAAAAATGTTATTAAGTCTTCTTATTGTTCGATTACATTTATTGTCTTACATACTATGATAACTAAGTTAACGGAAAATGAACAATGTTAAAGTCGCTAACAGAGCAGACCTCTGTTAGCGACTGACAAACGGAATGACAAACTGATATATACCCTCACCATATATGGTGGAGGGTATAAAAACAATGTTGTCTATATAACCCAGTCATAAATTGAGCGCTAAAAAGAAACATAAAAATATTTTGTTACAAGAATGACACGAGTTCGATCCTGGGCATCATTTTTTTTTTTTTATTTTTATAATTCTTTTTAAGAAGGGTTCAGTTGAGGTGAGGTGGACAAGAACTGACTTGCCTCAGATCTTGTTCCATAAAAAGTAGGGTAGAAGAGCAATTCTTTGCATGTAGGCAACATACACCATTCCTATTTTTCGCTGAAATTATTAAAATTATATTTTGTGCAGTTTTCAATAATTATTCCATTCCATTTTTATAAAAATATTTTATTACATTTCGAACGTGCTTTTTGTGATTTGACACCTTATTCATAATCGCTTTAAAAGTATTGGGACCTTGAATAATAATAATTATTATTATTATAATAATATTGAGCATTTCACACAAGACCGCGCCTCTAGTATATAAACCAATATTCCAGTTTTCATTGTTTTGCTGCTAGAACATTTTGTAAATTAGTGTTTTTGGCAGCTTGTGTAATTTGGCTGAAACCTAAACAACAATACTAAATATTACCTCGAACATTTCGAATTTCGTACCAGTTAAAGTATTTTTGCGGGGAGTTCTTCTTCATTACTATAATATGAAAAAAATTGCGGACAAGGGTCGTCGAATATTAGTGAAAGCTTGCGGCCAGTATACTTTATCTGAACAATCGTATAGGAGGTCGTTTGACCGCTTTTAAAGTTTTGATTTTGAGCTCGATGACAAGAAACGGCAGGGTGAACCCAAACAGTTTGAAGATGAAGAATTCGAATCATTCTTCTATGCGGACGAATACCAAACCGTTCAGTCAGCAAACGCCTAAAAACCAAAGAAACTAGGTATGATAATAATTGAACCCACGCAACGTCGAAAGGCTGTTTTTCACTTGTAAACAGCTCATCGAAAGCCAAATAGAAGGACTGTTTTCATCGCATTGTGGATCCACAACAACAACTCCAAGCGCAAAAGCATGATCTACTACGATGTGCACAAACCAAATAAAATGATCATAGGGGAACGGTGTCGAACTCAACTCATGCCCTTGAGCCACTATCTAAAGCAAAAACGAACGGAATACGAAGAAAGGCATGACAAAGTTATTTTGCAGCATGACAACGCTCGGTCAAATGTTGCAAGACCGATCAACCCCTACTTGGAAACGCTGAAATGGAAGTCCTACCCCACCCGCCGTATTCACTACACATCGCTCCTTTCAACTAAATACGTTGACTTCATATGAATAATGCAAAAAATGGATAGATGATTGGATTGCCCCAAATGACGACTTGTTCTTCCGAGCTGGTATCCGAAAATTGCCAACGAGATGTGGAAAAAGTTGTACCCAGCGATAGACACTA
Source organism: Eustalomyia histrio (assembly GCA_949748255.1). Classification (NCBI taxonomy): domain Eukaryota; kingdom Metazoa; phylum Arthropoda; class Insecta; order Diptera; family Anthomyiidae; genus Eustalomyia; species Eustalomyia histrio. Next base: position 81,113,110 of record OX456524.1, read on the forward strand.
CTTTATATAACATGTTTGTAACAATTTTTGTACAATTTTTTATTTAAGGTCCCAACACTTTTAAATTTTATTTAATTAAAAATTTTTTCTCCTATTAAATTTTTTATTTGGTTATTTTTTACTTTCTGATTTTTATTTTGTTTCATTTAGTTCATTTTATACAACATTGTTTTATTTTTGTTTAAACGTTTGTGACACTTGTTTTTTTTTTCTTGTTGTGTTCACACATCATTTACAATATTATACGTTTTTGTGAGGGGATTTTTTGCTTAATGCCGCCATCATTTAAAAGTTTTCCACTTTTTATTCTTTCGGTTGAATGTTTTTGAACAAGTTTGTATTTATATATTTACCATCAGTCTAACTGATTGATTTTGACTTTAAATTAAAAAAAGTGTGTACTTTAAAATCATCCATTTTAGACACTGTGGGTGGGATTAGCAGCTGTGAACTTTTCTATAATCTGTTTGTGCTTAAGTTTTTTGAATATTATTTATACGAGGGCAAGCGAATAAGTCTTTGCAACTTTTGAAAAATGTAAACAATTAATTTCGTGTTATCATCAAAGGATTCTACTTGAAAAGCAAAACACCTAAGAAAATTAAATTCCAAGGCACATTTGCACAAGTGTTTTAGACTATTTACAATTGGTTAAACGACACATGGACGTTCAGTCACAAATGCTGAACCTTGTTCAGGACGTCCAGTTGAGGCAGTTACTTTGTAAATCATCGATGAAATGAGATGAGTGACCGATGAGTTAATATGGGTGAAATAGTTGAGGGCACGTGGATATTAAATGGTTCAGTGTTTTCAATTTGGCATAAAAAATTTGATATGAAAAACCAATCGGAAAGATTGATTCCGTGTTTGCTCACAATTAAAAATATATACAATCGTGTGCATGATTCCGAATGTGGTTTAAAACATTTTCGTTACGTTCCTGATGAAATTCTTCGTCGATACATAACTGTAAATGAAACATGGATTCACTACTATACACCAGAAACGAAACAAGAGATAAAGCAAAGTATTATACTATGTGCATCCAAGCACAGATAGTGAAGTCTGTTCGTAATCATCGACTACTTGGAACAGGAAAAAACCAATAAATGGAGAATATTAACCATCATTATTGGGTATATTTAGTGAAGAAATCAAGAAAAAAACAACACCCATTTAGCCAAAAAGAAAAAGTGATCTTCCCACCCAGAGACAAAACATGGTTGGGACAATCATATTCGAAGAGCATCATATATCTTTGGAATTATGATTGTACCAAGTCGTACATTAATATAGTTATAATATTATGATAATAAAGTAAACATAATTTTCTTATAATATTTTCCCTACAGTTATATTATAATTCGAAATTCTTAGATTCTAAGGACATTTTGAAGATTTTGTTCAGATAGTCCTCAGAGACTCAGAATTTTTTTTTTCGAAAAAGTGCTTAGAATATAAGAATATTTTGTGTTAGAAAAATTCCTTAGAATCTCAATATTTTTCTTGAATCTAAGAATTTTTTAGAATCTAAGATTTTTTTTTTGAATATATGAATTTTTATCTAACAAACAAGTTACAGTAACCGAGAATTTATAAATATTTCTATGAAAAAAAATTCTAAAAATCTAGTATTTTGTATAAGAAACCTTTTCATACAAAACAACTCTTTTTTGTTCTACAGAATTTTTCTTATAAAAAATTATTTTATTAACATCCTGAGTACATTTTCCACTAGAAAGTCGCTACACATTAAAACTTTTGGCAATGTATGCTATACACTCATGCGTTATATTGTATTGATAGCTCGTTACCTTTTGCATTATCAGCCATCATCAAGTAATGAGTTATATATCACTGATAACATATTGCATGATTTATAAACATCAAGTAATATTTAAAATATTTATGAAAATCTATTTTTAGTCATTACTTTGTGTTTTTTTTTTTTTTTTTGTAAGTAAAATAAAATAGTATCAGTTGTGGCTACCGAATTTGTTTTCAATCAAATTCTGGCGATTACGACAACTGTCTTCATATTAATATAGATTTTTAGCTGCAAAAGCCAAAATTCAGTTATCTAATTTAATATTTATCTTCCACTTAAATATTATCATCTTCCACAAAATTATATTTTATGAAAAATTTTATTTTTAGACTTTTCAGGTATCGAACCGGAGTACTTTGATTTATATTTCACACTCTTGCTTACTGCGCCACAACTAATTCAAATTTTCTAGGATATATTTGATATTTAAACATTTGAAATTTTATTTTAATTAAAAAAAAAATAAATAAATGTTTGACTTTCCGGGATTTGAACTCGGAAATTTGGAGTAGTAGGCTAGCTTTCTACCCACTACACCGCTAACTCTTATATACCTAGTACTTTCAATTATTCTGACACACGGTTTTTTCTTGATAAAAAACAAACAACAAGAGGTTTTTTAATTTTTTCAGACCATGCCTTCTTAAACGGACCACAATTTATAGTCTAAAGGATTCAGGTCTGGACTACCCGATGGCCAATCATCCGTAGAAATAAAGTTTGGTAAATTGTTTTTTAACCAGTCTTGAGTAGTTTTTGCCTTATGGGCTGGGACAGAGTCCTGTTGAAAGGTCCACGGCTCGTTTTTGAACAATTTGCTATTTAATGGCTTCACAACTTTTTCTAAAACTTCAGATTGGTACACCTTTGCCGAAGTTTTAACACCTTTTTCGCAGAAATGAAGCTTGGTGACCCTATCATAGGCGAATCCCCACCATGCCATCACAGAAGCAGGATGGTGACCTGTCTAAACTCTAGGAACCAATTCATTTGTCTCAGAGATGACTTAGCATAGACTCTATCATTTTGTTTATTGAACGACTCCTCTACAGTAAAAATTTTCTCGTCAGTAAACATAATTTTTCTGTGGCGGTTTTTGGCGTACTGGCGAATCAATGATTTTGATTTTTGCTTCCGTTTCTGCTTTAACGCCGCCGTAAGTAGATGCCCCGTGTGTCTTTTGTAAGCCCGAAGTCCCAAGTCATATTTAATGATGCGAGAAATGGATACCTTCGATATATTCATATCCCGCGACATTATTTGCTGCTTTCGGACTGGATTTCGATAAATTCGATTCTGTACAGCTTTAACGGCTCTGGGAGTTTGCACAGAGCGCGGACGGTAAGATCTCCGACGGTGTGCTACTCCACCAGTATCCCCAAACAGTTTCACAGCACGATAAACAAAACTACGACTAACCCCGAGCGGCTGCAATGTTCGATAAATGTGTCCAGTTTCCATTTCACTTTTTTTAGGCCAATTACGACAATACGGTTTTCAATATCTCCCCATTCCATAATTTAAAGTAACGCACGACAAAAACTTTTTTCACAAAAATTAAGTTTAAATGCTAGTTGTCAAAAAACTGTGAACGTAACGAGAGTATATTCAGTGGATTTCTTACAGTGGGGGCGACTAACAGTGTGTCAGTAATTATGAAAGTACTAGGTATATAAATGGCTAATTTTGAATTTAAATAATTTGTTAGAAAAACAAATATAGTATAAAATTCGCTTACCAATACCAATATTTAGTGGCGTCTATAATCAAGATAATCTACAATTCAGTTGGTTCTACTGAAACTCTAATTTAATGGTATATTCGATCAGGATAACCGTATTTATAGTTATCATTTTTGAGTTTCGTCAATTTTTTAATAAATTTGACAGATGGAACTAATTTTCTAGTACATACACTAAATAAATGGCTGATTGAAATTACCAAGAATTGAACAGGATTGTTTTTATTTTTGTTGGTTCCTTTTCCCTCTTTTTTAACTCCCTCAATAACAGAATATCCTTACAAAAAAACGTTAATGGTCTTTTATTGAATTGCAACCAATCTTTTCTCTGGGTGTACGTTTTAACATCACGAACAAATATCCGAAGCAATAAAAGATTACATGCGTTGATAGCTTAGTGGGTAGAGCTCTTGGCTGGCAACCAGAGATCCCAGGTTCGATTCTTATCATGAATACGTTATATATTTCTGAAATTCTATTTATTGACACATCCTCGTAATAATATAAGAAACCACTTACTTTATAACCTCTAAAGTAATGGGTATATACATTACCATGAGTCTCATCGCCTGTAAAATTCATCAAAGAAGTAAGGTGAGAATAATACATCGGCCCTTATGGCTGTTATACATTTATTTACACATTTTTTTGTAATGTGTGGTTTTGCTGGGTATTTTACAAGAAATGAGTTAATAACCCAGCAAAACCACACATTACCAAATGATTTTTCAGCTATGGGGCTCATGAATTACTCTACACCTAACTTTACTGATTAATTTTACAGGCGATGAGCTAAAAGATAAATTGTGGACCCATTACTTTAAAGATGATAAAACAAGTGGTTACTGATGTTGTTACGAAAAGGGGAAAAGTAATGTGTCCAAAAATAGATTATTATAAAAAATATTTTTATTTTAAAAATAATAATATAACAAACATTTTAAACGTCTTAAATATATAATGTGATCATGATGGGAATTGAACCTAAGAAGTCTGGTTGGCAGCCGAGAACTCTACCCACTAGCCTATCGACACATATAGTTTTTGTAAATGAATTTCTGCGCTTCATTTTTTCGTTAGTGTTGCCAAAGCATACATACATTACCATTTTGCTTATAAAAAAGCACAGAGTAATGAATCTAAAAATGCATATCTAAAAATATTTCAATTATTACTTTAATCAATAATCGGTAACTCATTGTATTATGCTTTCAAATAATGCAAAAGGTAAGTAGCTAGCATTACACGGTAACGCATGAGGTGTGAAAATGAAGTTTTGAGAAAAACGCATTTAAAGTTTGATAACGCATTATCACTGTGAACACACCTTCAGTTGGGAAATGCGATTTGGTATGGTTAGTTACAATTGGGTGCCGACTTTGGTGACGTCATGACGAATTTTTTTCGCTTTTAGTGTGACAATACCTTTGCTCTTGTTGCTGCTCTCTTCGTTCTCAGGTATATGTTCGCTCTCAGCAAAGGGTTAGAAAAGAAGCAAAATTACAAATGGCTGTTACTCATCTTGACCATGCTAAACGCCAGCGTGAACTCTACCAACAATGCTGCAAGATGAGTGATGCTTATTCTACTCTTGTAGTGAGTTTCGACTATGCACAAAATATATCTTATTCATCCAGTCCATAACAAGTGGTATTCATAATGAATTCACTAACGTTCAGTCGAACTATTAGACGAACTATTTATTAGACGAAGAGTTCGAAATAGGAAAAGGTCCTAATGCTGTCGTTAGCCAAATTCACGATTACTTCATGAAGAATGTCGTTAAAAATTTAGTTTTATTTTGTGACAACTACGTAGCACAGAATAAAAATAATGCAATGATGCATTATTTGGCCTGGCGAGTGGATTCTGGCTTAAACGAACCGATATCATTAAATTTCCTCCTAACTGGCCACACCAAGTTCAGTTCCGATCGCTCTTTCGGATTAATAAAACTAGAATATAGTCGCTCAAATGTAGATTATTACCAAGATTTTGAAGATGTGGTCAATAGATCTAGCAGTAATAAATTTAACAACGCTGTGAATGGAAGTGAAGTAGAGTGGCGAACATGGGATACTTATTTCGAAGGATTTTACAAAAGATTACCAGGTAAACTGTCGCGGTTCTGTGATTTTAATTTTTCAAATTAAAACGCTTGCAATTTAGGTATTACCAAGTACCACCACTTTGACTTAAAAAAAAAAACGAAATTGTATTTAAAGAACTTGTGGACTCGGAAGAAGAAATATTTAATCTGCGATTAACGGCTGAGCGAATTACCTCCGCTCATTGCACCAAGCGGTTTATCGTTAGATCGCCAATGGTATTTGTATGAGTATGCTAGGGTCTTATGTACTGATTCACAGAAACGGCATTTTGTAGCTCCTAAACCGAGTGAACCCAAAGCGAAAAAAAAACCGAAAAATAAATCTGAACCTGCCAGCAAGAAAAAAAATCGAAGCACCGGATCACGAGAAAAAGAAAGCTAAAGTCAAAGCGACGAAAAAAGTAAGACTGAAATTGTCAAACGGAAGAAAATCGAAGTACCAGATCACGAAACACCGAAAAAAAGTCCAAACTCCAAACAAAATTCGAAGACTGACAGAAAAAAGAAATTTAAAACCAAAAAATCAAAAAAAAAAAATAAAATTTTAATGCTTTTCTCATTTTTATCGATTTTCCCAATTTCGTTATGTACGATTTTATGGGATAAATCAATTTTTATCAGAAATCTAACTCATTTCATCTTATTCTACACCCTTTTAGGAATTCCCTCTTAAGCCCAAACCCGTTTTTTGACACACTAGGTCTCTTTTCTCGGAGAAGGTCACATATATTATCATTTTTACATGGGTGACAGAACTGATAAAATTTTTAATTAAAACAAAACTTTAAATGTCAGACATGTTTTATTTGATTTATAATTATTCATGGATTGTTGGCAGCATTTTATAACTCCATAATTATTATATTTTTTATAGTCAAAATTTTTGTCACCACAGTATGGTTACATCCAATCTTGTTATAAAATAGAAAGTGGCAATCATGAAGTAATAAAATATTTACCATAATAATGATTATGAAAACCACACCGGAATGCAGCAAGCATAATATAATAGCAGTTATCATGTTGCAACCATGTATTTTCTCTGCCTGCACAAAGATAATCCTCAAGTGCACACTTGTACAGTTTCAATGGCAAAAATACACAAGTTAAGACTCGAATCGTTTTCGCATCCACCTTATTCTCCATATTTGGCTTCCAGTTAAAATTTCCTGTTTTCAAATTTTAACTAATAGCTGGGCTCAAAAAAACAGAACTTTATTTTGAGGACGTTTCGAATTTGTACTATACATAAAAAATTTGGAAACCCGCTGAATGAAGTATATTGAGCTAAAATTACACTATCTTGAAAAATAAAATAGTGTCAACCCAAACAAAAATGTTTTTTTTTTTTTCTGTAAAAACTTATTGATTTGCCCTCGTACTTCTGTATATATATATATATATATATATATATATATATATTTGTAGCAGTATTTTGTTAGAACAAGATGTCAATTTAATTTTTTTGTTGTTCTTTTCAAAAAAAAAAAAAAACTAAAAACACTTAAAGACTATTAAAAGATTTTTTTATTAATATTTTTAGAATAACCAAATAAAAATATTTAGTATATCTAAATTGATTTGTGTTAGTATTTTAAGTTTGTGTACTTAGTATTGTGAAATTGGGATATAAATTGATTAGAAAATTGATATTGCAAGTTTGCATAGTTTTACTTTTACATTAAAAGTTTGATTAACATGAAAAATTGCTTAATCCTGAAACAATTATTTAGAACTTGTAAAGTATATTTAGATTTACGCGCCTATTCATTAGACTCGCCCTTAAGAAATATTTTATCAATTTTTACTGCACCAGCAATCATAATTTTTCCTATGTTTTTTAAAAAGTTTGTGTTAAAAATTTTAGGCAAACCAGCTTAGTCGTAACCTGGCGCAAGAGGGTTAAAGTTTTAAACTTTCTGTCAAAATGAACATAACCAAAAAAAAATATATAAAAAAATATTCCTTTCCATATACCTTTCAAAAAACAGTTTTATTTAATATTTTACTATAGATATTAACTAATAAAATTAAAACTTTTTATGACAACGAAAATACGTTTTAACTTAGTACCAAAGAAATCATAAAAAATTTAATTGTTTATCAAAACCTTAAATTCAAGTTTCCAAAAGTTATACTAAACACTCCCAATTATGAACTAAATCAATCGAAATATTATTACTTTTGGTGACAAGTACGAGTTCTCGACTACAAGAGGAAGGTTAATGGTAGCGTTCATTTTTCTACAATTTGTCGTTTTATCAAATTACTCTGTGAATCATTCCAGTGCCTACATTTTGAAAACAAGTGTTTAAAAGTTCAGTTAAAAGTTTAATTTGTTTAGAAGTAAAAATTTTCCAAGTGATTTAATCACAAAGTAAATTTAAAAAAGGGCGGAAAAAATTTAATTTAAGTGATAATTATGGGTATGTGAAAAAGTTCCTATGAAAATTGTTTAATATGGATTTGAAAACATAATAATTTTGCTCTTAAACTTAAAAAACCCAATTTAAGTATTGAACAGTGAACTAAAGGTAAAATCGTTTTTAAAGAATTGCTAAATAAATTAAAAAAAGTGTTAAAATATTTCACAGTCTGTAAAGAAAAATTAATTGTAAAAAAAAGTTGATCGAAAGGTAAGGAAAACATTACCCAGAAGAATTATTATAAAATAAAAAGGTTTTAAATTAAAATTTAGTTAAAAATAAATATCTTAATATATGAATTTTGGAATTATTGTTTAAAAATAAATTATTGACGTTTGTAAGTAAGGAAAATCAGTTGTTTGAAAAAAAAAATAAATTTGCTACAAAAATGTTTCAACCAATCCACTGTGATTTAAAACAAACAACAAGGTACGACTGTAAAAAGAAATTCTAACAATCGGTCGTGTCAAATAATAACTCAATAAAATCATCAATAATAACACAACACCAATTGGATTAATTTATTAACTTTAGCCCTTGTAGTCGCATGGAAGATTGCTCAGCGGTCTACAAGTGCATACGAAGAAATTAAAAAAAAAGCAAAATTTGACTTTTATTTAGAAAAAAAATTTTATAAAATAGAAAAATAAATAAACCGTAACTACAGATTTTGTAAAATTTGTTATTCCGAATAATATATTAATATAGAAATTAATGTATGTAATGTAATGTATTGTATTTTGTAAATTTTAAAGAATTCTAATAAAAAACAAAACTTTTTTTCAACTCAACTAATTTTTGTTTAATATTGTTTACAAGATCGATCTAAAATTAAAAAAAAAAAAACTTATTGTGCTTAGGATTGCTTTTTACGAAAATACGCAGTATTCTAAAAAATTTTTCCTAAAGAAAAACCAATTGATTCAAAAAGTATATAATTTACAATAGAGTGTTAGAAACACTCTACCAGAAATTTAACATGCTACAGAGTTCAGCGGCATCATGTTTAAATGAGTGGGCAACATTTTCAAAGTTGCTGATAGGTTCATTCGTTTTCTTTTCTCAGTCAAGTCCAGTAAGATTTACTCAGTAACAAACTTACCAATTTACGGAAAATTTGCAATAATTTACAAGTTTGCTAAACAGCTGATTGTAAAACCAAATGCAGAAGTAAATAAAGGGTGTCCCAAGCAGAACGCAATTTTTAAATTTTAAATAAAACACAGATATTTAAAAAAAATCGTGAAACTTTATTATATCGTAAAGTAGACAGAATGAGGTTATGTATGGAACAATATATCGTGAAGATGGCTCCCGTGGCTTTGCTGGCATGCACGCGATCTTTTAATGAAATTTTCAATGACCGTTTTGCATGAATGCTGCGGTATTTCATTAATGCAGCGTCCAATTTCCTCTTTTAAGGCTTGAGTCGTCGTCGGCTTATTCGCGTAAACCATCGACTTCAAAAAACCCCAAAGAAAAAAATCTAATGGTGTTAAATCGCACGATCTAGGCGGCCAATTCTGATCTCTAAAACGCGAAATAACACGACCGGGAAATGACTGATGCAGCAATTGAATTGTTTCTCTGGCTGTATGACATGTGGCGCCGTCTTGTTGGAACCACATGCCCTCCACATTCATTTCTTCAATTCTAGGCAAGAAAAAACTGGTTATCATTTCACGATACCGAACACCATTGACTGTTTGCGCTTGACCTGCCTCATTTTTATAAAAAAAGGTCCAATGATTCCTCCAGCCCAAAAACCACACCACACAGTAACACGTTGAGGATGCATTTGCTTCTCGTGAATCACTCGAGGATTTTCCTCACCCCAAATGCGACAATTCTGCCTATTGACGAAGCCATCAAGATGAAAATGGGCCTCGTCACTGAAGATGATTTTATCGGCAAAATCAGCATTTTCATGTTGTCTCTCCAATACCCAATTAACGAACTCCCTTCGCTGTCCATGGTCAGCTGGCTTCAGTTCCTGAGTCAATTGAACTTTGTATGCATGAAGATGCAAATCTTTCGTCAAAATTCGCTGCAAAGTGGATTTGGAGACACCAATTTGCTGAGCTCGGTGTCGAATTGAGGTGGATGGAGTTTGAGCGACATCATCACGTACAGCTGCGACATTTTCGGTCGATCGACCTGGTCGATGGCGCGTTGTTGTCTTTACATCACTAACAGACCCAGTTTCGGCAAATTTATCCATTAATCTCTTTACAGTTGACTCTTTTGGAGCATTATTGTGACCCCAAATTGATCGCAATTTGCGAACTGTAGCCGCAAAACTTTCACCATTTTGATAAAACAATTTCGCAATGAGAATGCGTTGTTCATTCGTGTAGCGCTCCATTTTTACTAACTTCGTACCTTCTACAAGCAAACAATAACAATTGTTCAAATGTCAAACAATGACACTTCGAATGTTGCCAGATTTAAAAATTGCGTTCTTCTTGGGACACCCTTTATAACTGGTCGATATGAAAAAAAAGGATTATTGTTGTAAAATCTTAATCTAATCTTTTCAACAATTCATTTAATAATATTTGTTGCTTTGGATTTGCATAAAACAACGTATTTGTAAAACATTTTTTTTTGTATTTACAAAAATTTAAACACATGATTTTTCTGCTTGTAAATTCTTGCTGGCAATAGCTGTGTTCCCTTACTTTCTGGGTAAAGTTCGGTAAATGAGAGTAAGCACAAAATACTCTCATAAAATGACAAAATTACCCAAAAGTACGGTAACGCAAAAAACCACTTTTCTAGCCCAAAAAAAATGTCAAAATGCATCAGTGATGCCAAATTTTTAGGTGCAATAAGTGTAACACGACTAGTGACAACGCGCTAATGGAGAAAGGCGAAAATTGAAATAAAAGACTCAAAAAAATATATTGAAATTGCCCGCCGTTTACAGTGGCACGAAATTTCGAGATTTTGATATTTTCCTCTTTGAAAAAAACACACATAGTTATATCTAATAAATATATTTTTCTTATAATTTAATGTCTATGAGCTTTTTTTCATTGTTTTTTCAAAGTGGTGTATATAAAAATCTCGAGATTTCGTGCCAATGTAAAAGAGGGGGTTACAATTTTCAAAAAAAAAAGCGGTAAGAAAAATTAAAAGGTGCCGATCTGTCCCTTTTTTATAAACAGAAAATATTTGCAATTTTTAGAAAGTAAAAAACCGCTTATCTTAACACGAAAATAGCTAAATTAGTTCTCCTTAGTTTTATTTTTTACAATTATAAAACAGCTGTTTTTGTTTATCAACTGTTCTTTTGACAATTTACCCAATTTACCCAAAGAAAAAGTTTGGGTAACTTTCGGTAAACGCTCTCATTTACCCAATTTCGAGTACGGGAACGCTTTCGGGTAAATTTGGGTAAGTTTGGGAACCCGCGGTAACGTACGGGAACAGACTTAATAATTTGTCCAGAAAAAATTTGCAGAAAGAAGAAGAACTCTCAACATCAAACTGTCACTTTATTCTCTCTATTTTCTTTATGTTTACTGAGTATTGGCGTAAACGAACGACATCCAGTAAAAATTTTTAAAAATTTGTACAAATTATTGGGTAAACGAACATACTTAATGTGTTGAATATTGGTGTATGCAGTGCTGCCACATAAACAGTTTAATTTTTTATCCTAGTTTTTGGGATTCTTAACTGTTTACCAGTTTATTCACGAAACAATTTTTTTTTCAAATTATTGCATTTGTTATAGCTTTTCAATTATGTGTTGCAACAATTAATAGCATATTTATTCTCTTTATTATATATTTTTACCATTGAAATAATGGATATGAATAGACAGAGTTGGTCAATATGTGTGTACACACTTTAATACTTTTCATGTTACAATGTTATGTTTGAATTCGTAACTATTTTTTAACACAATTGCAAATTTTGGTTGTATTTTTTTTACTTTATAAGACATGTCTAATTTTAGTAAAAATAAATAGCATTTTGAACAAATATTATATTTTATATGAAAAATCTGAAAAAATACATGAATAAAACAATAAAACATTTTTTTATGAAATAATCTGAAGAATCTCTAGCATCCCAAAAAACGGCGAACAAAATAGTTAAAATTGGTTATATGTATGGCAGCACCGCTAAACACTACTAAGAGTACTAAAAAATTCGTGAGAGTGAACTATACTCTTGAGAATAAAACACTTTTTGATTGATTTTATCTGTATGAAATGTTTCAGAATTTAGGTTCTGAAATGTTTCAGAATTTAGGTGGATATATGTAAGTGCTCAAAACCTGATAATTTTTTGATATGGAAAAAAATCTCCATAATATTAAGGTTTTTTTGTGGAAAATAGTTTGTGAGTCTGAAGATTTTTCTTTCCAAAAAGTCTCGAAACTAAATAGATTTAAATATTTTTCTACTGAAAAAATTCCTTAGAGTATGAAAAATATTTTCCTTTGGAAAAATGCCCCAAAATCTAACGGGGTTTTTATTCAGAGCCTAATATCCAAAATTAAGGTTGCTTATCTAGAACGACTAGCCAACTATGGAAAAGGAATAGCTATGTCTGTTCGAGACGAACAGGCTTAAGTGGGCGGCAGTGATACAAGAAATTTCTACCACTAGAAATTTCTTCACACAAATTTTGACAGCTGGAAAAATCTAGTGTAGTAATAAATACGGGTACTTGGTGACGCAGTAGTTCAATTCATAAGTAAAACACAGAGTGTGAAGAACTAAAGTGTGGCTACCGTTAATCTATCTACATCGTGTAAATAAAGTGTGCTGTTAAAGTGTTTTTCAGTAATTTTTAGTGACTGTTATAAATAAATAGAGCTATAATTAATTTCAAACAGTGTTTATTATTAGCAAAATAGAAAGAACTCGATTTATTTAAAAGGTAAATAATTCAATGATTTTATAAATCAACGATTTTATAAAATTTTTAGTTCTTGGTTTAAAATTTTAAAGTTTTATAAAAAAAATATTAATAAGGAAATAAAAATAAATTAATAGCACAAAAAAATGTATCTCCCTGGATGGGATTCAAAACCAATGACATGGGGCCCCATATATAATTATATTTAATTATATATTTTATCATATCAAAAATACTCCAGATATGAAACTTTATATATCAATATTTTAAATTTGTTTGCACTAATTATATCATACATAATTATATCTTATGCCATACCAAAAAATATTTCTTATTTTGGAATGGTGACGTGTAATAAAGTCATAGGCAATAAATCCATATGACCTCATTTCACACCGCATTGGGAAATAATGCCATATGGCTTTACTTCCACAGAAGGAGTGAAATATAGTCATATGCGTTTGTCAATTGAAGTGGAAATAATGCCACACCAGTGTAAAATGCAATTAATTGTAATAGTATTGCCAAAATAATGAGTTGTTATTGTCAAGCGTTGAAAAGGTATGGCGTACAGGAGTTGGAAGGAGGCCGATGCGGCGCCTTCGCGGCCGGCGAGGCAATTACGCGCGGTATTGCATTTCGATTGCTGCTCTTCAACATATTAAACCATTTTTGTTTTCTGGCGACTGGCTATGCATGAAGAACCGTTAGTCTATGTGAGCACGTTTTCTTCCCAAGCGTTGTGCCCAATTTGTCGTGCCCATTATCAAGGATGGCTCGCACATTCATATATTGTTAATTTTGTAAAAAATCGATTCATATTTCCATTTGTTAACTGAACTTATTGTATTTTTTTTGTAATTAAAAGAAATCAAATACACTACAAAAATATTGCACAGAAAATTATCAAAGGTGCAATAATGCCATAATGGCTTTATTTCACTTCACCGAAGGAAATAAAGCCATATGGCATTATTTCTCAATGCTGTGTGAAATAAGGTCAAATTGCTTTATTACAAGGCACCTTTTGGAATATATATTAAACCATATATAATTACAATTCATACCATATTAAAAAATATGTTTGATAATAGCCCATATATTATTATAGAGCAATTCCATATGAAAACGATCAAAATTGGCAAATTTTTGGACGACCCCTCTCCGATTTTAAAATAAATAGTCTCAATCGATTGCCCAGCAAAAAATAATGTACCTACATATTTTTTTTTTTTTTTTATAGTGACTGGTTTAGTGGTGGCGTACACCACTGTCATGTGACAAAATTGAAGAATTCTTCATAAGGGACCTCATTGAAAGTTGTTTTAAAAAAAACTACTAAAGCGATCGCAACGAGTGATAGCTCGTTGGAAAGGTATTGAATCAGGCTTTAATTGAAAAATAAAATTTTCCTAATTTTTCTCAGAAATCTACCTTTTTTCCCATGAAAATTAAATTTTCCGATTTTCCACAGAAGCTCCTAAATTTTCCGGCTAATTTTATTTTTTTTTGGATTCCTCATAATTTTTGCTTTAAGAATCAGCAATAAAAAAATGGGCCCCGACTCCTTGTTTGGACAGGAGAAGAGCATTTAAGAGACCACCTTGTTCTCATTGTTTTTATATTTTTTATAATTGAATTAGTTTTAATTATTTAACATTATTTTATTTTATTATTAAAAATACATTTTAAAAATTATTTTACAGTTAAAAATACATTTATGAAGAAAAAATTTTTCTTATTTTGCTGCTTATACTTAATTACAATATTTATTAAAAATTTCAATTGTCTTGGCATCATTATAAAATTAAAGTAACTTTAAATTTAGCACGTCGGCAGACGAAGAGTACCGCTTTACATTAATTGACATATCAGAAATATTTGGTATGAAGCAATGAAACTTTTGCGTTCCAGTTATAGTTTTGACATTATTATATCTGTTTTGAAGTCGTCGCTCCATGGCATCGTGTTCTTTTTGAGTGCATAAAACTGTGTTAATGGCAATTTCCTTGCTTTGAATCCACGAAAACAAATGTTGTACATTTAAGATCTGGTCAGTATATGGCCTTTGCAAACTTGCCTTAGTCGCCATGCGTTTTAGGGTTCCCCCTAACGCATCGCATGGGCCCTTACCGTGGACGTCGCAAAAAAGTGCCACTCGACCTTGCAGTTTTGTTCTTCTTCAATTATGCAAAGATTGTAAACATTTTTTTTATTTCTTGTACTGAGAAGCCGCGTCATCTGAGAAAAACGTTACTTTGTCGATTGCATCGAATTTTGATCTTAAGAATTCAAACAGTTTCATTTGAAATAAATAAACGGACACATAATTATGAGCTAAACTCTCCGCGACAACAACAAGGCTTACGGTCTGTAGTTCGTTATCTTCGTTTTTGAAATAAATGCAAAAAGGATGCACCGTGCACTGGTCGTTTGCCCAGTGATAAGCCTGAATTTCATCCTGAACGAGAAAAGTGTAATTCTCGGCAAAGTCGCTTATCACAATGAATTCATTTTGGGCTAATTTCTTCTTACTTTCCTTTAGAAATATCGATTGCATCTCGGATATGAAATGGTGCGCCTTCAGTTCATTCAACTTGAATCCGAATTCCTCGATGAATTCTGGAATCTGCTTTACCACGTTCTCAAGGGAACATCTGCCGCTGCTAATTATCCACTGTTTGAAATGCACCTCCTGAATTAACAGCTGTTCAAACTTTTCCGCCAAATATTGCTATAGCTCATCAATCTTCGGACAATTGTCACATTTGGACAGATGACAATTTTCCGTGGGGTATGCGCACAACGACTTCGACAGGAGGTCCCTATATGTTTCAATTTCACCGTGAAATACTTTCAATTTCTTGCATGGAAAGAACATTAATTTGATGTTTTGATGAAACATGTAAACGCAGACTGAATGCGTTCCGTGCCTGTCTAATGCCAGCACGCATTCTTTTGGTCGTAGGATGGCAAACTTAGAAAATCCCACTTTTTCTGCTGGGTATTTCTCTTTGAACTGATGGTATGCTTCGGATAGATTACATAATAATAATCTGCGCTGCTTGTGTACTTTTTCTCCATCTTCACGTGTGATAACATTGTCACGTGTACCTGGGCAGGCGCGGCTGTTGTCATCATTGCAGTAAAAATCTTGAATCAATTTCACCGTTGCTTCGCTGACGGTCCTTGAGCCAAATTTCTTGGTGGGAGTCGCCAATATGCCCTTCTGTCGAACTAAATCTTTGCTTCTTCTCGCGATGTAAAAAGATGTTTGAAACTGTTCAGAAATCTTGCGTATAGACCATGATTGAGGCAGCACAGATAAAATGAGATATTTCTCCGGAAAAGTGGTCGCTAAATTGAATTTTCTTTTCAACTGCTCAATCATTTGTTTGCCGTCATCAACGTCATCTGCTTGACTGCATTCGTTATCAGAGCCTTCATCAAATATTGTCGCGATTGCACTCATAACCTTGCCCTTTTTATCTTTCCTATATTTTTCACTTCGCAACTTTCTTTTTTTAATAGACGTTTCACCTAAAGTGGTAATAGCCTCATTCAAAGGACTCAAAGACATATTGACCATCGGAATGTCTGCCTCACTATCAGATGAAACATTTTGTTCAATTGTCATTTCACTCTCGGATTGTGGTTGCATTTGTTTCAATGCATTTGCTTGTTGAGACAAATCGATTTTACACTTGGGGCAAATGAATTGTGCTTCTTCACCGTATTGTATATTTAATTCATTCATGTATCGCTTCGAAACACCAGTTAATTTTAATACTTTTATCTTTTTCGAACGATGTCCACTCTTGTTTAACGGATTGCAGCAAAATTTATTCATTTTACTTTAAATTGTCTTTACAGCTTCACTCTTTACTTTACAAAAAAAAAAACACTTTAACACTTTCACGTTTAGTATTCAACTGAAATTTGACTCAGAGTGTGTGAAGTATTTATATTTATTTTTTGGTAAAAAATAGGTAAAAAAAAATAAGCGATATTTGCTTTTCTTTAATAGGAAAATTTGCGTGAACTACTGGTCATAAAATGTTTTTTAAAGAGGGACTTAATTGGTTACTGCCAATAAGCCGACCACAGGTCATAAAATGTTTTGTAAATTTTTTAAATTACCAGGTAATAAATATTTCGCCATATTTATGGAAAATCCGTGTTTTATGACTTGTTTCTGCACGTGTCATTTTAGGCGAAATAGTTATTACCTGGTAATTTAAAAAATTTACAAAACATTTTATGACCTGTAGCCTTATTCGGTTTGGTGTGCCATTACATGCCACTGCTGCTTTTATCCATGGATTTATGGCCGATCTTGTGAAGGAAGGCAGACCATATTCACTACACACTCAACTTGGGGTTCTTAAAAAAAATTGATTTTTTCTTAATAAATGTATTTTTAACTGTAAAATAATTTTTAAAATGTATTTTTAATAATAAAATAAAATAATGTTAAATAATTAAAAATAATTCAATTATAAAAAATATAAAAACAATGAGAACAAGGTGGTCTCTTAAATGCTCTTCTCCTGTCCAAACAAGGAGTCGGGGCCCATTTTTTTATTGCTGATTCTTAAAGCAAAAATTATGAGGAATCCAAAAAAAATAAAATTAGCCGGAAAATTTAGGAGCTTCTGTGGAAAATCGGAAAATTTTATTTTCATGGGAAAATTTAATTTTCATGGGAAAAAAGGTAAATTTCTGAGAAAAATTAGGAAAATTTTATTTTTCAATTAAAGCCTTCAATACCTTTCCAACGAGCTATCACTCGTTGTGATCGCTTTAGTAGTTTTTTTTTAAACAACTTTCAATGAGGTCCCTTATGAAGAATTCTTCAATTTTGTCACATGACAGTGGTGTACACCACCACTTAACCAGTCACTATAAAAAAAAAAAAAATATGTATGTACATTATTTTTTGCTGGGCAATCGATTGAGACTATTTATTTTAAAATCGGAGAGGGGTCGTCCAAAAGGTGATCGCTTTCATATGGAATTGCTCTATATATAAAATATTAGATACCATTTATAATTATATATGGTTCTGTAGAAGTCATATATAAATATGTTCAGCCCCGTGTAACTTACATATAAATATATATAGTGTTATATACAATTTTATACGATATAATATATACCATATCTTATCATATAAAACATACATAATTTTATAAGGATCAATAAATAACCAGATATGGGTATATATATTATATGTAACCCACATATAAATATATATAGTGTTATATACAATTTTATATATTATACCATATCTTATCATATAAAACATACATAATTTTATAAAGATCAATATATAACCGGATACGGTTATATATGATAAAATATAAGGTAATTTAAGAAAAACTAATGTAATATATAATTATATATGCTAATGCATACTAACATATATATTTAGATAAGGCCACATATGATTATGTCTAAACTTTTTTACTCGGATATTCAGTTGGCAAGAAATTCGGTTGTTACGATAAATCTGTTCTGTGTATGTTTGCCTGCAAATATATACACAGAGAAAATATATTCATCTTGACAAACAATTTTTTTGCCAACCAAATGGTTTGGTTGGAGTCACCGATATATTTGTTTGTGACAACAAAAATTCAGTTAATACAATAGAAATTCAGTTAATACAACAGAATTTCGGTAAAAGTAAAATATATCAATTGTGCCAGGAATACATTTGATTACCACAACCAAATAACTCAGTTGCTGCAACCAAATCATTCAGTTGGCAAGAAATTCGGTTGTCACAATGATTCTGTTTTCTCTGTGTATGCGTTTATAATTGTTATTTTGAAGTGGAGATATTGCAATATAAAATAATAATATTGTAGTTTTTAAGCAATGTCTTTCTTCTGTATATAGTACTCATGTCAATTAGTTAAAAAATAAATTCTAACAAATGTTTTTTTCTTTCTTTTTCCATTGCAGATTAAACTACAAAATAGGAAGCAGCTACAAAAAAATAATAATTCAAAAATTTTATTAACAATAAAAAATAGTTCCATAAATATTCAAAGTCATTAAAATAACTAAATGTACTAAATAAGTGGAGTGCGTGTATGTAGAATTAAATGTGTTTTTAATAAGAAAATTATATATGTATATAAAACAAATAAACAATTACTTTATTGTATGCAAAATTAAATCAAATGATATTATAAAAAAAAAACATTAAATAAGTAATAAAAGTGTGCTGTTATTAAAAATATGTACCAACGTTTTTACAGCAATGATAATTTAAATAGCAATTGAAAAAAATTTTAAATGAGTTAAAATTATTTCAACTTAACCCACTAATGCATGAAGTACCCGGTAACTTTTTGGAAATTTAGTTTTGGTATTATAAAATTAAAAAAGTTTAACAATTTATTTTTCTTTTGCTTCGAATCGCGATCTCAACATTAAAAACCTTAACGAATATTAAGACCCTAAATACCATTACGATGAAAAAGATGTTCAAAAACTTATAGATTAAGATTTATTTTTAAAAATAAATCCGATCTTTTTAAAGGCCTATGCCACTAATGTTTTAAGAAAAAATAGCGTATATTTTTGATATATTTTTTTTTTTTTTTGAAGTTTTAAAAAAAATATAGCGAATTTATACTGAAGTAGTTTTGAGGTTCTTAAGTTTCGGTTTCAATTGAATAAGTAAAATAGTAAGATACATTTTTACCAAAGATTTTTCATTTAAAAAGAATAATAGATACCTCGAGTTGTAGCTGACGAAGAAGATTGAAAAATTTATTTATTTACAACCATTCATGCTTATAACTGGCGTTTATAAAATCTAGGGGGCGTTGGCAGAATTAATGTTACCATTGTTCACTGGCGTGAATACGCTTGTATTAAAAAATGTTGTTGGCTTGAATTATAATTTGCATAAATATAATAATGCCTATTTAATTTAATCGAGTTACACTAAAAAAAATTACCTAGAATTTAGAAAAATTAACTTATTTAGAGGAAAACGGCCCTAAAGACACTTTTTACCGATATTTAATAAATTTTTCATTGAAATTAAGAAACAAATTTTACTTAAAATTTGGTCAAAATTTCTAAATTATAGAAAAATTTTACTACTGAGAAGTAAATTTTTATTAGAAAACAGTAAAATTTCCTCCTAATTAGTTTATACATCATCTAAAATTGTTTTCTTATTAAGGAAATGTTTTCTTGGTTTTAAGAAAAATTTTATTGAATTTAAGTTCATTAGATAATTTTTTTTACAAAAACTAGGACTTAATTTCCTAAAAATAAGAAAATATTTTCTAACATCAAGTTAAATAGCACTTCTTTTAATTGAAAAATATCTTTATCCTGCTTCTTTGGTAAAACTAATATATTTTACATATATTTTAAAGTACTTTACACTCATTGAGTAGGTATTTTCCCACTTTCAGAGGACTTCCGCTTTGTGTGGACACTGCTCCTAACAAGCTTTTTGCTATACAATATTGTCTTAAAACTAAATTGAATTATACTAAATTCATGTATTTAAAATATAAATTGAATTTGATCAGCAAAAATATAAACAAATTAAAAAAATGTACTGCAGAATATCCTGAAACGTAATAAATTGTGACAAAGTCAGATCCTTTCCGTAGGTAATTAACGGTTTTGCTTCAGAGAACTACAAAAAGGGATGCCCTACCTGACACACGGCATCTTGACTAAGGAACACTGGGGGTCCTTTGTCTTCTTAAATTAACTAATTTAAGGAAATTGTTGCAAATATACAAAATATCATAGTTACATTCCTTGTTATTATTGAAAAATGGAAAAGTCATAAATTCGAAATTTTTACCCTTTGCTAACAAAATTTTAAAGTATATTTTAAGATTAGAGATGGGCACGTTAGAGATTTTTGTATCACGCTCACGCACAATTATGCACGATAGTTTTTTTAAATGGTTACTTTAATTTCTTTTATTTCATAATATTTTTTTTTTTTGAAAAATAGAAAACTTTAACTTGGAAAAAAGAATATTTTATTAAAATTTTTAAAATTTATCTGAACTAAGTTGTATGAAAATTTTCCTTAGAAATAGTTAATCAGTTTCTAAAATAAAGTAAGTTTTTATTATTACATTGGAAAAAATTTATTACTTTTTGTTTTTAATTGTCTGAACTAATTTTTAGAAAACAATTCTTTAAAATTAGAAAGTGGTATACTTAAAAATTGAATTTGGAAATGGCTTTCTAAAATTTAGTTAATTTTACTTCTCGCGAACAAAAAATGAACACACATTAAGTGCAAGTACTTTCTCGATTAAAGTTAGACACATTGTTTGAACTAAATGGGAAAAAATTATGTCCTAAATTTTTTTTTTTTTTTAACTAAACTTATGCAACTAAATGTATGCAATTTTCTTAAAACTAAGATATTTATCCTTAAAATTAGTAAATTTTTATTTAATTGACTTGTTTTTTTTTTTCCTAAAATCAAGAAATATTACTTAGGAAAAATATGAACTATTTCTGAGTATATAAACTATTTCGTTTCCCTCAAACTTAGGAATTTTTATTCTTTTTAAGTAAATTTTTCTAAGTTATAATACAATTTTACAATTTAAAAACTATTTTGAAGGGAATTTTTGATTACATTTTAGTTCATGTATTTTTTTTTTTTTTGACTGTAGTATCTGGCCTCGTAACAGTTCGACTTTTATGTTAATTTTTCCATAGAACTTTTCAAATTAAAAAAATTTCCAAAAAGGGGCAACATTTTCGTTTTCAATGACCGCGTTCAAGTAATGTTATATTTCTTAACTTTTTTCTGTTATTTGCAAAAAATTAAAATAGGTTCATCTACGAGTATAATATTGATTAATTTCATATAAAAAATAATAATATAAATTTCATATAATTTTAAATGAATATTAGTTTTGTTTTTATTTCGAATTTTGAATCTATACCTATAATTACTTGTAAAGAAATTTTTAATTTTTAGAAAACAATTCTTCAAAATTAGAAAGTGGTATACTTAAAAATTGAATTTGGAAATGGCTTTCTAAAATTTAGTTAATTTTACTTCTCGCGAACAAAAAATGAACACACATTAAGTGCAAGTACTTTCTCGATTAAAGTTAGACACATTGTTTGAACTAAATGGGAAAAAATTATGTCCTAAATTTTTTTTTTTTTTTTTTGAACTAAACTTATGCAACTAAATGTATGCAATTTTCTTAAAACTAAGATGTTTTTTCTTAAAATTAGTAAATTTTTATTTAATTGACTTGTTTTTTTCCTAAAATCAAAAAATATTACTTAGGAAAAATATGAACTATTTCTGAGTATATAAACTATTTCGTTTCCCTCAAACTTAGGAATTTTTATTCCTTTTAAGTAAATTTTTCTAAGTTATAATACAATTTTACTTAAATTGAGGACAATTTAAAAACTATTTTGAAGGAAATTTTTGATTACATTTTAGTTCATGTCTTTTTTTTTTGACTGTAGTATCTGGCCTCGTAACAGTTCGACTTTTATGTTAATTTTTCCATAGAACTTTTCAAATTAAAAAAATTTCCAAAAAGGGGCAACATTTTCGTTTTCAATGACCGCGTTCAAGTAATGTTATATTTCTTAACTTTTTTCTGTTATTTGCAAAAAATTAAAATAGGTTCATCTTCGAGTATAATATTGATTAATTTCATATAAAAAATAATAATATAAATTTCATATAATTTTAAATGAATATTAGTTTTGTTTATATTTCGAATTTTGAATCTATACCTATATTTACTTGTAAAGAAAAGGACTATCCCTTCTTATCTGCCTTTTTTTTTTGATTTTTTATAAGCAAATAGAAAATGACCACTAGAGGCCGCCTTTGAACGACTTCGCTGGGAAGCGAAATGGAGCAATTACATTGTGTGCCCTGTTTTACCTTTACTAGCAATCATATAATAAATTTGTTAGCTTTTATTGTTTTTTTTTAAACTTTATCAAATTAAAAATACAAAAATTTCAAATATTTTTATGACAAATATTTTTGTTTACATTTAGCAGAAAAACGCAAAGAAATTTTAAGACTTGGCAGCACTTTTTTAAATTCTTAATTTTTAAGCAGCTATATTTTTAACTGCTGAGCAAATTCATGTCTAAATAAACTTGTATGGAACATTTTTATAAAATTCGAACAAAAAAATCAAACTCTATTGATTAATAGTTTAAATAAAAGCAATTAAAAAGATTTTTCCATCCCTTAAAAAATTATATTTTTGTAGATAGATCAAATTGAAAATAAGAAAATGGTTAAGGGAATATGACTGTTAACAAATAATATGTCAACAAATGATAACCCAATAAAATAAATCTTTAGGGAAAATATACTATTTAAATTGTCATCACTATATTTATATGTAATTTATATAATTTATTCAAAATCATTAATACCAAAAATACCAATTAAAATTATGTGTTTTGTGGTAAATTAAATATTTTTAATTTTATTCAATAAAATAGCTTTTTAATTTAAATAATTAATAATAATGAAATCAATCGTAATGAAAAATATATTAATTATTAAAATAAAAAACATTTAAAACAACAACTATTTAATTTATAAAAAATAATACGAAACAAATTTTATTATTTCATATTAAAACTAAAAATTAAAAATGATAATGAATTGATGAAAACTTATTATCGGTTAAGAAATTTAACTTCAACAACTATGTATAACAAGTCATGGCATACCATAATATATTACATACCATCAACTACTACAACCAAACTAATAAACTATGTTTCATATAACAAATAATTGATATCGATTTAACTTTGTTTGGTATGCCTTTTTACGTTAACAACATACAATTAAATACAGTCGAAGGCCGGTATAACGAAAAATGCTATATAACGTTCAACCTAATTTGTCTTTACTTTCCTATATAACAAAAAAAATTCCATGAATTGGAAAAAATTAAAAAAAAAAAGTTTGAAAGAATAAAAAAATCTATATATAAATATAATTAGAGAATTATTAGTTCTGATCCTTCTTTACAGACAAAAAAATCAATTATTTTATCATATTTACTATTATATTATATTTAAATTAACATCTTATTTTTATTCAAGTAAATATGATTCTAGTTAAAATAAACTATTTCGTATTTAAATTAATATGACAATATTTTTAAAACAAGTAGACACATTTTTTAAATAAAAAAGAAAGAAAACTTATTGTCATTTCAAAGTTGTTTCTTCTTAATTTAATATTATTTCTACTTGATTTTAAAATATTCTTTTTGTATGTAGTATAGGAGTGTTTAAATTATTGCAGTTATTTTTAAATATTTAGTTAATTTTAAAATTTCATAAAATGTAAAAAAATTCATACAAATATACGTTGCCTTATAATGAATATGCGTGTCAATATACCATTCGTTATACCGGGCTTTGACTGTATTTATATATATTAAACATGTGTATATGAGTGATTGTAAACGTACAAAAAAAAGGTTAATGTTTTCTTGTTGTTGTTTTCTAGTGTAATTCCCGTTACGTTTATTGAACATATACATATAAGCAAACCACGAGGATGAAATAAGTTGAACAATGAAAATAACTACAACAACTATGTGTTAAAACTATTTTTAACTACACAAAAAAAATTTTAAACATTTTACCACAGTACCACATTTTACTTAATTCTACAACCATCAACCAACCGTCCTTCAAATAAACACCTACATATCAATGTTGTTAAAACAAAAATACACCCGAATATCAGGATGTTTTTAGTTGAAACTTTTCTAATCTGTTTTGGCACTTGCATATGCATGTATTTGTGAAACTCGTTGAAATTTTATGGCGTGAAGGTTTACACAAATAAAATCGTTCAACTATTGTTTCAAAAAATATAGATTTAAAATACTACGAACTTAAATTAAATATAAATATATAATAAAAATAAACAAACAACTTCAGAAACATCAACCATTAAAATATCAAGTAGAACAGCTGTCAACATGATTGCATTTTTGACATTATTTTTCTATATGACAAGTAAGTATTGAAAACTTTTTAGATAATTTTTTTTTTAATATATACTATTTATAAGTTTATACACTGACTCCTACAATTTTTCGTACACAAGGTAATTAAAAATATATTTAGTAATATTGTTGAAATAATTGGTACGATTTAAACAAATTTATTTTCTTACTGTAGGTAATAAAATACTAATAAATTTAGCTAAATGAAACATTGCCAAAATTTCTGCGTACAACAAGAAAAGTGTAAAATAATCAAAACTAAAAGTTAACGGTTTTAAGAAAAAAAAATATTTTATTTATTTTTAATGTTGTCAGTACCGATTTGAATCGTTTTTACTTATTAAATGAGTGAAAATAATAAAATTGTATTTAAAATATTTTGTAAAAATCAAATGATTAATGAGTTAAAATTTAAACTACCAATTCCGTTAAAAATAACTGATTTATTTATTTATTTGAAATTGTTTCCGTTTTTGTATGTTTTTAATCTATAGACACATTTTCTGTGAATAGGTATGTATGTGTGCTTATAAAGCTCTTGTAATTTAAAGTGAAATTATTTTGTATACAAACAAACAATTTCAATAAAAAAACAAATCGGATTTATGTGTATATTTATACCCTTCACCATAGGTGGAAGGGTATATATAAGTTTGTCATTCCGTTTGTAATTTCTACAATATTGATCTTAGACCCTATAAAGTATATATATTCTGGGTCCTTATGAAGAGCGAAGTTGATTTAACGATGTCCGTCTGTCCGTCTGTCCGTCTGTGTGTTGAAATGGGTTTTCCGAAGAACCCAGACATGATGAGGACTTGATTCTTTTTTATTTCTGTTACATGTGATCCATTTCTGTTTGCTATTAAAAATCAGACAGATCGGTTAATAAATGGCTGAGATATTAGCAAAAAACCAGGACTACCTCTAATTTTTCCAGTAAAATCCCTTTGTTCACAATGTAACACAGTGAAGACACGGTGATTAGAGCGCCTTTTTTTACGGCCTTTTAGAAAACTACGTGAAAACTACTATTTTAATAGGCTATAAAAGCAACTGCGCTATGAAAAACTGTAGGTGAAACAACTGTATGACAATTATTCTGTCTCTCTTCCTTGCGTCTGATTTTCCAATTCGTCAGCTTATTATTGGTTTGGCCCAATCACCATTTTTGTAATAATAGAGGCGATTGGATTATATATAATATCAATATCCTCTTTCTAATTCTGAAACCCGTTTTTCGATATCTGGCATCATAACTGAGATAACTAATATCAACTTTGATATAAAATTAAGAATGAAAACCATTTTCATTGTTTTTCTTTTAAATCTTTGGGCAAACTAATAATAAGCTGACGATTAATTAAATGTGCTTTGTGAGTGTGTTTTTTTTTGCTTATACATTTCACAGATCATATAAATATGAAACTTTGTTGTATGTATTGTTCTTTTGAATACTGAGATAAAATAAAAAAAATACATTAATTATGTGCAAAAATAAATAAATATAAAAACATAAAACAGTTTTTGTTATTACAATATGTAACCCAAGTATAAAATTTGTTGTGAGTTTGTACTAAGTTTATGAAACAACAATTTTAGTAAATACAGTCATGTTGCACTTCTATGGTATCTCTTTGATATTTTTGGCGATCATATGTTTTAAACCATGCTGTGTAGTTGTTCACTTTTACACATTATTTTTTTGTATACATTGTTTTTAAATCTCTTTCTCGCCTAGGACATGAAATACAACAACAACCCTCACCATACGGTTTTGGATCACTCGTTTGACAGCTGTCACTTTTGACATCACTGGTATACCCTGTGCCTTTGTTTAATATGTATGTAGAATTTTGAGCATAACAACACATCCATGTGTTAAAATTCTTTTCTTTCATCTCCACCTTTTATACACAAACAACACACATACAAAGATTTGTCATTTAAATAAAAACCAAACAAATCTCTAATTAACGAAGACTTTTATATATGTACCTCTATTGACGATGATTTTGTGTGAGCTTCAATAGCTCAGTTGTCTAGACGCTGTGTCACAAATACTTTTTTTTTTCTCTAAGGCCGTGGGGTTCGAGGTTCAAATCTCGGTGAGGTCAATTCACTTTTTTTTTGTACATTTTTTTTTATTATTTTCTTAAGACTTTTTTTTTGCTTATTTTTGTTTTTTTTTTAACATTTAATAATTAATTTATATAAAATTTTATATTAATAATTAAAATTCTTTTCTTTCATCTCCACCTTTTATACACAAACAACACACATATAAAGATTTGTCATTTAAATAAAAACTAAACAAATCTCTAATGAACGAAGACTTTTATATATGTACCTCTATTGACGATGATTTTGTGTGAGCTTCAATAGCTCAGTTGTCTAGACGCTGTGTCACAAATACTTTTTTTTTCTCTAAGGCCGTGGGGTTCGAGGTTCAAATCTCGGTGAGGTCAATTCACTTTTTTTTTTACATTTTTTTTTTATTATTTTCTTAAGACTTTTTTTTTTTGCTTATTTTTGTTTTTTTTTAACATTTAATAATTAATTTATATAAAATTTTATATTAATAATTAAATAATCCATAAATAGGCTAAAAACATCAACATTTTTATAAAAACCCTCTGATACAAACAAAATATAAACGGTTTTATTTCTTTTTTTTGCTCCGATTTAAAAGAATTTATAAAAAGATTTTTAAACCATTTTATTTCTCACATATTAAGAAAATTTTATACATAATTTACCTTTGAGTGCAACTATTTTAGGTCATAACTTATAATAATTTATAAAAAAAATTATAAACTATTTTCCTTCAAATTTTTAAAATTAAGCTAAAGAAATTACAAATATTTCTAATAAAAAAGCGAAATAAAATCCTAAATGCAAATTTGCCAGCTAAATCAAACTATTTTGTAGAAATAAAACACATGCAGTTGTAGTGATTTCTTTTAACGATTTGTTGAAATTCTTTTCTTTCACCTCTTAACCTTTTATACACAAACAACAAACACTATTCTAGAGCTGTATTATGACCTATGGATACGTCTTATATAGCAAAAGATCGAAAATCTTTAGTATAACATATTTGCTGAAAAACTCGGAAATATCGGTTCAGATACAAAAAAGTTATGCCCAAAACATACATTTTTTTAAAATACATATTTTCTGGAACCATAAATCTTCCCGAGTCCAAGTTTTATCTCCAAACTAAATGGTTAATTTCCTCTTAAAGGCGTCCGTATATAAATCTGTCCATTTCATATATGTCCATATATAAACTGCAGTTTTTTCCCAACCATGGTGAAGGGTATATAAGATTCGGCATAGCCGAATTTAGCCGCTCTTACTTGTTTTTTTAAACAGACAGCCAACAAATATTAAATTTGTAATAACAGTAACGGACGCAAAAAAATCACAAATTTCCGTTTTTTAGGTAAATTTTTTATAAATTTCAAACATATGAGAAAAACAAGTAAGAGTGTCTTAATTCGGCTATGTCGAATCTTATATACCCTTCACCATGGTTGGAAAAAAACTGAAGTTTATATACGGACATACATATATGGACAGATTTATATATGGACGTCTTTAAGAGGAAATTAACCTTTTATTTTGGTGATAAAACTTGGACTCGGGAAGATTTATGGTTCCCGAAAATAGGTATTTAAAAAAATGCATGTTTAGGTAATAACTTTTTTGTATATGAACCGAGTTTTTCAGCAAATATGTTCTACTAAAGACTTTAGATCTTTTGATATAAAAGACGTATCCATAGGTCGTTTTACAGCTCTAAAGTTTTAGTTTTTATTAACATTTTTATGTTTTTAGCCCATTTATGTATTATTTAATTTCGATCTTACCGTTCTTAAGCTATAAAGTAATCTATTTTGTGTCCCGCCCATATTTGGTCAGATGTTGTGTATTGATAACCAAGATGCTTGCACCTTATTTGGAAACTTTTTCTCTTTCCGTTCGCCAATTATACAGAAAAGCTGACCAATATCGTTTAGTCAACTGTGCTGGAAGTATTTGTTTTGTTAAAAAAAAAAAAAAATAAAACAAACAAAAATCTTCAGAAAATATAAAAAAAAATTGTACAAAAAAAGTTGAATAGACAGGGCTCGATCGCGCGACTAAAATAAAAAACTATTTATGGCAAAGCGCTTAGACCACTGAGGCATTGAAGCTCATACGCAACCGTCGTTAATAAAAGTAAATAAAACAGATTTGTTTTTTTTTATTATTATTAAATTGTTAATCTTTGTATGCGTTTGTTGTTTGTGTATAAAAGGTGAAGAGTTGAAAGAAATGAATTTCAACAAATGGATGTGTTTGTTATGCGTAAAATTCAACATATGTCCATATTAAACAAAGGGATTTTACGGAAAAAATTAGAGGTACTCCTGGCTTTTTGCTAATATCTCAGCCATTTATCAACCGATCTGGCTGATTTTCAATATCAAACAATAGCAATGCAATAGTTTAATTAGATATTTCTTTGAAAAATAAATATATGTTCCTTTATTTTTAAATGAAACAAAAAACTTCTATGGGACGGATGGTGAAACTTGATTCGAGACGCGAAAAAGATGTTGCCAGTGCAGAACACATCCGAATTTTTTTCATCTGAACCAATAAATGGCCTGAGTTTCACGTAAGAAGCCAATTATTTCAAAAAGAAATTATATAAATTAGTTGGAAGACTTCTTATTTGTATGGGAAATCATTAGTTAGCTGTAGAAAGGTAATTTCACCTTTTGAGTGTTTGATATTCAAGCATATTCATGAGGCTGACCTCATTCCCTCTGGCACTCCCTCTAGCGGTGATCTTCAATTTGTTTTTTCCATTTACTCCTTTACTTATAAATAAGTGTCTGTTATTCCATAGTAACATTTAATTCTGATCTCGAACTTGACATATTCTAAATATATAATATTTACATAATTTTAATTGTAGGTTAGGTCAAAAAAAGAGGGAAGGTCTTTCGTTCTTTATGATTCCCCGAAAATGGGTGACAACTATGCCAGATAATCTCGGCTCTCCAAAACCACAACATTCTTAATCAACCTAAAGAGTTCAGTATCACTCAAGTATCCCTTTATTTTTCCTAAATCAACCCTACTCCTCGCAAAAGCCGGGCAAAAACAAAGAAAGTGTTCCAGGATCGAATCACAGGCCCTACACACCACAGAGTCACTTTATCCTATTTTCGAAAGGTGTAACCGTAGTGAAGATTGGCATGTGAGAATTCCCATCATATTGGCCAGTTTCCGTTTCCCTTCCCCTAAAATAAAGGGACCCATCAGCGTAGATTCCTTGTAAGCCAATTTATAATGCGATTTATTTGACTCTTTTCTTTTTCGGCTTAGCCTTTCCCATTAACTTTGAGCAATTCCACCACTTTAACAACATTAAAAAGTTTCTTAAAGAAGACTTTAAAATATTTTCTTTTCATTTCAAATTTTTATCTTTTTATATTTGCTGATATTGCTTCTTTTTATAAAGATATTTACTGACACAATTTCCCTTGACAGTGCAAAACTACAACACATACACTTTTAATACATTCCTTTATACACATACATACATAACATATATCTAACACAAAATGGCTTTTCAGAAAAATGCATTAAAAATCTAAAAAATAAATAAATGAAATCAAAATATCTGGTTCATAGCTGGATATAAAAATATTTTCTACTCAAGTTTTAAATATTACCTTGTGTAGGCAGTAGTTAGTAGTCACTAGCAACTGTATGCCACTGAAAGCTTGTCATTTCGATAAAGTAAAAGCAACCATATTGTGCAGACTTTCCATTCCATTATTCCGATAAATTAAATCTGAATTCAGTTCAATGTTTATGGTCAAATGCTCTTAAGTGATTTTTTCTTTACATTATTATGGTTTATAGCGTCAGTCAAAATGCAAAATAACGTAATATCACTTTTCATAGGTATACAGGAGAAGCAATACACTTTCTTAAAAGAAAAATATTTAAGATATTAAAACAATTTATTCCATTTTACCTTAAAACACAAAAACATATGTTAACATAGATATATAAATGTGTATCAGAGAAAAAAAAAAATTGTTTTTGAAATAATTTTCTACAAGTTTTGTGTGTTACGATATTGAAAATGTTTTAGTATACAAAGAAACAAACGTATATAAATAAAAATAATTGTATATATTGAAACACAAGTTTTGACAAAATAAATAAACACAGTACAACAAAACAAAACAAGGTTCCGACAACGGATTCTGGTATAGGGGAGTATAGTATACCTTCCCGATGGACACGGGAAGGTATACTATTTTGTTTTGCCACCATTTTGGTAAACATTAGTCTTGACAGCTCATAATTGGCAGTCGTAAAGTAGACACGTGGCAAATTTATTATGGAAAAATATTCGATAAACCAACGTGTTTTAATCGTTAAAACATTTTATCAAAATTAATCATCGATTATTGTGACGATGAGAAAGTTGCGTGAAATTTTTGGGAGAAACAACGTGCCAAAAAAACGCACTATTTATCGTGTAGGAAATGATTTCGAAGAAAGAGGGTCTGTTGGTGATAGGCCCTAGCATGGACCACAACGTACTGCAAGATCGGCTGAAAATATTACTGCTGCTCAAGAAAGTGTTCAAAACAATCCATCAACCTCAATTCAACGCCGTGCTCAAGAGCTTGGTCTTCAAAGAACAACTTTGGCCACAATTTTGCACAAGGATTTGCATTTGTTTCCATTTAAGATTCAGTTAACACAAGAGCTTCTTCCACAAGACCATTTACGCCGCCGTACATATGCCAATAGGATGTTACAGCTCGCCCATGACAACCCCCTATTTTCATAAAAAAAATCATAATGAGTGACGAGGCACATTTTCATTTGAATGGATATGTGAATCGACAGAATAGTCGGTTCTGGGCAATGGAAAACCCTCAAATTATTCATCAGTCACTTTTGCATCCATTAAAAGTGACAGTCTGGTGTGCAATTTGGTCAGGAGGAATCATTGGAACTTACTTCTTTGAAAATGAAAACGGCGTAACGGTTACCTTGAATGGGAAGCGATATCGTGATATGATTGAAAACTTTTTAACGCCACAACTGCATGCTTTGGGATTAATTAACATGTGGTATCAACAAGACGGTGCCAGATCGCATACAGCCAGGATTACAATGGAATTACTGCGAGAGCTCTTTCCACAACAAGTTATTTCAAAAAATGGTGATGTTGATTAGTCTCCACGGTCGCCTGATTTGACTGCTCCGGACTTCTTTTTGTGGGGATATCTGAAAAGCAAGGTTTATGCAAACAAACCAGAAACGCTTGAGCAACTCAAACAAAATATTCGTGATGAAATTAATGAAATACCGCGTGAAATGTGTGAGAATGTAATGAAAAATGTGCTCAAAAGGGCTCGCATTTGTAAGGCTAACAGAGGCGAACATTTATCTGATATTGTATTCCATACATAACTGCTGACATTCAAATATAAAACATTTATTAATATAATATCTATTCTCTTTCATTTAATCCAAAATTATAAACAAACAATGGTATACTACCTTCCCAGCGGACACCCTGTATATACCAAACATACATGAATCGGCGTTTTGAAAGCTTACGTCTGAATTTTGTTTTAGGGGGTTAAAGTTTTCAACCTTTTGCGCATTATTATGGTGAATCGGTATAAGAAACCATTTGACCATTATATTTTAGGTATAAAATGTATTAAGCAGATTTATGTAAAAAATACGAAGAACATTGTAACGCTCCTTAATATATGGGGCTTTTTGTCCATTACGGGAAATTGGGGGGGGGGGGGGGGGAATACCTTCAAGCGGGAATATAACGGGTTAATATGTTCCATAAAAATATTTGTCATACAATTTTGCTAAAAGTCTTTGAATATACCTAAGCTCAAAATTCAACTTGAACGCTAGAAATAAGTCAAAACTTAATATGCGCTTAAGGGTTAATTTCGTACTTATTTAGAATTGGCACTAATATGTCCCAGAAATCCGTATTTTTGGGGGTTAGTTTTTATGATAAAATTGTGTTTCATAAAATTTCTCTATAATTTTTAATTTTGTACTTATTCAGAGTTAGCCATTTAGTCACATTTTTCCTATTTTGGCTATTGACTAAGGTAAAACATAAGGATTTAAAAAATTCCAAGCGCCCAACCACAATTGGCTTAAGTGTCGTAAGATAGGTGTTCCTGAAATTTCAATAAGAAAACAAAGCTTAAGTCACTTAAATTAAATAAACTATTTATAGTTAAACTATAAGAGCTACTGCGCACAGTGGCTGAAAATCGTTTTTCATTGGCCGAAATTCTGTAACTTTTGAACCGATCAAAATATTTTAGTAATTTTTTTAAGAGAAAGATATTTAGTTGAACTTGACTTAATTTTAATTTCATCAAAATTGATTAAGGACTTTTTAAGAAATCCTAGGCCAAAGTTGAACTATTGATTTATTTTAACTTTTAGCGTGAACTATAAATATTTTTTGTAATTATGGTGTGTTTTTAATGTTTACTTTAAAAAAAAATTTACACTCAAAAAGAAATAGTAAAATTAACTGGAAATTTTGTTATTATTACTGAAAAATCAATCATTTATTTTGTTTACACTCAAAAAATATCTACACTTAAAAAACGTTAATAATATTATCTAAAAATCTTGCTATTACTACAAAAAAATTTATTATTTTTTGCAGTCAAATTTGTTAATTTTATGATTTTTTTTTTAAATTTTGATATGAAAATATGGGCTTTTATTTTTCTAATCTTTCTTATTTAATAAAATATTTTATAAATATGTGCATAGGTTTTAATAGCTTTTGTAACAATCGGAGGTTATGTTATTTTTTACTAATACTATATTTTTCGTACTTAAATAACAACGAAAGACAATTATAATTATTATTCATTTGATTCAAATATTGTTTGCAAATATTCCATACTCTGTGTTATTTATGTTCTTTAGTAGTTTCTTGTTTTTACTTTTTCACCTTAATCCCGATGTTCCGCTTTCCATTAATTTCGAATACTGGAGATGAACGGATCTGACGATGCCAATAATATATTAAATAGATTTAATTTGTGGAATTTCGTCAAAGTTTTCTAGTATTGTGCTCTCTATAAAATCTATAATGCATATTCCTTTTTTTCTTTAAAGTAATTGAGTTTGTATTCAAATGTCACTATCTTTTAAGCCTTTTCATAAGCCTTCATACTATGTTTCTAGGTAAAATAAAAAGGTAAGAAAACGGCATTAGTGCATTACTAGGTAAAATAATATATTAAAATCCACACTATACAAATGAATTACCTTTGTACGTTTTCTTTATTACTTGCATTAGTACATTGCTAGGTAAAATAAAAAGGTATAAAAAGGGTTACTAAGAAACCTAGGTTGCAAATGAATGACATCCTTTGTGTACTTTCATACTTTCTTACAAATATATAAAAATGGTAGTGTATTTTGTAATAAGACAAATAATGACTAATATATGCTATAAAATACCTAAAGCCCAAATTTAAAACACCATTGTATACTTATAGGGCTTTTTAAAAAAGCGTAATTTGAATTTTTTTTTAGTAAATTCATTTCACGGGTGCACAAGAATAAATAGGGTTAAAGAGGACACTTTCACATTTTTCAGAGCGGAATATACGTTTCTTGTCCCCTTTTGTTCCCTAGAAGTTCTATTCCACCAAAGTTGAAATTTGACAAAAACATGTTTGCAATATGATCACTGCTACTATATTGTGCTTGCTGCAATCCGCTATGGTTGTCACAACCAAGTTATTGGTTTTCTAACCATCAACATGTTCGCTACCATCATTATTATAGTAAATATTTCACTATTTTATGATTAGCATCTTATATTTTATAACATGATTGGCTGTACCCATACTGTGGTAATAAAAATTCTGACTATGCAAAAAATATGACAATTACGCAACGATAAAATGCTGGCAACAATCAATAAAAAATTATACATAAAATAAAACATGACTTTGACATTAACAGTCATAATATTGTCTTGTTTTTATAAAATTTTATCAGTTTGTTTTTACTAAAAAATGTCTTGAAAAAATAATCATATATTGTTAACTAAAACTGGACAAATATCAGATAGGTAGAAAATACCTTTCACATGTCATTAAAACATTTCATCAATAATTAAAACAGATAGATTAAATAATATACAAAATTTACATATAAAAACAACACTTAAATATGGTGTGAAGTAAAAAATATTAGTATGCCAGATTCCCAATTCGTTCCCAGAAATGGAAACATTAACAATTGGAATGGCAACCCAGCCAATTTGTGCTTCGAAAATCGAAGATGGTTGCCAAGGGATATTTCTATAAATAGATGGAAAAAGCTCATTTGTACGGGTAATCATTCACTTATGAAAAATGTAATTTCACATAGTCATTTTCCTTAGAGTGTGTGATATAAATGCCTGTTCATAACCATGACTTATTTGTGTTGGGTGGTTCAGAAGGAGGCTGAAGATGACCTGGTCGTTCGGGTCGAAAGTGTGCACTCCCTCTAGCGCTGATCCTTACAATTTTTTTCCATTTAATAAAATAAATTAGTGTTTACTATTCGTTAGTAACATTAAAAAATTATGATATTGAGCCTGATAAAATTAGAAATATATAATTAAAACAGATAGATCAAATAATATACAAAATTTAAGTATTTTTCTTAAAAAAAGTCCACATAATCAAAGTTTTCTTGAAAGAAAAGTTCTTAGAATCTATAATTTTTTCCTTAACAATTTTTTCTTTAAAAAATCCTTAATATCAATTTCTTTAGAAAAAAATTTCTAAAGGAAATATTGTTAAATTTAAAGAGCTCTTTCATAGTTTCTAAGAACTTTTCCTTAATTTTCGTTGAGAATTTGAAAATGAAAAGCCATATATGGCTTCCAATGCAGTAGAGGGTTAGATTAGTGATCATATAATGATAATCCAGGAATTATAATATAGTTATGGCGGACCATAGTATGACAACATTTTGAGCACACTATGATTACGTGCAATCATATTATGATAAATTCAATATCATAATATGTTTATTTGGGACAATAATATGGTAATTTTTAAATCATAATATAACTGTAGGAACCATATTATGGTAAAAATATGGTTATTTTATTATCATAATATGATAACCATATTAAAGTACGGCTATGGTTGCCCCAACCATGTTTTTTCTTTGCGTGTAACATTGTAGACAGGACCGCAGGTCATTATCGATGATAACTTGCGAATAGTAACCATTTAGTTTTGATAGAAAATAAAAAAAGTAAACACCTTTTCGAAAACGAGTTTGAAAGCATGCCGCGCCCAAAATTAGCAATAGTGTAACCTTATTTTTTGGCTACCTTAATTTGGATATATTAGCTACAAAATGGCGTTAAAATTTTAAAAATTGGTGACAAAAATATTGAACTTTTGGCCAATGAAATCAAATTTTCCGGCACAGTGCTGCGGTACTTAGAGTATACGTTTCTTTTATCTCGTAATCTTGATTACAATCAGCCACATTAGTCCATATTTGCAAAAATTATACGACCATAAAGCCCTAACACCCTGTAGAAAAACCCATGTTAAAACAGGGTGAGCACGATAATTTTTTAAAAGGTTATGTACCCCTCTTCACATGTTGCTGACACTTTTTTCCGATTGGATCAGTCGTTAAGAAGACCTATATTTATTATTACCATTTTCGTTTTGTTTGAAACCACTGAATCGTTATTTTTGCACTCAGAAGTATTAAAATTTGTGGATACATGTAGTTTAATCAAATTTATCATGGTTTTATTATTTTTTTTATGAGGATATGTACATTATTTTGCATTTTAGATGACGATACATGTCGGTTAATATAAAAAGATTCTAATATATGAATGTTTTACAATAATATTTATGTAGAAACGTAAATGTGATTTCACCGAAAAACTTACTCATTTAAAAAAACCAATAGTAAAGCAAGTTCATGCATTTATAATTGTATTTTATGTATATAAAATATGTACACTCAAATTCAAACGACCAGATAACAAAAATTTAAAAAAAATAAAAAATATGATCAAAGTTTGGAAAATCTAAGAAATGTAAATAAGAAAAGAATTAAAAAATTGTTTGTTTATAAACGTTATTAGATAATCCTTTGCCTACTGCAAATTTTTTACATTTTAAATAATATTACAAAATTTAAAATTGTTAAATGTGCAGTTAAATTAGTTCAAAAAGTTGTTGCAATATAACGAATATTTCGGTAAAACGAATGGGCCTGACAGTATATTAGTGTTTCCAATTAATCGACACTGCCGGCTAATCGGACAGGTTATTATTTGGAAAATGAAGGAATTGATTAATCGATTATTCGGGTCGATTAACTAGAATAATTTGCGATTGATCGATTAATCGCTTAATTCAAAATATACATATGTATATATTTCATCAATAGGAACACAAAGAGCTGTTTTTTTCTGAAATATTAAGCTAAGTCTATTGCGTTGGTTTTTAAAGTCTTTCTTTAGGACAATCTAAAGCATCCAGAAATTTTTTAAAGAATCTTGCCTTATAATCTTGGGTTTTTTCAGAGAAATCTGACAACTATTTAAAAAGAAAATGTCAGACGTGTTAAGTTGAAGTAAACCATAAAAAACGCAGTATAGATATTGTTTCAATGAAGTGGAACATTTTGTCGACAAAGTTGTTTTTTATTTTCTTTATATGACACCATCCAGAATAAAAAATCCTAAATAAACAAGAGCTATCTTCAAAAAATTCAATGACAAATTCTTAAAAATATTGTATAAATAATTTTTGCGAAATTCAAGTTGGATAGAACGGCCACCGTTCCTTGACTCTTTTACTACCTGGTTTACGCTTTAGAGTTAAATAGATTATCTATTAAAAAAGATATAAAAATCACGCATATTCCTGACAAGTCCTCACCGATTTTTCTGTGTTTGTGCAATTAAGAATTAAAATAAGCGAATTGTTATATATTTTTGACTAAACAACATAATTCTACTGAAGTGCCCTCTTCATCAGAATTAGTTGAAAAATCAAATTAGAAAAAAATTCCATGTTAATTTTCATTATTTTATAACATAAGTAACGTCAAAGTGCTTGTTAGGAATATACCTAGTCACTTGTTTCATTGCTAAGGAGAAAAATATATATATTAATATGTTTTTTGTTAAAGCTCAGCTAAGAGACTCTAGCTTTTCTAATACTTTGCGTTCTGATTAGATCTTTTGTCAGCTCGAAATACATATATAAAGAGGTTCAAAGGACTATATAAATTTTTTGGACATGAAAATATAATTTTATATTATTTAAAATTTATTTTTTAAAGGAATTGAAACAGAAATTAAAATTTTATATCATATTTCCAAAAGCCTATATAACATTTGCTTTGATTCAGTTGATTTGAAAATAATTTGATTGTATTTTAGTTGATATTTTTACAAAGTTTTAAGAAAATCGACAGAAAAATTCATATTAAAAATTTAACCGATTTATCGACCTATTTTAATCGATTATTCGGGTCGAATAATTATTAGAGTTTCAACTTACTTGTTTCGAAATTAGCCGAAAAAGAGGCGATTAATCTATTAACCGAATTGGAAACACCACAGT
The DNA here is from genome assembly GCA_949748255.1 of Eustalomyia histrio. Classification (NCBI taxonomy): domain Eukaryota; kingdom Metazoa; phylum Arthropoda; class Insecta; order Diptera; family Anthomyiidae; genus Eustalomyia; species Eustalomyia histrio. The sequence continues at coordinate 81,151,858 of OX456524.1, forward strand.
ATATAATTCATTATACAGGGCTTTAAATGTATTAAGTATCGAAATATCGATTTTAAATTTTAATCTTCTACAAAAAAAGGTTGAACTTTGCCATTTAAGAATAAAACACAATATCATCCATATGACTACCACGACTGGCTCGGCAGTACCTCATCCGATGAACCCAATTTTTAAGTACATTTTTGATTGTTTCGGCTCGAATGCCTTCAATGGCAACTTCGATTTCACGTTTCAACGCTTCAATTGTCTCTGGATGGTTTGCGTAACATTTATCCTTAATGGCTCTCCACAGAAAATAATCCAAAGGGCTTAAATCACAGCTCCGAGGCGGCCAATTGACATCACAATTTCAGCTGATTATTCGATTTTTAAAAACAGTGCGTAAAATATCGATGGTTGCGTTGGGTGTGTGACATGTGGCCCCGTCTTATTGAAACCAAATGTCGTCCATGTCATTTTCATGAATTTTTGAAAACAAAAATTCGTTGAGCATGGCCCAGTTGTGGTAGTCATATGAATGATATTGTGTTCCATTATTAAATAACAAAGTTTAACCTTTCCAATAAAACCAGAAATTTTATAAAATAATCAGTTATAAAAAAAGTCGATTCAAATTTTAAATAGTCCACCCTATATTTAAAATTTTTACAAATTATTCAGTTCAATTTCTTCGACCTTTTTAATACAAATTCCAGGTAATAAGTATTCAAGCTTAAGGTCTATTTTATACAAAATTATTTATTTGTTATCCAATATTTCGCTATCTCAATGGATAGCTTCTGCAGGGATTTGTTAAAAAATTTTTTTAAAATTAAAAAAACAAAAAATCCCTGAAGAAGCTATCCATTGAGATAGCGAAATATTGGATAACAAATAAATAATTTTGTATAAAATAGACCTTAAGCTTGAATACTTATTACCTGGAATTTTTACAAATTCATTTATTGGTTTTTTCAAAATTATAAAAATAAATTGAAATTTTTTTGAATTTGAATAATTATATTTTTTTCCTATATAAATATATGTATTTGCGGAAAAAAACAAATTTTTGCAAATTTTATAACTTTAAATTTAGTACTTTAAATTTTCTTTAAGTCCTGTTCACATTATCATGTGTGTATTCTTAAATTCACAAAAGTATTATGAAAAGTATGTTTGAATTGTCTATTTGTTAAAAAAAGCAAGGTTGGCAACCAAACCACGATTCAGTACCTCTACGATGTCGATATTAACGAACAGTTTCGGCATTGATGTCGATTATCATTTTGAAAGGGTTTTGAAACGAATAATAACCTTAAAAACCTTGTAAATGGTTAATACAAAATTAAAGCAGCTGTTATTCCTTTTATATACACTACTCCACAAACCTGATTGAAAAGTCAAGTTGTATGTGGAGAAGTATCTTACAAAAATTTTATATGATTTAGTAGTATTTTAATGACCACGTAAGGATTTTGAAAATTGACTTAAGTAATGCTCTTAAAGTACGGACTTATTCAACTATTCCCCTACAAGACGTTTCAGTACAATAAATCTCAGTAGATTCAAAAATAATTTTAAAGTTGTTCAAAGTTTTAATCCACCTATTTTTACGATTTGTCGGTGGAAGTGCTTTTGTAATTTGTAGTGGACATTAACATAAATTATGCTCCGGCATTAAGTTTAATCTAACAAATATTCATAGAAAAATGTTGCATACAACAGTGTCAGATTTATTAAACCAAGTGAGAAAACTAAAATAAACTTTGCAATGCAAGTATAAACATTAACACTGTAATAGAGAGTTCTTCTTAAAAAAAAAATAAAAAGGCAATTGCCAAACCAAACATAAATTTGAACAATTATGTAAAACTAAAAGGTCGTTCACCTGCGTGTGCTCCATTTTAGTTAAATGCTAATACTCTACACTCACCAAAAAAAGTCTGTAATGGCAACTGAAAATGTTGCTGTTATTACGGGAAATTTTGCTAATTTGAGCCCAGCGGTATTTTTTGCTAATCTTAGCAACACATGTCTGCTGACGTGTAATACAATGAAATTATTAGAAAAATAAGTAGCCGCTACTAAATTTTAGAAAACTTTTTGTAAAGCGAAATTTAAAACCCGTTTATTATAATAAGCAAAAAAAAATTACTAAATATTATTAATATTAGTACAAAATTTTAAATTTATTTTTTTATCGAGCATAACATTTTTTTTATTTTATTTATTTTTTTCAAAAAATATTTTATACAAAATTAAAAACAAAATCAAAGGCTAAAACATACACAAATTATTAATTTTGTTGTTATTTGGTAATTTCTGTTTAAAAAAATATTTTAGCAAATATTTTTTTATTTCTAAGGTCAAATTTTAATTGTTTTTAGGGCTGATTTTTAGAACTAAAAAAACTTTTTAGTGCTATTTTAAGTGGATGTCCTATTTTCAGTTATGAGTCAGTATATTCACTTCCGATTCCTTTTTAATCTATGTAACATTTTAAGGCAATTTAAATTTGTAGGTGTTAGTTTTAATTAGAAATAACATTATCATCAATATCCACTTTTTTAAAATTAGTATTTTTTTTGCTAATTTTAGCAAATGAGTTTTCAAAAATTTGTAAAATAATTCCTGAAATTAGCAGCAAAAATTTGTATATATTCTGTAAAAACTCTATAATTTGTAAAATGTAAATAGCTAAAAGATTTGCTTAATAATAATTTTTGTATTAAAAATCAGTACAAAAATAGTAAAGTGGGATTGAAAAACGTTTACAAAATTTTCTACCAACTTTTTTTTCTGAGTGTACGTCTCTATAGTGGACAACGTGATGGTGCAAAGCCTGTTGTTGTTGCTGCTGTACATACTCGTAATAATGTTATCACTACTGAATCAACTGGTGGAAATGTACACTCAGAATATTATGTAGTTAACTGTTTGTGGTTTAATAAAAAAGTTTTCCGTTCCATTTAAAAATAAAGGAAAATACATTTATTTTTCAAAGAAATGTCTATATTAACTTTTTTATACATTTATTCGAAATAATTTACTATCATTTACCGATTTTTTTCAGTTCCATTTATTTTTTTCATTTGTTTGAAATTTAATTAAAAATTACCCACAAAACGGAAACTTGTGGTTTATTTGTGTCCGTAACAGTTATTACAAATTTAAATTTTGTTTGCTGTCTGTTTCAAAAAAAAAAATATTCAAAAAATTTCGATTTGTTTTTTTTTTTATTTAAATTGGTTGTATATATACAAAATTTTTCAATACAAATTACAAGAACTTCATAAACACACATACATACACAAATGCATTCACACAAAAAGTGTTTATAGCTATGCATACATACAGTTTGTATTGTACGAGTATATTAAAAAAAAAATACAAAATACAAAAACGGAAATAATTTCAAATAAATGAAAAAAAACATTTATTTTTTAAGGATTGGTAGGTAAAATTTTGACATTTATTTTAACTGATTATATCATTTGTTTCTTACGGATGTGTCAGTTGATTAATCAACATTTAAAAATAAATAACAAATGACATTTAATTTAAATGAAAATTAAGTAGACCGGTTTTTAAATGAAATATCATTTCTTTTAAATGATATTTTCAGTTATTTTAACTTACAAACTTTTTTAAGTGTATGTTTAAGAACCCAGCAAAACCACACATTACCAAATAATTGGTAAAGTAATGTATAGCCATATGGGCCGATGAACTACTTTACACCTTACTTCATTGATGAATTTTACAGGCGATGAGCCTCAAAGTAATGTATATACCCATTACTTTAGAGGTGATATGTAAGGGGTTACTTATATGGTTACGAGAATGGAAAAAGTAATGTGTCTAAAAATAGATTTTTAAAAAAGATGAATTTTTATTAAAAAAAATTATTACAAATATTTTATTTAAAATATTTGTAATTAAAAATAATGTGTTCAAGATGGGAATCGAACCAGGGAAATCTGGTTGCCAGCCAAGAAGTCTACCCACTCAGCTATCAACGCATTTAATATTCGATTGCTTTAAACTTAAATGAATTGTTGCGCTTCGTTTTTCACTAGTGTTATCAAAACAAACATACATTACCCTTTTGCTCACAAGAAAACACAAAGTAATGTATCTAAAAATAGATTTTCAAAAATATTTCAATTATTACTTTACATTTATAAATCATATATTACGGAATCAATAATGAGTAACTTATTACTTTATGCTTGCAAGTAATGAAAAAGGTAACGAGCTATCATTACAAGATAACGCATGAGAATATCGCACTATTACCAAAGTTTAACTAGGAAATTTAAATATGATATGCATATTAGGGCTGCCAGAATTGCCGATTTTTACGTTTTTTTTTTTTTTTATTTTGGCCGATTTGACATTTTTTTGGTCGAAAAATTACGATATTGTGTTTAAACCATAAATGATTTATTGTAGTAATCAGACCTTTAAAAACATAATTCCTTAAACCAATTTTCAAATCTGTTTGAAATTTTGACGAATTAATTCGCGAATACATTTTTTTATTTGAATTTTTTAATACTATTATGCAGTTCTTATATTATTAGAAGAATCAAGTTGATTTAAATAATTATTTTTATAAATCAAAGAATCAAATCAATTTTGATTTGATTCGCGAATCAAAAAAAAAAAAATATATTGATTCTCGATTATAATTTTATTTCCAAATTAAATAACTTTTTTTTAATTCAATTTTAAACCCGAAGGGGTTCATGAAATTTTTATTAAACAGCAACAGGGTGACTATTTTTTTATCAATTAACACACTCCGAATAATACAAATTTCGTTTCCGCTTCATTTCTTTGTATAAAAATGGGTCACCCACAGGAGACATCTTGGGATATCTTCCGGACCTGTCGCAGTATATTAACACTCTATAATAGCAAAAATTTTGTCGTTTCGTACCCTTCGTTAGAATATATCCTGTAAGTTCCCGAAGGCTTTCATGAAACGGGTCACCTTGGGGCTGTTTTATAAAAATAGGTACCTCGGGATGTCTTCCGAATCTGGCCTATTTTTATTATCATAATATCTAGAAAACTAAGCGAGACATACAAGTCAATTTTAATGTTTTTTTTTTATTTTGTTTTAATTCGCCAACCAAATCAATCTTTTTTAATTCGAGAATTAAAAAAAGAATTATATTTGAAAAGATTTGATTTAATTGAATCAAAAAATATTTGAATGAAATTGATTAATCAATTATCATTTTAAATCAGATTTAATAAAATATTGATTTATTTCCAAATGAAATAATTTTTTCGCGAATTAATTCAATAAAGATTAATCTTTTTCCAAGTCTGGTATTAATAGATAAAAAATAATTTATCCTTAAAATTCTTAAAGTTTTTTTTTATATATATATAAATGATTCTCAAACGCAAGGAATGAATTTTGAGTACAGAAAAGAACAATTTTTTTAAAAATTGTAAAATTAATTAAATGCAATTTTTTGAAATAAAACGTACTTTTTTCTGAAATAAAACGTAGTTTTAGTTTTTTTCAAAACAATTTATGTTTCGCTCGAAGAAGAGCCTAAAAACCTACTTTTTGAAGACAAGTTTTCACAGCAAATTTAAAAAAATATTTTTTTTTCTAATATTAACAAAAAAGTATTTGTAAAACAATGTATGATTATATTGTATATACTATTATTCCACTTTAAATCGAAAAATTCGAAATTTGCTCAATATAATTTCTTTATAAAACCTTGTAAATATAAGGAATAAATATAATCCAATATACAGGTTGGTTGAAAAGTTCCTGCGCTCGAAATGAAAAGTTCCTGCGCTCGAAATACTGTTTTTGTAACGAAATGTATTTTTTTATTCAATATAATCTAGAAGCTCAATACACTTGTTCCAATGATCTTCCAATAATTTTATCCCATCCTTATAATGGTTTTCCGGAAGCTCTGCAAAATAACCGTTTACGGCTGCCATGGCCTCTTCATTCGACGAAAAATGCTTTCCACGAAGGAGTTGTTTGAGATTTCTGAAGAGACAGTAGTCACTGGGAGCCAAATCTGGTGAATACGGTGGATGTTCAAGCAATTTGTACTTTAATTCTTTGAATTTAGCCATCGTCAAAAAACTTTTGTGAGCAGGTGCATTGTCTTGATGAAAAATGATTTTTTTCTTCTTTAAACCAGGAATTTTCTGACGAATTTTTTCATCCAGCTGATCCAAAAGGCTGCAATAATATTCAGAGTTGATTGTTTCATCTTTCTGAAGATAATCAATCAACAAAATTCCTTTTGCATCCCAAAAAACTGATGCCATAACCTTCTAAGCTGATCGTTGTGACTTCACCTGCTTTGGAGCTGAACAACCAGCTTCAGTCCACTGTCAACGTTCTTGTTTCAATTTAGGATCATGGTGGTAGATCCAAGTCTCATTCATAGTTATAAAACGACGCAAGAAATCGGTTTTATTCGGCTTAAAACGCTCCAAATTACGCTGAGAAATTTGTTTTCGATCCAGTTTTTGTTGAATTGTTAATGTGTGCGGCACTAACTTTTCATATGTAATTCTTAATGTAAAATATGGAGTACTCGTTCGTCTGAGATGCCTATGGCATAAGCAATTTCACGCTTAGTCAAACTTGGATATTCACTAACCATATTATGTACCTGCTCAATGATTTCTGCTGTGGTTGCAGATTTTGGTCGTCCTTCGCGTGGGTCGTCTTCAAGGCTGGTACGACCACGTTGAAATTCACCAGCCCAAAATTCAACGGTGCGTTTTAAAGGTGAGGACTCCTTATACACTTCTAACAATTGTTCATAAATTTCCTTTGCTTTTAATCCCTGCAAAACAAAGAATCTAATGACTGCACGATATTAAATTTTTTCCATATTAAAAAAATCAATGACACGTCAAATTCAAATGGCTTGTAAACAAAGAAAGAATTGACAGAATGACTTGCAACTTTGCATGTGTTCTCAGGACAGTTATACCAACTTGAGAAAAAAAAAGTTTGGAGCTAGCAGTGCCGTCTCTTGGTGAACGCAAAAACTTTTCAACCAACCTGTAATAATTTATTACGGTTTCTCACAATATTTCTTGCTTTCTGAATGGATTTAAAGCGCGAAACTTAAAGATATTCGACCTGATTATGGTCGTCGAAATTTTAGGTCCCATATAAATTATTTATGATAAATTCAGTTGTAAAAATTATCAAAAGTTGTGTTTTAACGACATTTCAGCAAATTTGATTTATTCTTTGGAATAAGTGCATTATTAAGAGATTTAACACCAAAGGATTTCCATTACGTTTAATGTTGTAGTTACATTTTCCCACTGGGGGACGGAAAAGAATTGTTTCGCATTTATTTAGATTGATTTTCATTTGCCAGTCTATTGAATATTTTTCTATAATATAAAAGTATTTTTCTAATTTTTTGTTAATTTTTTCAATTATTATTAGATAAATTTTTATATTTTAATGAGCATATAAATCTACAACTCCGAAAAGCCCAAAAAGCGTTTTTCATGTATAAAAAAATGTTTTTTTCAAAATTTCTCAAAAAAGGGTTAAAATAATTATGTACCAGTCTTTAATAAGGCCTATTCTCACATATGGTTGTCAAATTTGGTACAAGATATCCCCATCTTTTATGGAAAAATTAAGAGTGTTTGAAAGAAAATGTCTAAGAAGCTGTACCTCCCTTTATAGATCGTCGAATAGCGACTATAAAAAGTTTGTATCAAACAAAGTATTGTATAAGGAAGCGAAAGTAAGCACGATTGATAATTTTATTATACATTTTATAAGAAATCATATTCTAAAAAGTACAGAATATTTCGAGAACAACTTAATTATGGCTCCATACTACGCTAATGATGAGTATATATCTAAAACCTTACAAACAGGTTACATTCCACCAGAAGCCTTCCTCTTCCTAGATAAAAATGGATACATCCAGAATGAAATAGGCATACCTATAATCTACCACATTTATAGAAGGGCCAATATTAAAGCCATAACTTGCAGCCAACTTACAACCGAAAATATTAGATTTGACACTAGTGTTTATCTAGCAGATAAACACTTGAAAACAAACCTTAATGTTAAAAAATATTGGTTTCTTGCATTCAAACCTGTATAAACATCTACATTTGCTGTATTATAAATTATAAATATTACTTAAAATTATGTTATATATTATATATTATGTACTTGAGAGCCAGCTTTAAGGGACTGTGTATAAAAAATAAATTATAATTACACTGTTTGTTTATTTATAGTAATCAATATAAACTTTTTAATGAAATAAACGAAAAAAAAAAAAAATGATTTATTCTTTAGTTCGACAAAAATAAGGCGGATTATCTCATTCCTGTGTAAATCTAAGAGAACTTTTTTTGTCAAGTTATTTAAATGGATAGTTTCGACACATCTTTAAAAATTAAATATTGGAAGGAAATTGTTGTTACACTAATATTAAGAATTATTTAATATAAAATTTTTATACTGAGATGCATTTATAAAAAGTATATATTTTATGTGTATGTTTTAAAACATTATTAATAACTAATTTATTTTTTGAGCTAAATGTTAGTTTTTTACAAAAATAAAAATATGGAGTAGCGAAATATTGAAAAATAAATAATATATTTTTGTAAAAAATAAACCTTAAAGTCAAAAAATAAATTAGTTATCAAAGAGAAAAGTTAAATAAAAGATAAAAATTAAAATCATTATTTTAAATTAATTTGTTATTTTTATGCCTTTTTAATTAAAAACGAATTAAATAATGTATAATTAACAATCGATACAATTTGAAAGTAAAAATTATATCGATTTTTATTTTTTAATCTACGTGCCAAAAATGAAAAAGTGGCCGCTTTTCATCACAATCATCTGGCAGTACATTTAAATTCATTTGATTAAAAATTTTGTTAAATAACAAAGCCATAATCAGTTATTTATTTTAATTGTTGCAATTACAAAATGATCAATTTCTGAAGTGCTTAAAGTGAAGTGTGTTTTAAAACTTAAATCTTTTCGTCCAGAAGGTGCCAAATTAAAAATGGATAAGAAATTCATGCTGCATAAACAAACCATATTAATTATTGCACAATTTCATAGGATTTATTTCAATTTACAAAAATCATATATTTAATGAATCCTAAAGATTGGATTCTTATTTTTTTTTTTCTTAAATTTATGTTGCATAAATAATTTTTTTTTACAAATAGACCATGGAATTTTTAAACATAATTAGTGCACTCAGCCATATGTGCTGCGAGGGGGTTTCCATCCTACTTCGTCTCGATCAAACCTCTCTATTTATTTGTACATGAATTCGGTCAGGAGCAAATAAAATCCATTTGCTTGTGCAGTGACATTCGTCGACGGTATTGGAAACATTTTGAAACTAAAATCCGTACTCAGACCATTTAAAAAGAGCTAGGATAACTTTTGCATATATGTATTAAAACAAGTAACGATTAAAAAATTAATCCACAATCGGCCGTCGAAATTTTTTTTTTGTATTTGTTTTGTAATCATTTTTCAATAATTTTTCATGTTTTTAGTTTTTGCCTGTAAATTCCGTTTTTCCTATTTATTTTTCTTCAAAAAAATTATATTTTTTCAAACTAAGTACGAATTTTTGCAACTCTGATACAAAATTTGACAACTCCATTCTGATAAATTGATAACCCTAATTCAGGAAAAAAATAGAGCAACAATTTGACAAATTTTTTAAGTCTGTGTCGACAAAATGATATAGATTCAATTATGCATTTCTCATTGGCGTCCCTATTGTTCAGTGCTGTTAGTTTAGGGGATTTATCACCTAATTGGGGATTTTATTTCTTGAAAATGAATTAAAATTTGCGTTTGGGGATTCGGTGATTTGTTGGAGATGACAATAAAATTTAAAGGGGATTTTTGTGGATAAAATATTAAAAATATTTTCTTTTCTTTTAATTTTTATTATTTAATTAAAGTGTGTATACTTTTGAATATTCGATACTGCTCAATACTCTTAATTATTAATTTTTACATTTAATCTAAAACGGTGTTTTATTTTCATACCAAAACCAGAGTAACATTTTCATAATATTTTTCGGACTTGATTACGCTTATATACAGAAAAATACAACTCTGGAAATATTGATTAAATTCTTTTAAGTATTGAGTAGTCAATACCCAAATGATCAATACTGTTTTAACTTTATACACAGAATAAAATTACAAAATTTTGGTTGAAATATTGAACATCTTCCATACACAGAATAAAATTACAAAGTTCTTTCATAGAAAATTTTTTAAATACCTAGTACTTTCAATTATTCTGACACACGGTTTTTCCAGATAAAAAACAAACAACAAGAGGTTATTTATTTTTTTTCTTTTTATTTTGGTTTTTTAAATCTTGAAGAATATAACAAAAAAAATATTTAAAATGGCCGCCATTTGCCTTCCAACACGACCGAAGTCTGAACGGCCAATCGCCTATTGCAGTACGCACGACCTCAATGGGGAAATTGTCCACTGCGCGGATAAGTGCACGCTTAAGCGATTCCAAATTTTTGTGATGAGTAGTGCAGACCATGCCTTCTAAAACGGACCACAATTTATAGTCTAAAGGATTCAGGTCTGGACTACCCCATGGCCAATCATTCGTAGAAACAAATTTTGGTAAATTGTTTTTTAACCAGTCTTGAGTGGTTTTTGCCTTATGGGCTGGGGCAGAGTCCTATTGAAAGGTCCACGTCTTGTTTTTGAACAATGTGCTATTTAATGGCTTCACAACCTTTTCTAAAACGTCAGATTGGTACACATTTTCCGAAGTTTTAACACCTTTTTCGCAGAAATGAGGCTTGGTGACCCCATCATAGGCGACTCCCCACCATACCATCACAGAAGCAGGATGGTGACCTCTCTAAACTCTAGGAACCAATTCATTTGCTTGCAGAGATGACTGAGCATAGACTCTATCATTTTGTTTATTGAACGACTCCTCCACAGTAAAAATTTTTTCGTCAGTAAACATAATTTTTCTGTGGCGGTTTTTGGCGTACTGGCGAATCAATGCTTTTGATTTTTGCTTCCGTTTCTGCTTTAACGCCGCCGTAAGTAGAAGCCCCGTGTGTCTTTTGTAAGCCCGAAGTCCCAAATCATATTTAATGATGCGAAAAATGGATACATTCGATATATTCATCTCCCGCGACATTATTTGCTGCTTTCGGAGTGGATTTCGATAAAGTCGATTATGTACAGCTTAAACGGCTCTGGGAGTTCGCACAGAGCGCTGATGGCCAGATCTCGGACGGTCTGCTACTCCACCAGTATCCCCAAACAGTTTCACAGCACGATAAACAAAACTACGACTAACCCCGAGCGGCTGCAATGTTCGATAAATGTCTCCAGTTTCCATTCCACATTTTTTAGGCCAATTACGACAATACGGTTTTTAATATCTTCCAATTCCATAATTTAAAGTAACGCACGACAAAAACTTTTTACACAAAAATGAAGTTTAAATTATAGTTGTCAAAAAACTGTCAACGTAACGAGAGTATGTTCAGTGGATTTCTTACAGTGGGGGCGACTAACAGTGTGTCAGTTATTATGAAAGTACTAAGTATAAAAAAAAAATATTTTTTTTAAAGGCACCAACAATGGAATTTGTAAATACAAAAAACTTTTTGTTATTTTATTGTAACTTAAATTTTTATTTTCAAAGAATTTTTGTATGAAAAGTATTAATTTACAAACATTTCAAACAAAAAATTGTTAGAAATTGTATTTAAATTTAGACAAATATTTTTAATTACTTAAAATTTTGTGATACTTTTTTCTGTGTAGCTGTGAATAGTTTCAAGTTAGACAAATGTGTGTCATAACGGGTGATTTTTTAGCAATTTTTTTTTTGCCAACACTGTTTTTTACTGTCAAATATGTTCAGTTTGGTCTATATTTTAACCATGAAGCGACTTGCAAACGAACAACGCTTGCAGATTATTGAATTTTATTATAAAAATTCATGTTCGGTTAAGAAAGTGCATCGTGCAATTCTTTCATTTATGGTCAGTTTGGGCGATCTTCTGAGGCGGCTGTTCGGAATCTTGTGACTTAATTTCGCACCAAATATATATTATTGGACATTAAACCACCATACGTAGAGTGCGGATAAAGGAAAATATCGCAGCTGTATTCGCTAGTGTTGTTGATTGGCCAGTATTGTTGATCAGCGCCGTTCGCGCTACCGTGCGATGAATACAAACTTTTTTTTGTCCAAAATGGAAGAGGTGGAATTGGCTGATATGTGGTTTCGACAAGACGGTGCCACATGCCACACAGCACGCGAAACAATGACCCAATTGATTTCGGTGAACAGTTTGTTTCACGTTCGGGGTCGGCCAATTGGTCGTTTGGGGTCGCCTTAAGATTATTTTTTGTGGAGCTAAGTTAAGGCTCATGTCTATAGGGACAAGTCCGCAACTGTTGACGCACTAGAAGCTAATATTGAAGAATTTATTTTTGAGGTAATGGCCGATATGTTGGAGAGAGTATGCCAAAATTGGACACAGCGTATGAGCCATTTACATGAAATCATCTTTAAACATTGAATTATATAGACCGTTCTATCGACTCAAAGAGTTCATACACTTCTCTAAATTGTATGTGTTTTTTTAATCAAAACCGAAAGCTCTTAAAAAAATCACTCATTACAAGACGAGGGATTATTATCTTAACCTCGTATTTCAAAACTACTACTTTTCAGGAGAGACAAAAAAACAGGTTTTATAATAAACTTGTGGCATTTTGTTTTTTACTTTAAATTCACCATTTCATTTTAAATTTAAAAAAAAATGTTTAAAAAACGTCATGAGTTTATTATAAAATGTTTTTTGTCTCTCCTGAAAAGTAGTAGTTTTTGAGATACGAGCTTGCGTTAGTAAACTCTCGATATTAACCCATTTCCAGCCAATGATGCCATAAGATATCACACATAATTCAGAAAAATTTTAGTTCGACCGCGTGCTATAAAAATACGCAAAGATGTTCGGATCTGATTGTAGGTACATATTGTGTAGACACGGCTTATCACAAAGAAAAAATATATATATATTTCCCACCAAAATTCAGTATCAGATTCGAAAAAAATGTCCTGGCCAGTATTGGATTAAAATAATTCATTCATAAATTTTAAATGTACAAAAAAACATGAATTTTTGTTAAAAACCTTTTTGGGGATCAGAAAATATTTTGGTGATTTTTGAGGATGAAAAATCTATATTTGGTGATAAAGCCTTAAAAAAAAGTGACAGACTGCTATTGTCTAAACTTTAGATTTAGTAGAATCAGAGTGTTACTAGCAAGTTAAAGGCAGAATAACTTAAAAATTGGTGCAACTATTTCTAACTCGATATAAGAAAATTTCGAAGAATTCAAAGGATTTAGTAATTTATATTTAAAAGTACAAAACCAGTTTGAAACAGTTTTGTACTAATTTGGTTAAGGCTGAGTACTTTTTTTTTTAAATTTAATTTATCATCCCTGATAGAAAAACAATATTAGGAATTCTCATTTTGAAGAGATTGTTATTTATCAATAAAAGCTTTTTGCTCTCAAAAAAAGTTCTTGTAAGAAAGAAACAAAATTAAATCGTGTATTCAAATTTACCTTTTTTTATTTCTTTTTCACTCGGCCCTTTCTACATAATTTGACAAAGTGGAATGGATAAATTGTTGTTCTATTTTTCGAAATAAATTGCACAGTTATTTTGGGTGAACAGAAAATTTGGATAAATAACCTTAAATGTATTGAACTAAAAAACTTTTGAAAAGTTGATACAAAAGCAACATTAACAATAATTATCTTAAAGAGATTAATATTTATCAAGAAAAGCTTTTTGCTCTAAAAAAAAATGATTTTGCTAGAAACAAGTTAAATCATGTTCTAATATTTACCTTATTTATTCCCTTTTCCACATTCTAAATAATTTCAAATAATTGGCAAATGAAGGCATATATTTACTAACACTATTTTTTTTTTATTTTAAATAACTTTTTACTAAGCTTTTTTTGCATTTTATTCACTATAAAATATAAAGATTTTTATATGACATTTTTATTTAAACCCTACATTTTTTCCATACTTTTATTAAGATTTTAATAACAATACAAAGCTTTCAAATTTGCACCACACAACGGTCACATCTTATTTATCAAACTAAATCAATTTTTAATTAAATATTTAGCACGGATTTTAGGTATTATATTTTAATATTTTTATAAAAAAATGTTCAGCTACACTTTAACTATATTTTTATCTAATAATTTCTGATTTTTCTTTATTATTTAAACAATTATGATGAAATATAAACAAGTACAACCACCGAATACCCGCACAGCATAAAAGATTCCCAAAACTAAAAAGTGCAATAAAAGAAATAAAGGGATAAATACATAACATATGTATGTACTAAAACGAAGCAAGGTTGCCATTTTAGCTATTTTTAAACTAGATATAGCGATTTATTTTCCATCCAGCTTAAAATCACATGAATGCAATTATCCGGAAGATTAAACCATATATTCTTAATGGCCTCTTTAGCTCTTCGTAATTTCTACCCATTTTTGCAATTACATAATATTCTTTAAAACTTTATAACGATAAAAATATATAAAAATTACATTTAGCATTTTTTATTTGATTAAGATTATAAGCTTAATTCAAATTTTGAAAGTTGATTTCGTTCAAAGGAAAATAACTGTAGTAATTTTCTTTATTAAAAATTAAAATTGTTATGTATAAACGAAAATAAGATTAAAGAGTTTTAATAATTACACAATATTATTAAATGTAAGTGTTTAATAAGACATATTCTTAAAAATGTTTACTTTAAACTTTTTACTTTGCTATTTTGTTCAAAACAGGATAACAAGCTTTTATTGTTTAAAAGTGTATTTCACGCCATCCTGTTTTATGCGACTCCTGTATGGCATGTTGCTTCAAACTTTCACCTAAAGAAACTATAAGTTTGTCAAAACATACTTCCCAAAGTAATGTATAATCTGCCAATTAATTTTTCCATATCAACGCTTCACTCTATGTCTAATATAAAATTAGTAAATAAAAAACTTAAAATTTAATATCAGAATTTTGCGGATCGCTGTTGACATTCCAGTTATCCTAATATAAGACATTATACAGAGGTAGTTCAGTCACCACTAGCCGAATTTCACCAGTGTATTCCTTGGCTTATTTCATGAAAATATGTCCATTACGACCATCCCCGAAAAATCAAGTGTGCGAAATGGCAGCGGTTTGAAAATTTTCGGATTGGTGGTCGGAGGGTAGTATAGTAAAATTGCTAACTTCTGAACCAGTGGTCAAATTTTTGGGCTTGTTGGAAAGGTCTTTGGGAGACCTTTCAGAATCAATAAAGAAAAAAATAAAAAAAAGTGAAATCGCCGAGATACAGAGCTTTTAAAATTAATGGAAAAAAGACATAAGAACGTACACATAACCTCAATTAGCTCAGCCAGATGGCAGGTAACTTATGTTTTTTTTCTCTAAACTTTCCAACAATGCCCTTTCCAAAATTCCCTTAAGGAAGCCTATAGGTCTTACCGTTCTAAACTTATGTCCATTTGACTGAAATGCAAACATTTTTTTTTTGTTTTTGGAAGCGAAATAACAGCACACATTTATTTGTTTTTGTAAATTAACATTAAAAATCCGACTACTGCTTCAGAAGTTAGCAATTTTACCCTACCATTCTCCGACCACCAATCTGAAAATTTTCAAGCCGCTGCCCTTTCGCACACTTGCATTTTGGGGATGGTCGTAATAGACATATTTTTATGAAATGAGCCAAGAAATACGCTGTATAAATAAGTTAAATTTATTAATTCTATTTTTCATATGCATAACTATATATACACTCCGTCTCATAACTATAGCACACTTTAAAATCTGTTTTTAACTGCTTATAAAAATTAATTTAAACACCCTGTATAAAACAACAAAATTAACAGAAAGTTTTCTTACTCTATTCTACTTCTTATCACATAATTTTTTTAATTTAAATTCTGCTTATTGAAAAGAACCGTTAAATATTGTAAAGTGATTGCATACTTGCGCTTTTTTTCTTCGTTTCATAACTATAGCACACAAAAAAAAAATTTTTTTGAATAAAAATTCAAAAAAAAAGTAAAACAGTGAAATGCCACGAGGTAAAAAGTTGTCTGCTATAGAAAAAAGTTAAAATTCTCGGATTTGATGAAGCAGGCCTAAGAGTAAGCGATATTTTAAAGAAAATTTGCCGAAGTAGGAAAGTTATTTCTAATTTTCTCTCAAATCCGGAAGAATATGACACAAAAAGAGGAGGTGGCCCAAAAAAAAACTTTCGAGTCGCGATTCCAGAAGAATTTTGCAAAAAGCAAGCAACTCTACACTAAATTGCACCCAACTTGCTGCTACAGTTACAACAAAAATTTCCAAATCGACGGTATGGAGACTTTTAAATGATCCACCGAACATCTGCCGACAGAAAAGGAAAACAGCACCGAGGTTACTGAAGCTTCATAAAACTGCCCGGCTTAATTTCGCTAAACTAAATATGCAAACAAATTGGTCTCAGGTATCGAATTATATATTTTGTTCCGTGTTCATTTTTTAATATTTTTGTTTCTTAGATAATTTTTTCTGATGAGAAAAAATGGAATTTAGATGGCCCTGATGGTCACAGACAATATTGGCGTGATATCCGAAAAGAACCACAATATTTTTCTCAGAGAAATTTTGGTGGGGGTTCGTTGATGGTATGGGGTGCGTTTTCAGTGGATGGTGTGTTGGAACTGCAGGTTGTTTCATCAGAAATGAAAAGCGCCGATTACACCAAGGTTCTCCAGTGTAGTTTACTTCCATTTTTGAATGACAATGTTGAAAAAAAAATACACCTTTCAACAAGACAACGCATCAATACACTCAAGTAGAGAAACAAGGCAATGGCTTCAAGCCTGTTCACCTGATATTAACCCGATTTAAAATATCTGGGGCATATTAATAAGAAAAGTTTTTGCCAATTACCATCAGTACAACTCAGTTCCAGAACTAAAAACAGGAATTTTTGAGGCCTGGGAAGGAATTGAAGTAACCACGTTAAAAACCCTAGTTAATTCAATGGAAAACCGAATATTTGAGTGCATTCAGAATAACGGAGGTGTAACTCATTACTAATTTTCTTTTTAATAAAATTTAACAAAAAAAAAAACTTACATTTTAGAGTATTTACTAATGTGTGCTATAGTTATGAAACGAAAATAAGAGGCGCAAGTATGCAATCACATAACAATATTTAACGGTTCTTTTCCATAAGCAGAATTTAAATTAAAAAAATTATGTGATAAGAAGTAGAATAGAGTAAGAAAACTTTCTGTTAATTTTGTTGTTTTATACAGGGTGTTTAAATTTATGAGACGGAGTGTATATATATATTTTTTTTTGGTTTTATTCCTTTCAATAGGGGGTTATATAACTTCTCCATTTTTAAAGTTTTATTTCTGAATATGTATATATTAGTAATGTTGATTATAAATATTTAGGCTGTAAAATTGTATAGATTGATTTCATAATCATAAGCTATTAAATTATTGTAAATTAGAACAGCGTCAATTAAAAAACAATTAAGATCGGCTAAATTCGGCTATGCCGAATCTTATGTACCCTTCACCATGGTTGGGAAAAAAACTGAAGCTTTATATGGACATATATGGAATAGATAGATTTATATACGGAAATTAACCATTAAGTTTGGTGATAAAACTTGGACTCGGGAAGATTTATGGTTCCAGAAAAAAGGTGTTTAAAAAAAATTTATGTTTTGGACATAACTTTTTTGTATCTGAACCGATATTTCCGAGTTTTTTTGCAAATATGTTATACTAAAGATTTTCGATCTTTTGGTATATAAGACGTATCCATAGGTCATATTACAGCTCTAAAATTTTAGTTTTTATATTTTTGATGTTTTTAGCCAATTTATGTATCATTTAATATCGGTCTTACCGTTCTTAAGATATAAAGTAATATTTTTTGTGCCACGCCCACATTTGGTCAGATGTTGTGTATTGATAACCAAGATGCTCGTACCTTATTTTGGAACTTTTCTCTTTCCGTTCTCCAAATGTACAGAAAAACTGACGAAATCGTTAAGACAACTGTGCTGTGCGTATTTCTTATGTTAAAAAAAATAAAAAACAAATAAAAATGTCTTAAGAAAATGAAAAAAAAAATTATACAAAAATGTTGTATAGACGGGGATTGAATCTTTCACAAATCTTTGTATGGGTTTGTTGTTTGTGTATAAAAGGTGAGAGGTGAAAGAAAAGAAGTTCAATAAATCGTTAAAAGAAATCATGTGTTTATTTCTACAAAAACGTTTGATTTAGCTGGCAAATTTGCATTTGGGATTTTATTTCACTTTTTTATTAAAAAATATTTTTAATTTCTTTAGCTTAATTTAAAAATTTGAGGAAAATAGTTTATACATTTTTTTTTATAAGTTATTATAAGTTATGACGTAAAATAGTTACACTCAAAGGGAAATTATGTATAAAGTTTTCTTAATATATGAGAAATAAAACGGTTTAAAACTTTTGATAAATAGAAATAAAACCGTTTGTATTTTGTTTGTATCAGAGTGTTTTTATTGAAATTTTGATGTTTTAACCTATTTATGGATTATTTAATTAATAATTTATAATTTTATTTAAATTAATTATTAAATGTTAAAAACACAAAAACAAATTGTACAAAAGTTGAAAAGACGGGGGTGGTATCGAACCCGCGCCTAAGAGAAAAAAGTATTTGTGACATAGCGCTTAGTCAACTGAGCCATTGAAGCTCATTTGCAATCATCGTTTATAGAACTAAATAAACAGTTTTCGTTCAATTGAGGTTTGTTTGGTTTTTATTTAAATGACAAACCTTTGTATTGGTGAAAGAAATGAATTTTAACAAATAGATGTGTTTGTTATGCGTAAAATTCAACATAAAGGGTGTCCCAAGAAGAACGCAATTTTTAAATTTTAAATAAAACACAGATATTTAAAAAAAAATCGTGAAACTTTATTATATCGTAAAGTAAACAGAATGAGGTTATGTATTGAACAATATATCGTGCAGATGGCCGCCGCGGCTTTGCTGGCATGCACGCGATCTTTTAATGAAATTTTCAATGACCGTTTTGCATGAATGCTGCGGTATTTCATTAATGCAGCGTCCAATTTCCTCTTTTAAGGCTTGAGTCGTCGTCGGCTTATTCGCGTAAGCCATCGACTTCAAAAAACCCCAAAGAAAAAAATCTAATGGTTTTAAATCGCACGATCTAGGCGGCCAATTCTGATCTCCAAAACGCGAAATAACACGACCGGGAAATGACTGATGCAGCAATTGAATTGTTTCTCTGGCTGTATGACATGTGGCGCCGTCTTGTTGGAACCACATGCCCTCCACATTCATTTCTTCAATTCTAGGCAAGAAAAAACTGGTTATCATTTCACGATACCGAACACCATTGACTGTTTGCGCTTGACCTGCCTCATTTTCATAAAAAAAAGGTCCAATGATTCCTCCAGCCCAAAAACCACACCACACAGTGACACGTTGAGGATGCATTTGCTTCTCGTGAATCACTCGAGGATTTT
The DNA here is from genome assembly GCA_949748255.1 of Eustalomyia histrio. Taxonomy (NCBI): domain Eukaryota; kingdom Metazoa; phylum Arthropoda; class Insecta; order Diptera; family Anthomyiidae; genus Eustalomyia; species Eustalomyia histrio. The sequence continues at coordinate 81,171,553 of OX456524.1, forward strand.
CCTCACCCCAAATGCGACAATTCTGCCTATTGACGAAGCCATCAAGATGAAAATGGGCCTCGTCACTGAAGATGATTTTATCGGCAAAATCAGCATTTTCATGTTGTCTCTCCAATACCCAATTAACAAACTCCCTTCGCTGTCCATGGTCAGCTGGCTTCAGTTCCTGAGTCAATTGAACTTTGTATGCATGAAGATGCAAATCTTTCGTCAAAATTCGCTGCAAAGTGGATTTGGAGACACCAATTTGCTGAGCTCGGTGTCGAATTGAGGTGGATGGAGTTTGAGCGACATCATCACGTACAGCTGCGACATTTTCGGTCGATCGACCTGGTCGATGGCGCGTTGTTGTCTTTACATCACTAACAGACCCAGTTTCGGCAAATTTATCCATTAATATCTTTACAGTTGACTCTTTTGGAGCATTATTTGTAGCCGCAAAACTTTCACCATTTTGGTAAAACAATTTCACAATGAGATTGCGTTGTTCATTCGTGTAGCGCTCCATTTTTACTAACCTCGTACCTTCTACTAACAAACGATAACAATTGTTCAAATGTCAAACAATGACACTTCGAATGTTGCCAGATTTAAAAATTGCGTTCTTCTTGGGACACCCTTTACATACATATAAAAACAAAGGGATTTTACGGAAATAATTAGAGGAAGTCGTGGTTTTTCGCTAATATCTCAGCCATTTATCAACCGATTTTCAATAGCAAACAGAAATGGATCACATGTAACAGAAATATATAACAATCAAGTCCTCATCATGTCTGGGGTCTTCAGAAAACCCACTTAAACACACAGACGGACATCGTTAAATCAACTTCGCTCTTCATAAGGACCCAGAATATATATACTTTATAGGGTCTAAGATTAATATTGTAGAAAATACAAATGGAATGACAAACTTATATATACGCTTCCACCTGTGGTGAAGGGTATAAAAAAACCTGAATATCCTGGTTAACATAGTCGAACAAAGGGGTTGTAAACATATATATTATATTAGGCTAATTATACTTTATTTTTACAATATTTTATTGATATCAGAAAAAATATTGTTCATATGTTTTAAAAAAAAAAAAATTGCGGTGTCAAAATGTTTCCAAAATTTATTAATAACAGGATGTACTTACATATTTGGTATTTGCCAAAAACGCAATTTTAAATAACAGAATTTTACGTTTTTTTAGAGCTAGCCACTCATTTGTTGAATAACTTGTGTTGAACCCAAAAAAACATTTCGTGGATCACTACAGGTTGGTTGAAAAGTTCCTGCGCTCGAAATGAAAGAATACTGTTTTTGTTACGAAATATATTTTTTTATTCAATATAATCTCCTAGAAGCTCAATTCACTTGTTCCAATGATCTTCCAATAATTTTATCCCATCCTTATAATGGTTTTCCGGAAGCTCTGCAAAATAACCGTCTACGGCTGCTATGGCCTCTTCCTTCGACGAAAAATGCTTTCCACGAAGGAATTGTTTGAGATTTCTCAAGAGATAGTAGTCACTGGGAGCCAAATCTGGTGAATACGGTGGATGTTCAAGCAATTCGTAGTTTAATTCTTTGAATTTAGCCATCGCCAAAACACTTTTGTGAGCAGGTGCATTGTCTTGATGAAAAATTATTTTTTTTTCTTCTTTAAACCAGGTCTTTTCTCACGAATTTTTTCATCCAGCTGATCCAAAAGGCTGCAATAATATTCAGAGTTGATTGTTTTACCTTTCTGAAGATGATCAATCAACAAAGTTCCTTTTGCATCCCAAAAAACTGATGCCATAACCTTCTTTACTGATCGTTGTGACTTCACCTGCTTTGGAGCTGATCAACCAGCTTCAGTCCACTGTAAACGTTCTTGTTTCAATTTAGGATCATGGTGGTAGATCCAAGTCTCATCCATAGTTATAAAACGACGCAAGAAGTCGGTTTTTTTCGGCTTAAAACGCTCCAAATTACGCTGAGAAATTTGTTTTCGATCCAGTTTTTGTTGAATTGTTAATGTGTGCGGCACTAACTTTCCAAACAGTTTTTCCATACGTAATTCTTCATGTAAAATATGGAGTACTCGTTCGTCTGAGATGCCTATGGCATTAGCAATTTCACGCTTAGTCAAACTTGGATCTCCACTAACCATATCATGTACCTGCTCAATGATTTCTGCTGTGGTTGCAGTTTTTGGTCGTCCTTCACGTGGATCGTCTTAAAGGCTGGTACGACCACGTTTAAATTCACCAGCCCGAAATTCAACGGTGCGTTTTGAAGGTGAGGACTCCTTATAAACTTCTAACAATTGTTCATAAATTTCCTTTCCTTTTAAACCCTTCAAAACAAAGAATCTAATGACTGCACGATATTCAATTTTTTCCATATTAAAAAAAATCAATGACACGTCAACTTCAAATGGCTTGTAAACAAAGAAAGAATTGACAGAATGACTTGCAACTTTGCATGTATTCTTAGGACAGTTATACCAACTTGAGAAAAAAAAGTTTGGAGCTAGCAGTGCCATCTCTGGGTGAGCGCAGGAACTTTTCAACCAACCTGTACGTTTTATTTCAGAAATCTTATGTGAAATATTACAAACATAAATTAATTGCACAATTTTTTAATACTTTTTCATTTTCTCTACTCAGAGTCCAAATCTTGGTTTCAAATTAATTTACAAATTAGAGAAATTCTTTAGGAATTAATTGGCATTTTGCATACTTTTAAACAAACAATCGGCAAAATGCTGAAATATCGGCAAAATGCCCCCTCCGTGGGGTGTGGTTGCACTTTTTAACTTTTTAAACTAAAAATAAGTTCTCTAAATTCTAATAATCATTGTGAAAACTAAAAAATTGAGTAACTATGCTTGTACTTGTTCAGACTTTTTTTTAGCGAGCGCGTAAGACCACCCATGAATTTTGCGACATCGTGAACAAAAGTAATAAAGCGAGTAAATACCCTTGTAACTAGCGAAATGGAAAACTGGTTAACTGGTTTTATCGAAATCCAGTTTTTTTCGATTTTTTTATATATATTTTCAACTATTTAAATTGCGTTGCAAAGCAGTAAAATATAATGGCTTAGTTAAAGTGAAACAATTTACATTGCAGTCGGCAGTAATATTTATTAATAAATACTCGTAGTTGTAAGTTTGCCTGTTAAAATTGAAGAAAATTAACACTTTTTCAACTTTCAAGCGATTTTATTTCTTTGAAAAGCTTTTAAAATTTTGAATTTGAAAAAAAAAAAATAAAATGTTCTTTAAAATTATTTAATGAGTGCAGCTAATTTAAGTTTTCTCAAGCACAACCTGCAAAATGCATATTTTTGTTATCAAAATTAACCAGAATTAACTAACATGAATTAGTGATATTTTAATTTTAATCCTATTGTTATTCTCAAAAGTAATTATTACATACATTATAATGCGCATTATTCGCATGCATTAGTTGGATACCAAGTGTAGGTCAGATAACATATGTTGCCTCAAAATAATATTTATGTTGTTTTGAACAAGGTTTATGTAACCGTCATATATTGGGTGATTTTTTAAGAGCTTTTCGATTTGATTGAAAACAAAAACACATAGAATTAAGAGAAATGTATGAAATCTTTATTTGAGTCGATAAAACGGTTTACATAATTCAATGTTTAAAGATGATTTCATGTGAATGTTGACCGCGGCTGCACCCCAAATGGTACACACGCTGTGTCCAATTTTGGCATACTCTCTCCAACATATCCGCCGGTATCTCACGAATAAATTCTTCAATATTGGCTTTCAGTACATCAACCGTTGCGGGTTGTCCCTACAGACATGAGCATAAACATAGTCAAACAAAACGCACGATCTAGGCGGCCAATTGACCGGCCCAAATTGTGAAATAAACTGTTCACAGAACTCGCCACTCGATTGGGCAATTGTTTCACGTGCTTTGTGGCACCGTATTGTTAAAAACACATGTCAGCCAAGTCCAGCTCTCCCACTTTGGGCAAAAAAAAGTTTGTAATCATCGCACGGTAGCGCTCGCCATTCATGTTACAGAGAGTATGCCAAAATTGGTATGAACCATTTGATGCGCAGCCGTGGTCAACATTCACATGAAATCATCTCTAAACATTGAATTATATCGACCGTTTTATCGACTCAAATAAAGATTTCACACATTTCTCTAAATTTTATGTGTTTTTTTTTAAATCAAATCCAAAAGCTCTTAAAAAATCACCCGATGTTTAGATAATTTTAATTAATATTTTAAATAATTATTAAAGATTATTCTAAGGTGCTAGTTTATAGGAAGAAGAAATAAAATTTTTGAAATTTGTGGCAACCCAGAAACAATTATTTTTAAAGTACCCAATTTTATAAATAATTAAGAGTAAATGGAAAAAAATATGCAATTAATTTAATGAAAAAACTGGAAAACTGTTAAACAACAATAAAAAACTGACATTGACTACACGCAAGGCGGCCTGAATTGTCGATTTTTAGCACTTTGCCGATTTTTTGTTAATAAATATGCAAAAATCTAATTTTTTGTGAAACCCTTAAAACGCGCAACTTTTATATTTTGTGATTTATTAAAAAATAACAAATTAAAAAATGGTTCTACAGTTCAAATCCTTAAATGTTTTGCCTATTTCATAAATAAATCTAAAAGTAAGAAATGAGTACAAAAAAATGTTTAAATATTGTGAATTTTTTAAGATAATTTTTGACATAAGATTTACTTTTTCCGGCTTAACTCCATATGATCAACCAATTAATGTCAGCGACATTATGTCACACTCGGATAAGAGCGTAAAATCCAACTTCTTGAAAACTCGTTTTAGCTAATAAGATATTTAGACATTTTGATCGCGAAATTTTCAAAAATGTAATGTTTGTTTTTGATTTTAGTAAACTATGTACACAAAATGGAATAATTAGTTGAGTCGAAATTGAAATTTTTTGGAGTGATATTCAACATGATTTAAAAAAGAAAAAAATATTAATCATGAAATGAATTTATACAGAATTTATGTATATTTTTCTTTACATAATATGATAATAATTAATTTTGAAATTTACCCAACTTATAGTAGGAAACTGTACTTCTACTATAAGTTACCCAACTTTCACTCTGTGTGCGTAAATGAAAAAAATACACACATTATGCGTAAGTTGGTAAACACAAAACGAGTAAAATTACATTGAAAAAGAGTAAAAATGAAATTAAATATTGAAATTTGAGTGTAAATTTACCAATTTTGTGCGTAAAGAAACACATTTTACGTGTAAATGTACACATAAAATGCGTAAAACCCATTGAAAATGCGTAAAAATCTCCCAAAAATGCTTATATTTACCATTCATAAATATCACGAAAAATGCGAAAATATTTTACCTCTATGTTAAAAATATTATTTTCTTTAAATTTAAATGTAAATGTACGAGTATTTTATTTATAATTATTTATTCCACATATAATAAAAATATTTAAATCATTATGATAGTCAAACTTGACGACTTTAAAAAAATCGTTACATTGTTTCGAGTTTTTCCTACAGAAAAAGTTCATAGTAATAGTATTCCAAGAAATAGCCATAGATTATGAGCACTTTCTACAGAAAAGGCTTCAGATATTAAGCACCTATTTTATAAAAAATTCAAAAATGTATTAAAAATTAAAAAATTTTTTGCAGCGGGTTGAATTCGGTTCTAAAAGAGATTTACTTTGATCACATCCAAATGTTCATTACGTCTAGTTTAACATTTTTATCGAGACAGCTAACTACACATATTGTAAACCATCGGCACATCTTTTACCACTCGACACCAGTCAATGTTTGTTGAACTTATATTGCGCTCCTTCCAAATTCTTTCATTGCCAATTCAAAAATTATATTGTCATCGCTACCACTGATCCCATTAGCCTGAGGACAGAAAGAAGGAGTATTGTTGTTAACACAAATAATTGCGAAATTAACCTTACCTCCTTATAAGTCAAACAATTTGCATTAAAATAATGTAGCCGTTTTTTTAATTTGTTTTATTTTTCTGTTTTATTCATTTTGGTTTTTAATATTTTTAGTTTTTTTCAAATTTGTAAATGACAAAAATGACAATGTTTTAATTACTATTACAAATTAGTAAATTCACAAACTTTGTGTGTAAATCTTGAATTTATCGACAAACAATTAATTTTAAGCACAAAATGTCTAATTATAAACACATAATGCATATTATTACAGTGTATGTGTACTATTGTATTAGAAAGTGTGTACAATACAAGTTCCCGCATTTTGTGTTTATATTTACTCACGGTGCGTTATATTACAAAAAAATTTACCCATTTTGTAGTAGTAAATTTACAGAAATTTTTTAGAGTGTAAATGTAAAATTTGAAGAGTTGTAATTTTTATGTTTTAACTAACTAAATGTAAATTAAATATAATTTTAAATAGTACTTTAATTGTGCCGATTGTTTTAATTTAAAATGTCGATTTTTCTATTTCTGCAAAAAGTGACGATTTTTTTTTACCAAAATCATCTGGCAGTCTTGACTACACCCCACTTCTCATTTTCAGTACATACCAGCATAATACTCCCATTTTTTCTTTCATTGTACCTTTTAGTTCTTGCGAAATTTTTATACGGTTGGATGTCTGGAAGTTGTATACAATTTTATTTCATCCTAATTGTGTAAATATAAACGAAAATTTTAATATTATTAGATAAAAAAAATAGTTAAAGTATAGCTTAGTATTTTTTTTTTTTTTTTTGTAAAAAATTAATTTATATGTTAAAAATTAATACCTAAAAATTACAATTCTAAATAGAGTTGCGTGTCGGCCACTTCGATTATTTTTTTGAATTCGTTTCATAAATAAAATGTGATCGTTGTGTTGTGCAAATATGAAAGCGATTACTTTTAGTAAAATCTTAATAAAAGTGGCAATAAAAGTTGAAGGTATAATATCAAATATACTAAATAATGAATAAAATAAAAAAGAATTTATTAAAAAAACGTATATTTAAAATAAAAAGAATCATTCTAGCGCTTATAAAAAATGAATAAAATGAAAAAAGGTTTATTCAAAATTTGTTTAAATGAAAAAAATCATACCAGTGCCCGTTAATTTTTTACATGCCTTAATTTTGCAAATATGTGTGCAATACAAAATAAAAAAGTGAATAATTTATCCAATTCTCTTTATCAAGTTGAATAGTAAAGGCTGAGTGCAAGAGGAAATACATAAGGTAAATTTTAATATGTACATGACTTTATTTTATTTCTTGCAAAAATATTTTTTGTTTTTTTTTTGAGAGCAAAAAGCTTTTATTAATAAATATCAATCTCTTTAAGATGAGAATTGCGAACGTTGCTTTTGTAAAAACAAAATACCGAACGTAAATCAAAGTTCCATTTTACACAGAGCAACTTTTGTTGTGGCAATTTTTAACAATTCAGTTTAAAGTTGCCTGTATGTTCACACGGAGAAATTTTTTCTCCGTGTTCATTTGGTTTAAAATGAGTGAAAAATAAAACACAGAATGAAAAACAAAACGAATTGCCGAGAACAAGCAACTCCGTACAGTGATGCCAGTTTTTTAAAGGCATTCTCCCTAATTATCGATTTTACATCGCTGAAAATCCCCAAATTGTTATTTTCTGGTTCCCAAAAATCCCCAAAATGAAGTTTCATCAGAAATCAAATTTTTTCAATCAAAATAAAATAAAACATATTTTTGTAATTTAACTTATTTTCAATGGTAAGTTATACATTTAAGGCCCATTATTATAACTTTCCAATAGCTAAAAATAGGATGTTAACGGACAGATAATTAGTTTTTCGTTAATTTAAGTATACTTTAGTTTTTTGACCGTTTCCTTGCATTTAATTAATTTTTTTGATAGACGTCGACATTGCAAATTTTTTACAACAAACATTTTTACACTCACAACTGTAGTTTATTTAAAAAGTAATACGTAAAGTTTGTTTTTAAATGAAGAATCAATTGAAATTCATAGAAATATATTTTTTAACTATTTGAATCAGTCATTCAAAAAACAAACTATACAAATTTACAGACATTCAGTAGGAGTTGATATTTTCAGTTAAATGTAAAATTTTATGTTGTCTGCTTCAAAAAATAGAAATTCATATAATTCCTTTTTGTTGTTTTTACCAAAATAGTTTGTATATATACAAAATTATTTCAATAAAAATTACAATAAATTATTCAAATATACATACACATAAAGCCAATAAAAACATATACATCTGCATGTGTTTTGTTCTGTTTTGTAATTACATGCAAATAAAAAAAAAACTTTCAATATGAAAAACAAACCACAAAAGGAGGTTTTTCTAACTTTTTGTCGGTAAAAATTTGATGGTTATTTTAAACGACTTTCTATTGTTTTTACTTTTGTCGATTATTAAACAATGATTAAAAATAAACAACAAAATGGGTTAAATATATAATGAAAAATCAGTAGTCCTCTTTTTGATTGTATTTTCGATTAATTTAATATGTATTTTAAGTTGTTTTTAATGAAATAATATTGTGAGTGTACAAAAAAAATAACAGATCAACAATACATAAAAAACAATACATATTAAAAAATATATGGCTTAATCTTTCGGCTATCTAGTGATTTCTTTATAGCAAGATGGAAAATAAATCTCTATATCTAGGCTAAAAATAGATAAAGTGGCAACCTTGCTTATATTTCTAGTACAAAGATACGAGTACTTATCCCTTTTTTTCTTTCGAACCTTTTAGTTTTCGTAAAACCTTTATCCAATACGGTGGTCTGGTAATTGTATTTGTTATTATTTCACCATAATTCTTAAATAATACAGAAAAAAATTTAAATATTATTAGATTAAAATATAGTTAAAGTGTGTCTTAACATTTTTTATAACAAATTTTTTTATATTTACAATTAAAATCTAAAAACTCAGTTAAAAATTGAGTTGCGTGCCGGTCGTTTCGGTTATTTCTTGGATTCGTTTCATAAAAAAGATAAGATCCTTGGATAAGTGCTAGCAAAATCTTAATTAATGTATCAATAAAAATGTAAAGTATGAAATAAAATATCATTATACTAAATTATGAAAAAAAAAGTTTATTAAAAATATATTTAACAAAAAAAAAAAATCGAGTGCTCGTTAATAATGAATAGAATGAAAATATTTTACTAAAAATATATTTAAAATGAGTAAAATCATACGAGTTACTCGTAAATTTTATATATGCCTTAATTTTGTAAAAATTTGTGCAATACAAAAGAAGTAAATAGTTTATCTACTTCTCTTTGTCCAGTTAATAGAAAAGGCTGAATGGAAAAGGAAATATATAAGGTAATTTTGAATATATGATTTTATTTTGTTTCTTTTTAGCAAAATACCATACATTATTTTTGGAGAGAGCAAAGAGCTTTTACTAGTAAATATCAATCTCTTTAAAATGAGAATTGAGAATGTTGCTTATATACCAGGGATGATAAATTAAATTTTGAAAAGGTACCGAATATAAACCAAATTAATATATTTTCGAACTATATGGTAACACAGGATTATCAGATATTTTTTCCATTATCACCAAACACAACAAAAATACCACACAAAAAAATGCTAATTAAAAAAATTGTCTATTTAAATTTTAGCTAACGCAAAATTACTGTGGCATTTATTTCCAAATCTGCAAAACCCTCAAACCCATTGAATTGTAACAATTGTTCACTTTGAAATGTCAACATTTTTTAAAAAGAAAATTTGATTTTTTTTTTAAGTTTTTTCTATATTTTAATATAAAGTTTTTTTTTTTAAATGGTACCTAAGAAAAAGAATGTTTTAAATTAAAAGAATTTATTCTAAAGACTTCCCAGATGCTTATTATTTCTATATAAATTATCAGATTATTTGGACTTGCAGTGTAAACTTTAAAAATTCATAGCTATTTTAAGCATTTTATTCCAAATGTTAAATCTTGTTCACAAGTTGTGATCACATTATGGTGTGCTTTATTCGCATTTAATTGTTGGATACCCAGTGTAGGTCAGAGATGTCATAGAACAATTTTTACGTTTATTTGAATTAAGTATTTGTGACCATCATAGAGACAATTGTAATTAATATTTTATTTAATTACTAAACGATTTTGTCCAAAGTGCTCATCTATAGGAAGGAGGAGAAGAAAACATTTTCATTGAAAAAATTAACATAAATATTGATTAGATCAAATATGCAGTTTTAATATGGAGTGACTGTTAATAATGCATGAATTAAAAAAGAAACTTTTCCTTAATAAAAATGTTAAGCCTCCCAAAAAACACTTACGAACAGATAAAACTAGCTATATGTCAACACTGACTACACTACGGTTGCCAGGCATGTTAGTCCTAAAATCGTAAATTTTTTTGAAAAAAATCGTCAATTTATTTTGAAAAATCGTCAAAATAAAACCAATCTTGTTTTAACTAGTATAAAAGTTTTATTAACAAAAAACAAGACAACAATTAATTAAAACGTGTTCTTATAACAAAAAATAGTATTTTGCAAATACATATCTTTATTATACATTTTTAACAAATCTTGTTTTATCGGTATATCAAAGCAATTTGATTTTTTCACTTTTAAATAATCTTTTGTATTAAGAATTTGTGAATCTATGTGGTCTCACTTTGGAATATTTTATTTACATTATTAATCACAAAAAATATATATTTTAAGAAAGATAAGTAAATTTGATTTGTTTCATTCAAATTGGTTAAAATCGATCTGGCCGTGTCGATTTTATCAATGTTAACACAAAATGAAAAATAAATTTTTAAATTTTTAAACAGTTCCAACAAGTGGTATTTCCAATGACAGCCACCGAGTTTGACTCGGATTTAAATTTTTTTTTGGGTTAATATACAATAATTTTGGAATATCATTAAATTGACTACTTCGTTCGGGGCTATTTCAAATATAATTGTAAATATCTTGGGCTAAAGTTTCAACAGCTGACGGTTATTGAAGATATGCATAACTAAAACATAATGCTATCGAATGACAGACACATTTCATAATAAATAAGTTGGGAATATCTTTTTTTAGTAATCAAGGCATCCAAATTTTTATTAATTACCTTTTCTTTGTAGATGTCTTAGCATTTTAAAGCAGTTTTAATTTTACTTTTCTATAACTTCTGCTTTTTTCAACATTACATTAGAATTTAATTGCTTCTTTTTTTTAACAGTGTTGTTATTTTTATGTTTTGAACATGAAGATTTTCGTATTATACCAAGATGATCAGCACTAAAACACAAAAATTACAACATTTATAGACAAATATGTCTATCCCTCTTACACTTTACTTCTATTATACGGAAAGCAAATATTGCATTTGTTGAATAACAAGGATGCAATATCACGAAATAAGTTTATTGCTAAAACTATGCCAATTCAAGCCTTTTTTATATAATCGTCAATTTAGAATCCAAAATCGTCAAATCGTCATTTACTCATTTTGGGTACCAAATAGAGTATTAAAAAAACCGACCTTTTGAAAAAACCGGTTTCGATTTTCTTCGAAAAATAGAATTTTAAAAAAACCGGTTTAGGTTTCGGTTTTTGCAGAAAAAACCGGTCAACCGGTTTTTTCGGTTTTTTTTTAATTTGGATAAAAAGCTTATATAATTTGTTAATTATGTAAAAAAAACAGAAATTTAATATATAAAGTAATAAAAATAAAAAAATACATTCTTTAAAAAAAAAAAATAATAATTTTTTTATTGTATTTCATTTCAACATTTTATTCATTGGTTTTAATATTTTTTAATATAATATCTTAAAAATTAATATTATAAAACTATATTCATATCAAATGAATAGAGATCATTAAGTTTGTAAATTGGGTAAAATTAGATACGTTAGTAATTTGAACGTTGAAAACGTTTGGCATTAAATAAGTTTTTTTAATATTACATTTTAAATATGTAAAAAGAAAATCTATATTTCACTTCTAAAATAATATTTTAGAATTAATATGCTATTTAAATATTTCGTTTTAAGACGATTTTTTTGTTTGCTTATGATAAACCTAGAAGTGGAAAATACTCTTTCACTAATAGTATATGTTGGACAAATAGTCAAGAAACAATTATATAAATTTTCCAACTTTTCAGTTCTTTTGTCGCATTTATCAAGATATATGAAATCATCATATAATGATGAATGATTTTGAACAGTCTCTTTTTTAGGATTTTGAATACTATTTGTTGTGTTATTTAGATCAGAAATTAAACTATTTGAATTTGGAATATCCAAAGTTAAGTCTTCATCGGAATCTATCAGACTTACATCTAAATCTTCATAACCAAGCAAACGATTATAAGTCTTCGGAAAAAATAAAAGAGACCAAGTAACCCAGTTGGTGATGTAATTAAAAAAACCGGTTAACCGAACAAAAAAGACCGGTTTTAGGTTTTCTTCGAATTTACAAAATATTCGAAACTGATTGGTTTTTAAAAATAAAGAAACCGGTTGACCGGTTTCGGTTTTTGAATACTCTAGTACCAAACATCGTCAAAATGACGATAAATCGTCAAATCTGGCAACAGTGGACTACACCCCACTTCTCAGTTTAAGTACATACACACCAGTGTTGTCAGTTTTTTTCAGACCTTTTCCGAATTGTGGATTTGAAATCCCCAAAAATCTCCTAATTGATTTTTTTCTGATCCCTTAAAATCGCTACTTGTTTTTTATAACAAATACCTTTTCTTTTTTAACTTATAAATAATTCTAAAAATAACATATTTATTTAATTTTATTCATTTGTTATACATTCATATTATACATTAAAATATATTTGATTTACACTTTATATATAAGTACAAATCGAAATGAACACATAATATAAAAATATAAAAAAAACTTATGTACCAAAGTTTATCATATCAAAAACTTCTGAATCAAAGTCTTTTAATTTATCAGCTTCAGAAATTTTGTTGTACATGGTGTTTGTGTTAAAAAGCTTAAGCATTTCAGCAGATCGATTAATTTTGTCACAACAAATTGAGTTATTTTTAAAGTATGTAATTAATCTGAGAAGAGCTTCTAGTAAATTATATTGCATTTTATTACGTATTTTTGTTTTGCTGGTATTAAATATTTGAAAAACGCGTTCAACACAAGCGTTACTTGTTGCCACGGAAAGCATATTTAAAACTAATTCGGTTTAGAACCATATGCATTTTAACACGAAAAAATTTTGGTTCAAAATATATTTAAATTTGTGTCGTGAATACTTCCAGCGCCCATTTTAGCACTTTGGATATCGGTATTCATTTCATTTAAAATTGGGACCATAAATATTAAATAAAATTTAATTTCTTCATTGCACATTTAGTTAAATATAAGTTGAGCAGTTTTTCTACCTCTGCTGTTGCTATAATTTGAAAGTGATACTTAAGTTCGACCCATTGTTCTAGGATTCCTTTCACAGCCAAGCCGTGTGAAAACCATCTGGTTGCCGATATTTGCACCAGCTGTATAAATTTTATTGAATCAACTCCTGCATTTATATTTTATGGTCCTTAGCGGACTTTTGCTAAAATAACTATATATTTATTTCTCTTACTCAATATTCCACGTCAGGTGGAAACTCTTAAGAAGCCTCCGAACAGCACAAATGTAATGAGCAGCAAGTACACTTCACAACAACTATGTCAACATTATCCGATTTAACTTAGTATACAAACTTTAACGTTGTCCGCATAAATTATTTGATCCATCTTTTGGATCAAGGCGTACCTTATGTATGTAAATAGTTTATTAACCCACCATAAAGCTTTTCAGCAGTTGCCTCTTCAACAAGAAATAGTCCCAAAAACTAAGTAATTATATTGCACTTTTCTTTGTTCAAATACCGCACGCAAATACTCATCCATTTATTTCTGGAGATATCCTTGGATTCGTCTACGACTATTAACTATTTTTTGTCACCAATGCTCTTTACTAAAATGGAAAGAATAACAGGAGCAATAACATATTTGATAATTTTATAATGCATTTTGTGCGATGCAAATATACTTTGTCGAACTCCTTTATATAAAATGACTTAAGCATACTACAAATATGGTCTACCAAAGAAATAGAGGAATGCTTTGCTATGACAATAGCCATCTTAATATCCATAACTTTGGATTCTTACGTACCATATTTTTCTAATGTATTTCTTGCATAAAGAGACTCGAAGTAATTTTTATGTTTTACTCATTCACCGTGTCTCTTGAGATCCTTTTTTTGTGATTTTAAAAATGTTTTGCATGCAACACACCAAGAACAATTGCTTACCATCAGTTACAAACGAAAGAATCAAAATATAAAGAGTTTAGAAGGGCATTAAAAATGTTAGCAGCAAAATTTCTCATCCCCATCAAATCCCCGGCAAAGATGTCTTTATTTCATCATAATTATCGGTCGAATAATATATATATTTATCTTCCTTTATTCGATCTTCAATATTATACAATATTATTCCTTAAAATCGAGTTCAAGATCTTTTTATAAAAAAAATAATAATGATTATTTATTATTTCCTTCCAATATTTCGTCTCCACATTAGGTGACTTCTTCAGGGAAATTATGTAATTTTTTCAACAATAAAAACTTATATATATAAAATTTTTAAAAAAGGCGGGAAATTATAAAAATACTTTTTGACAATATGAAAAATATAAATATTTTAAGTTTAAAAAAGATAAGGAAACAAAAATGTTTTTACAAATATTTAAAATGAAAATATTACACAGAACAAAAAACTATTTTGAATTTAATATATTATTTAAAATTAAAATAATTAGCTCAGTTCTTATTCACTTAATGGCTATAATTTTGTGCTATATTCGCTATATCTGTTTTATAGTTAATGCGTTGTGTAGATGGTATTTTCATTATCTGTAACATTTCTAACATATATCTACGTCTGTAATTATTTTCTATGTTCAAAATTGTCGTATTATCAAAATCAGGATAATGATTAGAGTTATTGCAGTGTAATGATAATGCTGTTTTTTGTGTAGGAATGGTGTTCTTGTATTTTATGATTTATGTCCTGCAATTCTGGTTTTAAGTTTATTTTTTGTTGTACCTATGTATACCTTATAACAGTTTTCACTATTATTACCATTACACGGTATTTTATAAACTAAATTTGACATTTCCGATTTGTCTATTCTGTCTTTTGTGTTGCTAAATAGTCTACTTAATCTGTTTTATGTTTTATGTGCTACTATATATTTCCTATTATCATAAATTTTTGATCTTGCTAACCTTTCAGATATATAATCATTATTATTTTTTTATAAAAAGATCTTGAACTCGATAGGAATAATATAGAATAATATATATATATACATATATATATATATATATATTCATTATGCATACTTTGAAGACATCTGTATATACAGCCAAAAAAGTCCCTATAATATGCGCTGTATCCAGTAAAATGTCTTCAGTGTATATAGAAGATTAATGTAAAGTTTGAGGTCAGTCTCCAAAGAATCAAAATGTCTTCATAGTAACCTGTGAAACGAAAAACCGTCCCCGCAACATGCGCTGTGCACATATATATATATATATATGTGTGCACGGCGCATGTTGCGGGGACGGGTTTTCGTTCCACAAGTCACTATGAAGACATTTTGTTACTTTGGGGACTGTCCTTAAACTTTTCGTTATTCTAGTGTTTACTCTGAAGACATTTTACTGGACACAGCGCATTTTATAGGGACTTTTTTGGCTGTATATACAGATGTCTTCTAAGTATGGGCAATGCATATATATATATATATATATATATATATATATACATATATGTGCACGGCGCATGTTGCGGGGACGGTTTTTCTTTGCACAAGTTACTATGAAGACATTTTGATACTTTGAACACTGTCCTTAAACTTTTCGTTATTCTACTGTTTACACTGAAGACATTTTACTGGACACAGCGCATATTATAGGGACTTATTTGGCTGTATATACAGATGTCTTCAAAGTATGCATAATGAATATATATATACATATATATATATATATATATATTCATTTCCCATACTTCGAAGACATCTGTATATACAGCCAAAAAAGTCCCTATAAAATGCGCTGTGTCCAGTAAAATGTCTTCAGTGTAAACAGTAGAATAACGAAAAGTTTAAGGACAGTCCCCAAAGTAACAAAATGTCTTCATAGTAAATTGTGGAATGAAAACCCGTCCCCGGAACATGTGCTGTGCACATATATATATATATATATATATATGCATTTCACATACTTTGAAGACATATGTATATACAGCCAAAAAAGTCCCTATAAAATGCTCTGTATCCAGTAAAATGTCCTCAGTGTAAACAGTAGAATAACAAAAAGTTTAAGGACAGTCCCCAAAGTAACAAAATATCTTCATAGTAACTTGTGGAACGAAAAGCCGTCCCCGCAACATGTGCTGTGCACATATATATATATATATATATATATATTCATTATGCATACTTTGAAGACATCTGTATATACAGTCAGAAAAGTCCCTATAATATGCGCTGTATCCAGTAAAATGTCTTCAGTGTATATAGTAGATTAATGTAAAGTTTGAGGTCAGTCTCCAAAGAATCAAAATGTCTTCATAGTAACCTGTGAAACGAAAAACCGTCCCCGCAACATGCGCTGTGCACATATATAAAAGTATGGGCAATGCATATATATATATATATATATATATATATATGCATTGCCCATACTTTGAAGACATCTGTATATACAGCCAAAAAAGTCCCTATAAAATGCGCTGTGTCCAGTTAAATGTCTTCAGTGTAAACAGTAGAATAAAGAAAAGTTTAAGGACAGTCCTCAAAGTAACAAAATGTCTTCATAGTAACTTGTGGAACGAAAACCGGTCCCCGCAACATGTGCTGTGCACATATATATATATATATGCACAGCACATGTTGCGGGGACGGTTTTTCGTTTCACAGGTTACTATGAAGACATTTTGTTACTTTGGGGACTGTCCTTAAACTTTTCGTTATTCTAGTATTTACTCTGAAGACATTTTACTGGACACAGCGCATTTTATAGGGACTTTTTTGGTTGTATATACAGATGTCTTCAAAGTATGGGCAATGAATATATATATATATATATATATATATATATATATATGTGTGCACAGCGCATGTTGCGGGGACGGTTTTTCGTTCCACAAGTTATTATGAAGACATTTTGTTCCTTTGAGGACTGTCTTCAAACTTTTCTTTATTCTACTGTATACACTAAAGACATTTTACTGGATACAGCTCATATTACGGGGTCTTTTTTGGCTGTATATACAGATGTCTTCAAAGTATGTGAAATGCATATATATATATATATATATATATATATATAAATATGCATTGCCCATACTTTGAAGACATCTGTATATACAGCCAAAAAAGTCCCTATAAAATGCGCTGTGTCCAGTAAAATGTCTTCAGAGTAAATACTAGAATAATGAAAAGTTTAAGGACAGTCCCCAAAGTAACAAAATGTCTTCATAGTAACTTGTGGAACGAAAACCCGTCCCCGCAATATGTGCTGTGCACATATATATATATATATATATATATATATATATATGCATTTCACATACTTTGAAGACATCCTCAAAGGAACAAAATGTCTTCAAAGTATGTGAAATGCATATATATATATATATATATATATATGTGCACAGCACATATTGCGGGGACGGGTTTTCGTTCCACAAGTTACTATGAAGACATTTTGTTACTTTGGGGACTGTCCTTAAACTTTTCATTATTCTAGTGTTTACTCTGAAGACATTTTACTGGACACAGCGCATTTTATAGGGACATTTTTGGCTGTATATACAGATGTCTTCAAAGTATGGGTAATGCATATATATATATATATATATATATATATATATATATATTCATTGCCCATACTTTGAAGACATCTGTATATACAGCCAAAAAAGTCCCTATAAAATGCGCTGAAGACATTTTACTGGATACAGCTCATATTACAGGGTCTTTTTTGGCTGTATATACAGATGTCTTCAAAGTATGGGCAATGAATATATATATATATATATATATATATATATATATATATATATATATATGCATTGCTCATACTTTGAAGACATCTGTATATACAGCCAAAAAAGTCCCTATAAAATGCGCTGTGTCCAGTAAAATGTCTTCAGAGTAAACACTAGAATAATGAAAAGTTTAAGGACAGTCCCCAAAGTAACAAAATGTCTTCAGCCAAAAAAGTCCCTATAAAATGCGCTGTGTCCAGTAAAATGTCTTCAGATTAAACACTAGAATAACGAAAAGTTTAAGGACAGTCCCCAAAGTAACAAAATGTCTTCATAGTAACTTGTGGAACGAAAACCCGTCCCCGCAATATGTGCTGTGCACATATATATATATATATATGTGCACAGCATATATTGCGGGGACGGGTTTTCGTTCCACAAGTTACTATGAAGACATTTTGTTACTTTGGGGACTGTCCTTAAACTTTTCGTTATTCTAGTGTTTAATCTGAAGACATTTTACTGGACACAGCGCATTTTATAGGGACTTTTTTGGCTGTATATACAGATGTCTTCAAAGTATGTGCAATGAATATATATATATATATATATATATATATATATATATATATATATATATATATATATATATATATATATATATATATGTGCACGGCGCATGTTGTGGGGACGGTTTTTCGTTCCACAAGTTACTATGAAGACATTTTGTTACTTTGAAGACTGTCCTTAAACTTTTCGTTATTCTACTGTTTACATTGAAGACATTTTACTGGATACAGCGCATATTATAGGGACTTTTTTGGCTGTATATACAGATGTCTTCAAAGTATGGGCAATGAATATATATATATATATATATATATATATATATATATATATATGTATTTCACATACTTTGAAGACATCTGTATATACAGCAGTATTATTCTACTGTTTACACTGAAGACAATTTACTGGATGCAGCTCATATTACGGCGTCTTTTTTGGCTGTATATACAGATGTCTTCAAAGTATGTGAAATGCATATACATACACTCAGAATATTATGTAGTTAACTGTTTGTAGTTTAATAAAAAAGTTTTCCGTCCCATTTAAAAATAAAGGAACATACATTTATTTTTCAAAGAAATATTTAAATTAACTTTTTTATACATTTATTCAATATGATTCACTAGCATTTACCGATTTTTTTCAGTTTCATTTATTTTTTTCATTTGTTTGAAATTTAATAAAAATTTACCCACAAAACGGAAACTTATTGGTTGTATATACACAAAATTTTTCAATACAAATTACAAGAACTTCATAAACACACATACATACACAAACACATTAACACAAAAAGTGTTTATAGCTTCATATGCATACATACATTTTGTATTGTACGAGTATATAAAAAACAAAGCAAAAAATACAAAAACGGAAATAATTTCAAATAAATGAAAAAACATTTATTTTTTAAGGATTGGTAGGTAAAAATTTGACATTAATTTTAACTGATTATATCATTTGTTTCTTACGGATGTGTCAGTTGATTAATCAACAGTTAAAAATAAATAACAAATGGCATTTAATTTAAATGAAAATTAAGTAGACCGGTTTTTAAATGAAATATCATTTCTTTTAAATGATATTTTCAGTTATCTTACAAACTTTTTTAAGTGTATATATATATATATATATATATATATATATATATATATATATATATATAAATATATGACCCCCTCTAGAATAAAAAAAGAAAATTATAAGTGTGGATACTCAAATAAAAAGAAATTTCCGCAGAATCTCAAAAGTTAATTTTGTCCCACGATCCATGAGATGTGGCTGCCTCTAGATCCATTCAAGACCCCTTTGGGACAATTTTTTCCAGCGGCGCTTTTAGATCAAAAATTCATTTTGTTTTATGATCCATGATATGAGAGGCACCGTCTCGATTCATTTAAGACCCCTTTGAGCAAATATCAAAAAAATTTTCCATGCGGCGCCTTTTGATCCATTCATCAACTCCTGGGTCCCATAAATATTAAAAAATTGCGCGAAATCGTCCCCATTTTTAAAATCGCGCGATTTTTTAAAACATTTATATTTTTTGGTTGGGGGCATTAAGTTAGAAAAAATATTTTTTGAGATCCTTAGGAAATTTCCTTTCATTTGAGTACCCACACTACGCGTGCCAGTTTTTGGGTCATGGGGGCCTCAAAGGCCCGAGCCCCAGAAATGAAAAACAAAAACAAATTTTTTTTTTATTCCAGAGGAGTTATATATTTAATTTTTTTCGGGACCCCAAAGGGGGTTTTTAATGGATATAGAGGGAGACACATACCATGGATTGTGAAACAAAATGCATATTTGATATCCTAAGGAAATTTCTTTTCATTTAAGTCCCCACAGGCCCCGGCCCCAAAAATGGAAGATAGAAAAAAATTTATTTTTTTTATTCCAGAAGGGGTCATATTTTTTTTTTTTAATAACGCCCGACAAAGTGCATTTTTTGTCGCGTTGGGCATTTCCGTTGTTTCTTTTATTCGTTTCATAAATAAGATGAGATCGTGTTGTTGAGCAAATATACAATCGTATTTGAGTTAGTAAATTTATCAATACAAATATAAAGTGTTGAGTAAAATATCATTAAATTATATAGTGAAAGTTTGTAGAAAATGTATATAAACTAAGTTTTAAAAATATATGCCTTAATTTTGCAAAGATATGTGAATGCAAAAAAAGTTACACAATTTATCCATTCCTCTTTCCCAAATTATATAGAAAAAGTTGAGTGTAAAGGAAATAAAAGAGGTAAATTTAAATACATTTTTTTTGAGAGCAAATGCATTTTTTGAGAGCAAAAAGTTTATATTAATAAATATCAATCCCTTTAAGATAAAAATTGGGAATATTGCTTTTGTATCAGGGATGATAAAGTAAATCGAGGAATAGTACTGAACCTTAACTAAATAAGTACTTTGTCAAACTGTTCGTTATTCCAAACAAAACAAAAAATATTAAAAAAAAAGTCATAAATAAAAATAATTTTTTAGTTAGTCCAAATTATGTTACACGCAAAATTCCTGTGCAATATATTTTTTAAAAATGTATTAAGTTTGTCAAATCCTTAAATTCTACGATTTTTTTAGGTACAAATCTTTAGAAAAATCTTCAGTCTTTAACAAAAATGCCACCTATTTTTTTTATTCTGTATGAAATCACCAAATCGGCAAAGCTGGCATATCTTAGATTTTACTGAAACTAACTAGAAATGATATTTAGGGTCTCAAAATCCAAGAAAATTTAATTTTCACTATCGGTTCACGCAAAATAAAAAAACTTAAAAGTCTTGTTTTTGTGCGCAGTAATTTGAGCTGTTAAAATTTTTCTGCTAGAGATATCTACATGATAAAGGCATCGTTTTAAAGCTGAAGGATTATAGTTTCTATCAAAAATATAAAATTTGACTTAATTCATACGCCCGAAAAATAACGTGGTATTGAAACTAAGCATACTTCATTGGTATTTTGTGTTTTTCAATGAACTCCAGTGTCGGCGTTAATGAATACAAAAGCATAATAATTCTCAGATACAAATTAGACATGTCGAAGAAAAATGAAAAATTAAAATTGGCTCAATCTGGCAACTCGTTATGAAAAAATCGTTACTTGAAATTTTGAATAAGATATGATTATATAATTATATATAACAATATACAGCGGTCAAAAAAAGTATTCGACAAACTGCTTGTTTTTCATAATCATGAAAAATATGTTAAAAAAATTCTACAAAATGAAAAATATAAAAATGCAGATTATTAGCTTAAAGTATTATGTCTTTATTTATGAAACAAAAAATACAACAAAAACAATATTCTGGAAAAAAAATACAAAAACAAAAACATGTAATATTTCAACGCAAAAAAAGTATTCGACAACGTTGCTCTGGTTGTGATTAACGGGAAAAGCACCGTTTCTTTGAAATTTATATTGATGTCTTTCATTATTACTAATATTTTTTAATGTCTTAATTTCATTTATTGAATTAATTGTTAACATGGGTCGAAAGGGTGCAGAGATTTCTTTAGATGTTAAAGAAATAATAATTACACATTTTAAAAAGGGAATAACTGAACAAGAAATAGCAGAAATTGTTGGAAGACCTAGAACAACTATTCACTACATCATAAATAAATACAAAAAAACTAAAAGTATTGAAAATGTACAAAGAAGTGGGCGTCCAAAAAAACTTAATGAAGTAAACGAAAGGTGGATCTTGCGTGAAATAAAAAAAAATCCTAAGATCAACGCTACAGTTTTAACAAAACAGCTAGAACATGATCTTAATATCAATGTTACACCTCAGACCGTGCGTAATGTTATACACAGTAACGATTATCACGCAAGATCAGCTAGGAAAAAGCCACATATCTCAAAAAAGAACAGAAAAGCTCGAGTTGACTTCGCAAAAGCGCATGTGAATAAGCCTATGTAGTTTTGGATGAAGACTATTTTTGCTGATGAGTCTAAATTGAACCTATTTGGATGTGATGGTAAGGTTCTGGTGTATAGAAAGCCTAATTCCGAGTTGGAGGAGCGA
Organism: Eustalomyia histrio; assembly: GCA_949748255.1. Lineage (NCBI taxonomy): Eukaryota > Metazoa > Arthropoda > Insecta > Diptera > Anthomyiidae > Eustalomyia > Eustalomyia histrio. The sequence continues at coordinate 81,194,247 of OX456524.1, forward strand.
AATATGGTGCCTACTGTAAAGCACGGTGGTGGCGGTGTTATGGTCTGGGGATGTATGGGGGCTTCAGGCGTGGGTAATTTAGTTTTCATTGATGGAATAATGGACCATCAGTACTACATAAACCTACTCAAGGAAAATCTTAAGCCAAGTGCCGAAATTTTGGGTGTTTCAAGTGATTTTCATTATTATCAGGATAATGATCCAAAACATATGGCCCTAAATACAAGGTTGTGGATGTTGTATAACTGTCCAAACGTGATTAAACCACCTGCACAGTCCCCAGACTTAAACCCCATCGAACACCTATGGGCCTGCTTAGAGCAAAATATAAGGAAAAGAAATTTCAGGAACAAAAACCAGCTTAAAGCAATCCTTCTAGAAGAGTGGCATAAAATTGACCAAAATTACATTTTAGATCTTGTTAAATCAATGCCAAAGGGTTTAAAAGCCGTTATAAAACAAAAAGGAAGTGCAACTAAATATTAATTATTTATCTTTAACCCTCTCATGCCCGAATTAAAATGGGCGTGACTAAAATTTTTTTGAGTAGACATATAAGATAGAGTTGACCTCAATATCAACTGACAAAAATTTCAATGTCCTAGGTGTCCTGGTTCAAGAGCTACAGGATGTTGCGTATAGGCAACATTGGGCAATGGTGTTATAAATTTAAATACAGGTTGATTTTTTTTCAAATGCCGTTTATTTCAATTTATGTATGGTAGGATACAAAACAATTTTTTTGAGGATTGGAGCACAAGTGCACATTGCATTTGCTGCATTTACAGCTTGGAAACCCAGTGTTGCATAACCTACATCTGCCCCTTGTTCCCCATTCCGGCCAATGATTATAACCATCAAATCGTAGGGATTTTGCAGGCTCTGCAACATATGCTCTTTTATAGGGGTTTGATTCAGAACCCGTAGAAGGGGCTGGTGATGATGGAGCTGGTGATGATGGAGCTGGTGATGATGGAGCTTGTGATGATGGAGCTGGCGATGACGGAGTCGATGGAGAAGGTGATGAAGTTCCTGAATTCATTGTCAAAAGGAGTGATGATGGACGACCTCTCTTTTTTGCGACAACTGTAGTTTGACTTGCGTTCAAAAGCTCGGTAGCAACATCCAATTGGAAATTTATGAGCGGCATATGCTTCAATTCGCCTTCTGTATGTGTGATGTCTCTGCGGTACAACAACCAACTGTTTACTAAACTCGAATTTATGCACCAGTACACTATGCGCATGTACCATTTATTTGAGCGGTGGTTGATTTTGTACAATTCAAGCAGCATGTCCGCAAGATCAACCCCTCCCATGTGCTTGTTGTAGCATTCTACTATACCAGGACGAGGTATAGTTATAAACTTCTTCTCTTTGCGGCACCATCTCTTGCATTCACTCATGGGGTTCTTACCTGCATAGTTTGAAACTAGTTGTACACTCTTATTATCATACCAACGACAAGCAATCAAGTTGTGCGTTGCTTCATATTTGAAATCGCTTGATCCTCGTCCTCGTTTTTGAAGTTCCTTCTCACTACTTAGAGTACAATTTTTCAATCGGTTGCTTCTAATTGTACCAACGGCTAATATGCCTTTTTCTTTCAGAGCAATCATCAAGCTTATTGAAGAAAACCAATTGTCAAAAAACAGTTTGAAATTTTGGTTTACTGGCATATTAGATGATAAAAATAGCACAATGTCTGATGATATTCCCAAGCCATAAGACTTGCACGTTCCTTCTCCAATGTAGAGAGTAAAATCATAAATAATCCCAGATACACCAGCTCTAGTGAACATTTTGAAACCCCACTTGTGGGGCTTCATTGGAAGATATTGTTTCAAACTATGTTGACCTAAGAAAAGAATGTATTATACAGAAATATATAACATATGTTCACAAATAATAAGATACCTTTATATGCAAGCATTTGCTCATCAATGCTTTGGCATTCTTCCTGTGAAATTTCATTGAATTTTTTTTTTATGGAGTCCAAAAAAAGCCGAACTTTGTATAACTTGTCGTACTCAGGTGTTCCCTTCTGAGGCTGTTTAGTATTATCGTTCAAGTGGAAGAACTGTTTGATTTTTTCGAATCTGTTTCTTGGTAATTCACTTGCAACGGCCGTTAGTTTGAAATTGGCCGCCCACGCCATTCTATATGTTGGTATTTTCACAACTGCAAGGTATAGTAGAATGCCAACAAACCTTTTTATTTCAGGCACAGTACATTTCAATTCTATGCCCTTTGTTTGCATGGCATATAAGATCGTTTCCACACACATATTTTCTGCCACAGTTCATCCGCATAGAAAATACTAAAATATTCGATGGGTTTTTTCACCGCATTGCTGCATAATTTACTTTTCCAGCTGATCTCGCTTTCTATAAACTCTGCACTCCTCCACTTCAAACTATGTAAATCAATTTTTTCCATCACCTCCTGTGCAACGTTTTCATTTTCACTCAAATCTTCATCAATTTCGGTTCTAATAAATTGGTCAATCAAACCAACTTGCATATTTTCAGCTCTGTTATCCAAATTTTTTAAAGTTTCTTCTATAATTCTGTCCATATTTGCATCTTCTTCTTCATTTTCCTCGTCAGCCGAATCATCCCAATCAAAGTTGGCAAATTTTTCAATTTCTGCCTGAGTCAAACTTTTTGGGCGCATCTTAGAATGTGTATACAAAAATAAGTTTTTATTTTTCGAAAATTACCACAGTAGACCAATGTTGCATATACGCAACACTACATTTACAAAATTATTACAGACAAACTAAATAATATTTTCATGCCGGGTTTTTTTTTAAATTACTCACTTACCTTTTATTATCTAGTTGTTGGACTTGGTTTTAGGATGAATTAAATATATTAATGTTTTTTAACACTTTTTTAAAACAACGTTTTTTTGCAAAATGAATTTGTCAACTTCGCTGTCGGGAGAATAGCTACTAACTGAACACGTGCACAGCTGACTACCAACCAATTAGCTGTAAGCTTAAACAACACATCAGGCTATAATTTTGCGAAGGGTTCAAAAAAAATATTTAAAATAGCGGTACTTAGACGCTCATAAACACAATGTTGCATATACGCCACATCGGGCATGAGAGGGTTAATCAATATTTTCCCGTTAATTACAACCAGAGCAACGTTGTCGAATACTTTTTTTGCGTTGAAATATTACATGTTTTTGTTTTTGTATTTTTTTTCCAGAATATTGTTTTTGTTGTATTTTTTGTTTCATAAATAAAGACATAATACTTTAAGCTAATAATCTGCATTTTTATATTTTTCATTTTGTAGAATTTTTTTAACATATTTTTCATGATTATGAAAAACAAGCAGTTTGTCGAATACTTTTTTTGACCGCTGTATATAGTTATATAATTATATTAAATCAGTACCAATTTAGTATCATTAGTTTAGCCGTGATATTTTTCAAAAAATTTGCGAATATATAATTATGTTGAATATAAGTGCCGAAGATACAATTAAATATATATGTATAACATATACATATGTATGTATAAAGTCTAGTAAAGTCAGCCATTCTGTATAGCAGTGTGTAACTGAGTGCTTACATCACGACAACTCCAGGAGACCGAGTTCAAATTCTGAGGGCATTGTTTTTCAGATTTTTTTTTATTTTTTTCTAATTTAATTTTTTATTGATTAATTTTTTTTTATACGTTTTTAAATTAACGTGTACACTCACAATATATTTTCCGTTACCGACTGTAGTTTATTTAAAAAGTAATACGTAAAGTTTATTTTTAAATGAAGAATCAATTGAAATTCATACAAATATATTTTTTAACTATTTGAATCAGTCATTTAAAAAACAAACTATAAAAATTTACAGACATTCAGTAGCAGTTGATATTTTCAGTTAAATGTAAAATTTTATGTTTTCTGTTTCAAAAAATATAAATTTATATAATTCCTGTGGCGGATAATTTAGCATAATAAACTATAACCTTTTTCGGTAACAATATACAGTTTGGCATTAATCACAAAAGGCCATTCATTTGAAATACGGATGTTTTCGGTCGTAATTAGAAAATTTAGTAATTCGGATTATATTTTAACTAGTAGGTTAATTGGGGTTATGATTAAAATTTGATATAAGAAAATAGTTGGGAGATGATTTGTATTTTCTTTCACATAATGTCATAATTTTTTTTGTGGTACTCAGTCTTAGCTTAAGTTAATTTTTTTTTTTTCAGTGTACTAAATGGTTCTCTGAATGTTTCGGAGTTTAGTATGGCATTCATTTAGGGCCAAATTGTTTTTCTAAATTGGCTATATATTCGGAGGTTATAAGATATATGTGGTACATCATTGGAAAGCTTAGGATAAACTCTATTTCAAGCACTGCGGCTTGGGTTATTTAACATAGAGAAAAAATAAGCAAATGTAAATTAAATAAAACCCCTACCACATGATGGATTTTTTTTTATTAGCATTTTGGGTTTATCTTTTCTCATTATAATTGAGAATTTTTTTTCAATGAAGAGATACAGACGATCAACCAGGGTTGGCGCCTCCGCTAAATTTACTTGTGTTCAACACTTGGATTCAACCCAGTAATTCAATGAGTTATTTACACAATTTTATAGTTTTTATCAAAGAAGGTAGCAAAAAGTATACATTTTATTAACTAAATAATATTATAAGGAAAAGGCATGTATTTACATAAGCCTTCCCTGTTTTGTTTCACCGTCCAAAAGGCATTTTTTTTTGTTGCATATTTGGTTATACCATCACTGGTGAAGGGCTGTGTTTATTAGCTGGTACAGCTGGTTCTCTGTAAAGATAATTAGATAATTAATTTGCTTACTGTCAATTTTTTTCAAGCTTCGATACGTTTCTCGAAATCACGTCACTTCCTTTTCTTGGCAGACGTTGAAGAAACCACACCGACTTTTTTTTTTATCCCTAAGTGAAAATACCAATTTTAATAACCTTGCTAAGAGGTAATATATATAAAAGTTACAATCGCGTCAATTAAAGGCGGTTCACCCAAAAGAAAGGTAAATATTTTTTCAAAATTATAAATTAAGTGAATATTATACAATTGAATTATTCCAACAAGTTAGGAATTTGTTTTTCCGAAACCTCGTGGGTTAACCATTGAAACTAACCTACATATCGTGGGATTGAATGCATACACGTATTCTAAGAGGAAATAATCCAAGGCTTAAAACATTATCACCCTTTTGGGGCACCAAAATTGTATTGGGTTGTACGCCATTGGGCCTAACACCGATCCAATTTATATGGGATGACAATTAATTCAGCCCTAATCGCCGGCGTACCTCCCCAGAGATCCACATTACTTATTTCTATCAAGGTAAGCACAAGGGAATTTAAGACAAAAAAATTAATGAATACCTTCCCTGTTAGAAATCGAGATAATATATCAATCAATGAACATGGGTGAACCATCTGTGTTCATGTATAATTGATTGGTAACAGGATTCATTTTGGATTAACGTTTCATTTGAGGCAAAATAACTTATATCTATTTTCCTTTAACAGAATACCAAGAGCAATCATTTCGAAAAGGCCTTCCTTGCCTTGGTCATTTGCCTAGAGTCCAACACTATCCGATCCACCTAATAGTAATCATCAAGTTGACTTGCTTAACGAAATATTGCAACAAAAAGGAAAAAAAAAATATTATTTAAATTCTAATATAAATTAAATTTAAATAATTTCATACGTGATAAAGATATATATAGATAATTTGCGGTAAATAGGAAAGAAAAGATTACGCATTAAAAGTTCATCAAATTTGATCATAATCATAACATTATCAATAGCATTCACAGAAAAAAAAAATGATTGCATTCTTTTAAAATTCTCCATTAATCTTAACCAAATGCAAGAACTTTTTTATATACAGCATCTGCGATTAAGAGATACAACAGAACATCAACAGGTTCGATCTTCGAAAAAGGCCTTCTTCGTCATCAAACATGTTGGTAAGTGATTTATATCTCAAACCTATTTTCTAACAATTTTGTTCTTGCATCATACATTTTCTTATTAAAACCAAAAGCAACAACAATTTTTTTATAATTTTTCATTAAATTGTCTCTTTAATAATAACTCTTGATCAGTAACTCTTTACGTGAATACCACTATTTTTGCACATTCTCTTTATCTCCAGGTTGGCAATCGAAACGACTATCGGCAGCGTTATTGATTTTTTTTATTTTTTTTTGCAGTAACGGTATATTATACCTATCGGTTTTGGTATAACTGATACCGAAACATCACGTACTCTTTAAAAATTATATATTTTTGAATGGCGAATTTTAATTTAGATTTGCAAAAAATGAATGAAGTTGCCAGAATTTGTCTATCAAGACTCTCATTACAGGGTAGAAAAATTTCATTTGATTTCTTAAAAAATTTCATACTTAATTACGTTTAATAAAACGCTAGTTTCATCAAAATTATGAAGCTTTTTCTTTAAATTAAATACATTTTTCACTTATTAGTGAAAAACCAAAAAAAAAAAAAAAATATATATATACTTCATTAGTTTACTTGCAAATCCGATAAAAATTCGTACAAATTAAACCGCAGTCTTGCCACCTCAGTTCGAAAAGGTTTTGAAGCCGGAATTAAAAAGGTATCGGTTGCCAACCTTGCTTTAACATATTAGGTAAAATTAGCTACGCTACAGATTTGATGAAAAAAAAAGATATTAAAAAATATTGTTTTTGCTTTTTGTTTTGATTATAACCAAAAATAAATAAAATAGAAATCCAAATATATAATTACACTACAGTCTCAGTAATCTCGGTTTTTGTGTATAAAGTAAAAATAGCTAGTATTTGATAAAGTCCGGCACAGTGGTTAGGAAGCTATTTTTTGAATATCAATTTTTTTTTATATTATTAATATTGCAAAGATATTGTTGATATTAAAAAGAATTACAATTAAGCCAGTTTGTTCGAATTTGATAAAATAAGTTTAGATAGTGAGGATATCAGTTAAAAGTGTATGATAAATATTTATAAGTTCAGAATTCGTTTTTTTTATGTTTAAATCTAATGGGTTGAATAAATAAATATTTAAATTATGAATTGCTAAGGTTTAAAGATCGTGTTTTTCTAAGATGATGATGTAAGAGGAACTAAAGAAGATTTTTTAACATTTTTTTTTGGGGTTCTAGACTTTTATAAAATATTACGGCCCTAGAACCATAGGTAAGGGTGGGTTTTGAGCCGATTTACTCCCGAGGTCATCTGGGAGATATTGATAGGCAAATTCAATAAATACCATTTCTTCTTCTTTACATCCTTTTAGTGACTAAAATAGGGGCATTTTTTTTTTGAGTTTTAGTCACCTTGGCCCGTTATAGTTGTTTTTTTATTAAAAAAATTCGGGAGTCTATAATAATATTATTGTATTGTCAAAATGATTATAACAGAGAAAGGACCCGAACCCCACAACCCGACTGATTAGCTAGCTCTTTAATGGCTCCCATAGTCCTACCCTCGATTATAATTTTACAAAACTTTGTTTCTATGATTATAGACTAAAGTTTCACCAAAATAATATTTTAGAATGTTAAAATATTCAATACACGACGTGTACGTTACAATAATTGGCGCCCAACGTGGGGCAAGATGAACAGCTTGTTCTTTTGCTCATTTTCTTTGTTTTTAGAGTAGAATAGTAGATTTCATTAATATGCGTGAAGTTAAAGGATTTTTTTTGTTCAGGACACTTTCCGTAGAATAGATTGTTGAACTATTTTGGATCTTTAGTTACTTGAGGATAACCGGTTCGAGTACGCTAACTAAATAGATTCACAATGCATTTCACGGTCAGGAAAATGGTCTGGAGATTCCTTTATATTTATATGCAGTAAGGGGTAATGTTGTAAATTCGTTTTTATTTTTACTTAGTTATCAGCAGCTGATGGATAGATCGGATTACAGTAATTTTGCTACTAGCGAATTACTGTCTACTTGAAATTAGTTCCGTTAACAATGGCTCGAAAATTAATAAATTGTTGACGTTTGTTTTAAAGAAAGACGAGTTTCTGAACAGACCCCCAACCAATAGATCAATTTTTTTTATCCTGTATTTATTGAGTAATTACAGCCTACAACCTTTAGTTCTAATTTACATCATCATAAAACGAAAAACACGTACTGTCAGGAATATATTGTATTTACATTTGTTATTTATTTATTTTTTTTACTTTGTTGGAAGTAGGTTCGAGGAGCATACCCACGGAATTCATTTAATAGATTTTAGAATTTAAATCCTTAGGTATTCTGATATCCACTTATCAAGTTTTATTTTACGAAATTGAAGTAGCGATATCGTTTTATTTATTACATTGTTTTCATATTGTTGGGCTAAATTTTTTGTTCGATATGTCACGCAGGCAACGAGATCGGCAGCCCCGTAAGGAAGCCGGCAATATTGATGAAACCGTTTGTCATTTGTGTAATGCGTCTTTAAGGGAAGGCCAGGACTGTATAATATTGGAGGACTGTCCGCATGGGCGAAACTACAATATCAGGAGTTTCAGTTCCAGTCTTTTCCAGGAGTCTACTACTCCATTGGTTAACCTTAATGGAGGGGAAGAGAGTGCCACCTCCAGGGCGAATAATTCAGGAACCAACAATAATACTTTTTCAATGTCACCTGGTACCATAAATAATTCTACTACGAACACTTCCAATAATCATTCCATAGATTATGATCATATTAATCGAATGATTGAACAGAATTTATCGCGGCTAGTGGAATTAATTAAACTTCCAGTATCGAACCTGAGTTTCGATAACTCGAATCAAACTTCTATTAAGGGAAAAAGTTTAACGTTAAATCCGGAAAAGGGTTTTAACCAGCAAACTCCTATTGAAAGGGCGTATAAGTCCCCCGACGATAGTTCCACTACATCACCTAGTAATCGACAACACGAGTCAAGTCGTCCTTTCGCACATTCTTCCTATTCCACCTATTTATTGAATCCCGAAAAGATCACTTCAATCATTCAGAATTGGCATCTAAAATTTGACGGTTCACAGTCGGGTTTGAATGTAGAGGAATTTTTATATCGTGTTCGCACATTAACTAAGGATACTTTTCATGGTGACTTTGGGATCTTGGAAAAGAATATTCATATTTTGTTATCCGGTAAAGCCAAGGACTGGTTTTGGGGATACCATAAAAAAGTTAACGCGATTCAGTGGGAACCGTTTTGTGAGGCGCTACGTTGCCAGTATGAGGATTTTAAATCCCCTTATGATATTCGCGAAGAAATAAGAAATAGGAAACAAAAACCTGGCGAATCATTTGATCTATTTTACGAAGCCGTTTCGTCTATCCTAAACCGATTACCGTCACCGATGTCGGAGATTGAACTGCTGGAAGTTTTGTCACGAAATTTGAGACCAGAAATCAGGCAAGACCTTTTATACGTGAGGGTTCACTCAATATCCGAACTGCGTAAGCTTGTACACAAGCGGGAAATTTTCTTAAACGACGAACACGTTCGTCGTAATTTGGGTACGCGAAGCAATCCAAACTTTCCTTCTCGTCGATATGTCGCCGAGATAGAGGATGCGAATGTTTCGAATAATATGGACTCTCCGGATAATACTGAAATGTCTATAAATGCTATTCAGAGCCAAAATCCTCCCAAATGTTGGAATTGCGACGAAGCTGGCCACCATTGGGAAGACTGTCTACGAGAGAGACAGGTCTTCTGCTATGGATGTGGGGCCAAGAAAACCTACAAGCCCAATTGCGTGAAATGTGCCTCCAGAAGACAACATTTTTCAAAAAACTTAAAACCATCACCACTCCTGATGGACCAACCGTAACTACTACTCCTATTTCATTATCGCCCTCCTTGTCTAATAATGACACCGCCCCGATTGTAAATCATAATCTCAGACCTACATCTGTCCTTAAACGACCCAATACACCTGAGTTTTCGACAAAATCGCTTCCGAAGGTACACCAAGAAAGGGTTCCGTATCTGAAATTGCCCTATCATAAAAGATGGGAAATATACCTTGAAAAGCGTAATGCGATATTTAACGTATCCACTATTTCTAAATATCCGAGGAAGGAACCAAAACGTTCCACGGTGCGCCTTCGTAACTATTGGAGAAGACGAAAATATTTTGGGGGATTTGTCATTTCCAGTATCGTGAGTAACCCCAGGGATATGCGCTATTACGCCAAAGTTTCCTTTTTGCAATTTAATGAATTTGGTATGTTGGACAGCGGTGCCAATATAAGTTGTATAGGTTCAGATTTTGCCTTGTTGGATTTTTCTTCTGTTCCTAATTTTGTGAAATGCAAGTCCTTCGTTAAAACTGCGGATGGTAACCCACAGAAAGTTATCGGTTGGATTGACGTCGATGTCACTTTTAAAGATAATACAAAAGCTATGAGATTTTTTATCATTCCATCTATATCACAAAGATTGATTTTGGGTATTGACTTCTGGAGGTCTTTTAAGTTATTTCCAGAAGTAATTGGCTCCGTAGACATTTACAATTTAGATCAAATGTCCAATAATCCGCTCGAGTTGTCCGCTATTCAAAATAAGTCCGATGTTAAATCCGAGTTTGAAAAACAATCTGATAGATCAGATGAACCTTTATATTCATTAACACAAAGCCAACGGAATCAGTTAGATACTGTTATTGCTCTCTTTCCAAACTTCGAGGAACAGGGGTTGGGAAGAACCCGCTTGATTAAACATTCGATTGATGTAGGAAGCACTACCCCGATCAAGCAACGGTTCTATCCGGTGTCTCCAGCGGTTGAGAAATTGATGTTTGGTGAAATTGACCGAATGTTAGCATTGGGTGTGATCGAACCATCCACATCACCATGGAGCTCACCTATGAGATTGGTTGTAAAACCAAACAAAATTCGTTTGTGTCTAGACGCTAGGAAAGTGAATCTGGCAACGAAGAAAGATGCATATCCACTTCCTAGCATTGAGGGTATATTCGCTAGACTCCCAAAAGCCAATATAATTACGAAGCTCGATCTGAAAGATGCCTACTGGCAAATAGCTTTAGATGATGCATCCAAGCCGCTCACAGCGTTTACAGTTCCTGGAAGACCACTCTACCAGTTTGTAGTGATGCCGTTTGGACTGTGTAATGCTCCTCAAACAATGTGCAGGCTTATGGATGAAATCATTCCCCCAGATCTTCGGCATTGCGTGTTCGGCTATCTGGATGATTTGGTCATTGTTTCAGAAGACTTTCCAAACCATTTGGAAGTGTTAATTCGTATTTCCTCTCAGTTTCGAAAAGCCAATCTCACACTGAATGTCTCAAAGAGTAAATTTTGTGTCACTAGGGTGAACTATTTGGGATACATTATTGGTGATGGCGGTATTACTACGGATCCGGAAAAGATAAGTGCGATTCAAAATTGGCCGGTACCCAAAAATTTGAAACAAGTTCGAGGTTTCTTGGGACTGGCAGGGTGGTATCGGCGGTTTATTGAAAATTTTTCCACTGAAGCATATCCCATATCAGAAGTACTTTCTTCCAAGAAAAAATTTATTTGGACCCCAGAAGCCCAAGCTGCCTTCGACAGAATTAAAGGTCTCTTAACTACCGCTCCAGTGTTGACCAATCCGGACTTTCAAAAGAAATTTTTTCTTCATTGCGACGCAAGTGATTATGGTATAGGAGCAGTTCTGGTGCAAGTGGATGGCGAAGGCCAAGAAAAACCCATTGCATACATGAGTCGAAAATTAAATTCAGCCCAGCGTAATTACAGCGTCACAGAAAGGGAGTGTTTGGCAGCTCTAGAGGCCATAAAACGTTTTAGGTGTTATCTAGAGATGCAAGAATTCGAAGTAATAACAGACCACTCGAGTTTAGTGTGGCTGATGCGTCAACCAGATCTCAGTGGAAGGTTAGCGAGGTGGGTGTTTAAACTTCAAGCCTACAAATTTACAATAAGTCACCGCAAGGCTAAAGACAACGTGGTTCCTGATGCCTTATCCAGGATTCCTGAGGAGGATGGAATATGTGGGTTGGAAATACTAGAACCCGAAGTTGATTTGAACTCTAAACATTTTGAGGACGCGGATTATCAGGAGCTTGGAATGAGAATTAAGGAAAACGAAGATAAGTATCCGGATGTAAAAATTGTAGATAAATATATTTATATCCGAACAGAGCATTATTCTGGTGAGGAACAACAAGAACAACAAGCCTGGAAGCTGTGGATACCCAGCAACCTAAGAACCGTCGTCATTTCAAGGGCACATGACGCTCCTGTTGCTGCCCATGGGGGTATATGCAAAACCTTAGAGCTCATCCGAAGAAACTTGTTCTGGCCCGGGATGGTACGTGATGTGAGAAAGTATGTAAATGATTGTGCCATTTGTAAAACCACGAAGTCCCCTAACTTTATAATGAAACCCCCTATGCGAAATCAGGCTAACTCTATTCGTCCAATGCAACGATTGTACATTGACCTGCTGGGTCCATATCCCAGAAGTAAAGCGGGTTCTATTGGCCTTCTAATAGTACTAGACCACCTTACAAAATTCCATTGGCTCTGTCCTCTGCGAAAATTTACATCCAAATTGATTCAAGAGTTTTTAGAGAAGCAGCTGTTTCATACCTTTGGAGTCCCAGAGGTAATAGTGAGTGACAATGGTAGTCAATTTCGAGCGAATGACTTCAATGCGTTCCTGACCAGATATGGCATAACTCATACATATACAGCGGTCTACTCGCCGCAATCCAATGCCTCCGAACGGGTCAATCGATCGTTAATTGCTGGGATTCGTGCTTACTTGAAACAAGATCAACGACTTTGGGATGAAAATTTAACCGCCATTAGCTGCGCTCTTAGGAACTCCAAGCATCAGTCGATAAATAGTTCACCCTATCACGCTCTTTTTGGTTTCAATATGATAACCCATGGTTCTTCCTATTCTCGTTTGCGAAATTTACATCTGCTAGATGAGCCAACGGCCAAACTTTCTAGGGAAGATACACTCCAAACACTTCGACATGACTTGCGCAAGTACATTAAAGAGGCCTATGAGAAAAATCAAAAGCAGTACAATCTTCGAGTCAGAATACCAACTTTTCATGTAGGTCAAGAAATTTTCCGGCGCAATTTTGCACAAAGCAGTGCAGAAAAGAATTTTAATGCTAAGCTTTCACCCGTTTTTATCAAAGCTCGTATACGAGAAAAACTAGGAAATCACTATTATATCCTTGAGGATTTAACAGGTAAATTAACTGGTACATTCCATGCGAAGGATATTCGAGCATAACAACATTTCTAGGTCCATCGGACCTTTGAGGAAAATAGTAACCGATTTCGAACATATTAGGGTTTCGTGCATAATTGGTAAAGAAATGCACTCACAATATATTTTCCGTGACCGTTTCAAGTTTACTTAGGGAGTAATACATAAAGGTTGTTATAACTGAACAATCATTAAAATCAATAGAAAAATATTTTTTGGTTGATTTTTTGAATCAGCTATTCAAAAACCCAAAATTGTCAGTAAATGTTAAATTTTATGTTTTTTTGGTTCAACAAAAAAAAAAAAAAAAAAAAAAAAACCAAAACTGGTCGGTTTTCTTTTAAACCTGGGTTAACCGGGTTTTCGGTTTTGAATACTCTAAACATGACCGTATAACACAGTTTTTTCTCGAATATCCGCGGATATTTTCCAACTAATTCTGTAATTCATGAAGTCAGAATTATTTGGTTTTGTGGCGGATAATTTAGCATAATAAACTATAACCTTTTTCGGTAACAATATACAGTTTGGCATTAATCACAAAAGGCCATTCATTTGAAATACGGATGTTTTCGGTCGTAATTAGAAAATTTAGTAATTCGGATTATATTTTAACTAGTAGGTTAATTGGGGTTATGATTAAAATTTGATATAAGAAAATAGTTGGGAGATGATTTGTATTTTCTTTCACATAATGTCATAATTTTTTTTGTGGTACTCAGTCTTAGCTTAAGTTAATTTTTTTTTTTTTCAGTGTACTAAATGGTTCTCTGAATGTTTCGGAGTTTAGTATGGCATTCATTTAGGGCCAAATTGTTTTTCTAAATTGGCTATATATTCGGAGGTTATAAGATATATGTGGTACATCATTGGAAAGCTTAGGATAAACTCTATTTCAAGCACTGCGGCTTGGGTTATTTAACATAGAGAAAAAATAAGCAAATGTAAATTAAATAAAACCCCTACCACATGATGGATTTTTTTTTATTAGCATTTTGGGTTTATCTTTTCTCATTATAATTGAGAATTTTTTTTCAATGAAGAGATACAGACGATCAACCAGGGTTGGCGCCTCCGCTAAATTTACTTGTGTTCAACACTTGGATTCAACCCAGTAATTCAATGAGTTATTTACACAATTTTATAGTTTTTATCAAAGAAGGTAGCAAAAAGTATACATTTTATTAACTAAATAATATTATAAGGAAAAGGCATGTATTTACATAAGCCTTCCCTGTTTTGTTTCACCGTCCAAAAGGCATTTTTTTTTGTTGCATATTTGGTTATACCATCACTGGTGAAGGGCTGTGTTTATTAGCTGGTACAGCTGGTTCTCTGTAAAGATAATTAGATAATTAATTTGCTTACTGTCAATTTTTTTCAAGCTTCGATACGTTTCTCGAAATCACGTCACTTCCTTTTCTTGGCAGACGTTGAAGAAACCACACCGACTTTTTTTTTTATCCCTAAGTGAAAATACCAATTTTAATAACCTTGCTAAGAGGTAATATATATAAAAGTTACAATCGCGTCAATTAAAGGCGGTTCACCCAAAAGAAAGGTAAATATTTTTTCAAAATTATAAATTAAGTGAATATTATACAATTGAATTATTCCAACAAGTTAGGAATTTGTTTTTCCGAAACCTCGTGGGTTAACCATTGAAACTAACCTACATATCGTGGGATTGAATGCATACACGTATTCTAAGAGGAAATAATCCAAGGCTTAAAACATTATCACCCTTTTGGGGCACCAAAATTGTATTGGGTTGTACGCCATTGGGCCTAACACCGATCCAATTTATATGGGATGACAATTAATTCAGCCCTAATCGCCGGCGTACCTCCCCAGAGATCCACATTACTTATTTCTATCAAGGTAAGCACAAGGGAATTTAAGACAAAAAAATTAATGAATACCTTCCCTGTTAGAAATCGAGATAATATATCAATCAATGAACATGGGTGAACCATCTGTGTTCATGTATAATTGATTGGTAACAGGATTCATTTTGGATTAACGTTTCATTTGAGGCAAAATAACTTATATCTATTTTCCTTTAACAGAATACCAAGAGCAATCATTTCGAAAAGGCCTTCCTTGCCTTGGTCATTTGCCTAGAGTCCAACACTATCCGATCCACCTAATAGTAATCATCAAGTTGACTTGCTTAACGAAATATTGCAACAAAAAGGAAAAAAAAAATATTATTTAAATTCTAATATAAATTAAATTTAAATAATTTCATACGTGATAAAGATATATATAGATAATTTGCGGTAAATAGGAAAGAAAAGATTACGCATTAAAAGTTCATCAAATTTGATCATAATCATAACATTATCAATAGCATTCACAGAAAAAAAAAATGATTGCATTCTTTTAAAATTCTCCATTAATCTTAACCAAATGCAAGAACTTTTTTATATACAGCATCTGCGATTAAGAGATACAACAGAACATCAACAGGTTCGATCTTCGAAAAAGGCCTTCTTCGTCATCAAACATGTTGGTAAGTGATTTATATCTCAAACCTATTTTCTAACAATTTTGTTCTTGCATCATACATTTTCTTATTAAAACCAAAAGCAACAACAATTTTTTTATAATTTTTCATTAAATTGTCTCTTTAATAATAACTCTTGATCAGTAACTCTTTACGTGAATACCACTATTTTTGCACATTCTCTTTATCTCCAGGTTGGCAATCGAAACGACTATCGGCAGCGTTATTGATTTTTTTTATTTTTTTTTGCAGTAACGGTATATTATACCTATCGGTTTTGGTATAACTGATACCGAAACATCACGTACTCTTTAAAAATTATATATTTTTGAATGGCGAATTTTAATTTAGATTTGCAAAAAATGAATGAAGTTGCCAGAATTTGTCTATCAAGACTCTCATTACAGGGTAGAAAAATTTCATTTGATTTCTTAAAAAATTTCATACTTAATTACGTTTAATAAAACGCTAGTTTCATCAAAATTATGAAGCTTTTTCTTTAAATTAAATACATTTTTCACTTATTAGTGAAAAACCAAAAAAAAAAAAAAAATATATATATACTTCATTAGTTTACTTGCAAATCCGATAAAAATTCGTACAAATTAAACCGCAGTCTTGCCACCTCAGTTCGAAAAGGTTTTGAAGCCGGAATTAAAAAGGTATCGGTTGCCAACCTTGCTTTAACATATTAGGTAAAATTAGCTACGCTACAGATTTGATGAAAAAAAAAGATATTAAAAAATATTGTTTTTGCTTTTTGTTTTGATTATAACCAAAAATAAATAAAATAGAAATCCAAATATATAATTACACTACAGTCTCAGTAATCTCGGTTTTTGTGTATAAAGTAAAAATAGCTAGTATTTGATAAAGTCCGGCACAGTGGTTAGGAAGCTATTTTTTGAATATCAATTTTTTTTTATATTATTAATATTGCAAAGATATTGTTGATATTAAAAAGAATTACAATTAAGCCAGTTTGTTCGAATTTGATAAAATAAGTTTAGATAGTGAGGATATCAGTTAAAAGTGTATGATAAATATTTATAAGTTCAGAATTCGTTTTTTTTATGTTTAAATCTAATGGGTTGAATAAATAAATATTTAAATTATGAATTGCTAAGGTTTAAAGATCGTGTTTTTCTAAGATGATGATGTAAGAGGAACTAAAGAAGATTTTTTAACATTTTTTTTTGGGGTTCTAGACTTTTATAAAATATTACGGCCCTAGAACCATAGGTAAGGGTGGGTTTTGAGCCGATTTACTCCCGAGGTCATCTGGGAGATATTGATAGGCAAATTCAATAAATACCATTTCTTCTTCTTTACATCCTTTTAGTGACTAAAATAGGGGCATTTTTTTTTTGAGTTTTAGTCACCTTGGCCCGTTATAGTTGTTTTTTTATTAAAAAAATTCGGGAGTCTATAATAATATTATTGTATTGTCAAAATGATTATAACAGAGAAAGGACCCGAACCCCACAACCCGACTGATTAGCTAGCTCTTTAATGGCTCCCATAGTCCTACCCTCGATTATAATTTTACAAAACTTTGTTTCTATGATTATAGACTAAAGTTTCACCAAAATAATATTTTAGAATGTTAAAATATTCAATACACGACGTGTACGTTACATTCCTTTTTGTTTTTTTACCAAAATAGTTTGTATATATACAAAATTATTTCAATACAAATTACAAAGCCAATAAAAACATATACATCTGCGTGTGTTTTGTTCTGTTTTGTAATTACATACAAATAAAAAAATTTCAATTTAAAAACAAACAACAAAAGTAGTTTCTTCTGACTTTTTGTCAGTAAAAAATTGATGGTTATTTTAAACGACTTTCTATTGTTTTTACTTCTTTTGTTGGTTATTAAACAATGATTGAAAATAAACAACAACATGGGTTGAATATAATGGAAAATCAGTAGTCCTCTTTTTGATTGTATTTTCGTTTAATTTAATATGTATTTTAAGTTGTTTTTAACGAAATAATATTGTGAGTGTATATAATATTGTTGAAACTAATCTGATACAATTCGATCTGACATTTTTTGGATAAATTTGGATTTTACTTTATCCGTAAATATATTGTTGGGTTTAATTTGATCTGCCATTTTTCGTATCAATTTAGATCCTTCTAAATACCCAAATATATTTCTGGATCTAAATTGCCTTTTTTGGATCAAATAAGATATTAAGGAATATAATATTGGATATGATTAAATATTGTGCCAGATTATTTTTTTTATTCGGGTTACAGTATATAATTATATATAACATTAAGTTTTTTAAAACTACCTTATATATTTTCATATACAAACACTAGAGTGGTCCAAAAAGAAATGTAATTTTTAACATAATCTTCTTTTAGCTCAATACACTTAGTCCAACGTTTCTCCAATTTTTGTATCCCAACCAACTAGGACTTTTCGAGGTCCATAAAATAGGCATTTGTTTGATCAATAATATCATCGTTGGAGCTAAAACTCTTTCCACCGAGCCATTTCTTTAGACTTTGGAAATAGTCACTGGGGGCTAAAGCCGGAGAATAAGGCGAATGAGAGGGCAATTCGTAGTCTATTTCATGGATTTTTGTCATGGAAATAAGCTGTCACACGATTACCGTGGTGGTCGATTGTGAGCAAACGCGACAGCCATCTTGTGGGAAGATATCTCATACCCAAGTGATCGTTCGAAATTGAAACCACTGAGCCATGTGAGATGCCTATGTCTTCCACAATCTATCGCACACTTAACCTCCGATCGGCAAACGGCATATCGTGAATTTTTTTCAATTGTTTTGGGTGAAAGACCTCAACTGTGCGTCCACAACGAACGGCATCTTCCGTGCTTGTAAGGCCACAACTAAAGTCAGTAAACCACTTTATTACCATTGAAATCGATGGTGCAGAGTCCTCATAGTATTTATCAAGATTTTCCTTGGTTTGCTTGACGGTTTTTTTCGCAAAAAAATAATGTTTAATGAGCATTCGAATTTCACTATTTTTCCATTTAAAAAAAAAATTCACGAGGTTGTATGTTTTGAACAGCTGTAAACGCAAAGTAAATGACGGAACTTGCGCTATATTTGATAGTAGTCTATTAACAGGTGGTACTTGATGGGAGCAGTGTGGCATTTCATAAACCTACGAGGGAATTTCGAAAAGTCACGGACATATTGACCCGCATTCGTATTTAGAGGTAGCACAAAAATTTAACTTTTAAGAATTAGTAATTTGTTGTTAGAGTAATTTATACAAAAAGTACGGTTTACTTTCAATTTAAATATTTTTTAAGCTATACGCTATCATTTAAAAAAAAATTTCCAGTATATTCTTAATTAATATGTATAAAAGAAATATGAGATCAAAATTTAAAAGAAGCAGTAACTTAAAAGTAGTTCGCGAATTTTTTAAAATACATAAAAATCCATATTTTAGTCAAAATATCAAAATTTTCTGAAAAGATGTATATGAACAAATTTATCAAATCTGATCTTAATTTTTATGAAGATTTCGAATCTGAAATTGAAAATAAATTTTTTAAATTATTCGCGGTTTTTGAAAATTCAACAAAATTCTATATTTTTGTGACACTTTCCTAACTATCTAAAAATTTTGTCATCGAAAAATCTAACTTTTTGTACTTTTGCAATCTACTTACCAAGGGCTTTCATTAGACATGCAATTGTTTTTATTTTTTGAAAGGATAAAAGTTTGCCTTACAACTGAATGTAAAACTTGACTTTTTTAGTTTTTTGCTATTTTTAAGTGTATTAAAATTTAATTGTAAACAAAAATTCCGTCTCACACAAGATGATATTCCGTGGACATATAATCATTCAAAAAATAATTTTGTGCAGAGGTAGATATAAGAAAATTTCTTGATAGAAATCTATTTCGAGAAATTCGCGACTTCAAATTTAATTTTGATTTATTATTTGCAATGTATACCCATAAATATATTAGATTTGATGAGTCGCTTTCACAATAATTATATTTCATTTTTCTCAATTTTTAATTTAGTTTTAATATATACAACTTTGAACCTTCAATGGCTGTGTACTACCTTTGAATAAAGCTTTTTTTCTTAAATTTAAGGGCCGATGTTGAATGAGAACCACACCTAAACGTTTTTTTCTGCATTTCATTTGACATCTCCCAATTGCAGACTAACTCAATTTGAGCCATGGCAAATTACACAATCGAGCAACGCGTTAAAGTTATTTAGGCTTATTATAAAAATGGGCGTTCAAATCAAAATTAATTTCGTGCACTTTGTGTCCACAATGGGAGAATCGTGGGCAAATTTCAGCAAACCGGGTGTGTGAAAACACCTGTGCATGCTCGCCCAGTTCGTTCTGCGGAAAACATTGCTGTTGTTCGCGATAGTGTGTCATGAGATCGGCCAAGCATTTACCGTGAATAGTGTTCGCTATCACGAGATGATAATGAACTTATTGTGGCCAGGAATTGAGGATGTGACCCTGGACGACATGTGGTTTCACGGTGCCACTTGCCACACAGCTAACGAAACAATGGCTCTTTTGCGCGACAAATTTAATGGCCGTATTATCTAATAATCGATTGGCCGCCAAGATGTGATTTGATACCGTTGGACTTCTTTCTTTGGGGTTATTTGAAAAAAAGGTGTACGTCGATAAGCCAGCAACAATTCAAGAGCTAAAGGATGAGATAATTCGGCACATTAACGGCATAGAACCTCATCGAAAATTTAGACCATCGGATATAGGTGTGCCGCCGAGGCTGCGGCGGCCATTTGGCCGATATTTTGTTCCATACATAATTGAACCATACCATACTATCATAAAAAAAGAAATGACAATAATTTCCTAAATAGTTTGTGTTTTATTCAAAATCAACACCAGGCCCTTAAAATTTAACCACCCTTTATTATTAGATCAGGGCACTGATAATTATATCTAAACTTTTGTACTCGGGAAGTTTATAATAATCTAGTTACATGTAGTTATATATGATATTTGTTTTCAAAGGTCCTATATACAGTCCGCGCCACTTGAATAGGACACCCTAATAGTTTTCTTAAAAAGTTGCTTAAGAATAAAAGCGTGTTATTTTTTTCTAATTTTCTTTTGTTCTCTCATTCGGTATATTACACTTGTTTTCTCTAAGAGCCTTTTTTTAAGTTTTTTTGAAGGGTTTCTTTTATAGATGATAGAAATTCTTGCAATTTTTCGCGCCACTTGAATAGAACAGTCTCAGTTGATACGAGTTTTTTAAGGGTTCACTAGTTGTGGTTTCAAAATTTTTGTATCTTTATACAATCTAAGATTTTTAAATTTAAAAAAACTAAAAATGGGTAGAGGAATGTGTCTGACCGAAGCGAAAAAAATAAAAATACAAATTTTTAATGATTCCGGGAAATCTGTTAATCAAATTGCCAAAGAAATTGGTAGAATTCGCCATGTCGTGTCTAATTTTATAAAAAAAATAATGAAAACTACGGGAAAAATATGAAAGGCCGTACAAAAAGCGTGCTTTCACCTGCTGATAAGCGAGCAATTCTTAGATTAGCCTCTAATTCCCACGATACTGTAACCCAAATAAGAGCTTAATCGGGTATTGCCGCCAGTGTGAGAACTGTACAGCGTGTTATTTCCAATGCTAGGCATTTGAAGCGACTAAAATTTAAGAAAAAACCACCACTAACAGGGGTCCGCAAGGAAATACGCTTGTCATACTGTCGCAGTCATATGACATGGAGTAATGAGTGGTACCGTGTTGTCTTTTCTGACGAAAAAAAGTTTAACCTGGAGGGTCAAGATGGATTGAATTATTATTTTCACGACTTGCGGAAAGTAGAACATAATTTGAATCGCCTACATAGTCGAGAAGGGGGTGTTATGGTCTGGGGAAGTATGTCTTATTATGGTAACTGTGAGTTGCAATTTTCGACCACTTAAATGAATGCGAATTGCTACAAAGGTGTGCTCCAGCGGACTTTTCCATTTTTCAGCGTGCTTTTTGGAAACCTGCAGTGGACGTTTCAACTTGACAACGCTCCTATTCACACCGCCAGAGCAGTAAAGTCATGAATTCGTGACCAGAATGTAAGAACGCTTGACTGGCTTGGGGTTGGCTCGCTGGAAAGGTTTACGCTTCCAGAAAGCAGTACGATACCAACGAGGAACTTATTGAAGCAATCAAAGATGCTTTGTCTTTAATTTCCCTCGATTATTTGAAATCCTTATACGACTGCATTCCAAATCGTATAAACGAAGTAATCCTTAAAAAAGGTGGCTCAACATATTATTAGTATAGCTTTAGAAGATTTAGAATTTAATAAAATGTAAATAAAAATATTTAAACTTGTTCAAAATTGTGAAAAAATCTTTTTTTCTAGGCGGTGTTCTATTCAAGTGGCGCAAAATCTTAAGAACTTTTTCTTCATATTCAATAACAAAACTAATTTTTGGCTCGGTATGAGGCAAGGAAATAATTATGATAGATACATTTTACAGGGTATCAAATGTGCTTTCAATAATTAAAAAAATAAGGTTCTATCTTTTTCAGTTAAGAAGTTACTAAAGAATAAATTAATAGAAAAAGGGATGTCCTATTCATGTGGCGAGGAGTGTATATATATATATTTTATATTTTTAAATATAATAATTACTTCTTCACATTTTTTCTAAGATTATAAGCTATGAATACATATAAATATATATATAATTAAATCTAATTATATGTAAAATTTTAAAGAGTTTTGTATAATTATATAAAATCAAATGAGTACAGAACCAATTTATTCTTAATTCAGCCATGTGTAGAAATTTTTACCATTTTTTCCAAAACCCCGAATAAATAATTATATTTAACTCCCAAAGATATAATTATATGTATATAACACAATTATACGACAAATGTAATATAGTCAGTAATTATGTATAGCAGTGCCTGGCTGAGTGCTTAACTCACTTATCATTACAATTTCCCATGTATGGTTTATAACCATTAAATATACATATGTAAATATTTTGCCAGAAAACTCACTCTGTATTTGTATCAAAATCAATTAAGCACTTTAAAAACTCCCACATATAGTCATATAAATACATACATAAACATATATGTACCCAAAAATATATAAATAAAAATCAATCAATCCATAAGGGTATACAGACAAGTGGATAACATCATTATACCATGTAGATAATTATACGTAATTATACTTCCATTTATCAATTTTTACTTATTACATGGTTTTTTTTCATAACACCATTTGTATTTATTACATTACATACGATACATTGTTATTCAAAATATATAAATTCACAAATGACAACAACAGCTAAATTAAAATTGGCAGTTTACTTGCAGGTCTTTATTTAATAGCTTTTATACCATTTTATATCAATCACTAAGATTAAGAATGTCATGTATATTTAATTTATATTATTCGATATAGAGTGGCTCATTCTATCAACATTCTTTCTGGGGGAAATGAAAAATACTTGGAGAAAAACAATTAAGGCATTGTTTTGTTGTTCATATAAATGCTAATGCCAATGCATTAACATTTATTTGGAAAAATAATGTCTTAATGCTTTAGTCCCAAGTATGGAATGTAAATACTTGTTTGACTATGGACAGTGGAGGATTTTGCAAAAAATTGGAAATGTGATTTCTAATTTACGGGACCGATTCTATTGAAAACTTGGAGTAGTTGTTGGGTTAATCGGTTAATAGTTATTCAAGTAATAATTTAAAATTTGCATATTTCGAATATCAAATAATTTATACGATTAATCGATTTGTAAAAAAAATATGCAAAAAGTTTTCTTAATAATTTTTAAAATTTTTGATGAAACACAAAAGCATTCATAATATCCTCATGAAAAGAATATTATCCAAAGCTAGAAGATTCCAATTTTTTAAAATGTAATTTTAAAAGTATAACAAAGAAATCTGCAATAAATATTTTTAGAAGACCTATTTAAGGGAAACTAAAAAAAACAAAAGCAATTAAGCCCACTCCCTTAGAAAAAATGTTAACAAATTAATCACAAAGTCTTTTTAAAATCTCCTGCGGAATTTTTACTAAAATCAAATGTTAGCAAGGAAGACAAGAGGAAAGGCAAGAGGAAAAATCTATCATCAACAGAATTTCTATCTTCATTTACGTTGCTTATGGGTTCACTGCATATGAAAAATAAAATACAGCATTTTCTATTCTATTAACTCATTGAGGCCTGCTAGCTTATCTCATATAACTAAAGCTTTGCGCTTACCTAGCAAAAAAAAAGTAGCAAAAGAAGAGAAAAAGAAGCAGTGATTTTGATTCCGGTGTTGTGAAAATTTGGATTGGAACCAATGATTTTTACATAGGGGTGTCATAGGGTGGAAGTTTTCTTTTATGATCCTTTTTCATTGCATCTTAAACCCTTCTTTTGGTTTAGTGATTCCCAAATAAATTTTGATATTTTTATTTAAATTTTAACGCATATAGAAAGAGTTTTGTAGGATCAATATAAAATTTTCTTTATCAATAGCCATTAGTTGACAATTCGTAACAGACAACAAACTGTCAAATTTAGTTAAACATACTAAACAATTTTTCGATCTTATAAAACTCATTTGGCATCTTTTTCTTAAGTAAAACTATTTGATACATAGTAGTTGGCAACTTATGACCATCGGGGTTCCACTAAATACAGTTATTTATAAACAAATAATGGTGCAAAGTACAAAAAGTGCATTTCGGCAGTTTGCAATGCTTTCGTTAATTTACATTCAGTAATCGAGCCTTATTTTTTAAATTACTTTTTTTGAAATTTAAAGTTAAAAATTGATACAAATCAATTAAACCTGATAACTTGTTTTAAAATAACCAGAGTTTAGTACTTAACCATAATTATGAATATCAAATGTATATGAAAATATCTATTGTTAACGCTTAAATTTTACTATTTTTTAAATTAGTTACCTGTCATAGATTTTAAAAGAGCTAAATTTAATTGAATTTCAATCACATTTTTGAAAGTTGTGAAAAAGAACTGCTTTAGAATGGGAAACTCAGAACTAAATGATACTTTGGAACCAGTGAAAAATTGAATCCTTAAGAATCACTTCCATTTATTTTTGCTGGGTAACTATAGTAATGAATGTCAAAACTGTATAGAAATTTTTGAAGTTAGCTCATGTTATTTTTAGATAAGTTAAGCGATCTGGATGTTTTATTATAAACGTCAGTCTACGTCTGATAAATCCAGACATAACTTTATAAAATATTTAACGTAGAGGTAGACCTACGGTGTGGTTCATTCCGATTTGGATAAAATTTTAATATCATACATGGTCATATACGTCCATACATTGTTCAATATATGACCATACATGATCTCATATATGATCATATATCTTCGGATATGAAATTTGAGGGTATATGGACGTATATGATCATATACGAGCAAACATGAATAATATATGAGCATGTATGATTATATATACACATATATCACCATATACCCTTAAATTTCGGATCCGAAGATATATGGTCATATATGAGATTATGTATGGACGTATATGACCATGTATGCCCATGTATGATTATATACAAGCCCATGTATGACCATGTATGTTCATATATATTTCGATTTTTACATGGGTGGTAGAGTGGACAGGAAAACTGAAACGATATTAAGTAATACATTTTTTATACATATTAATTTTCAAAGAATGTACTGAACTTATTATTGTTCCCTTTTTTAAATGAAATAATTAAAACATCAATTAGATAATATTCTACAAGGATAAAAATATATTGGGTATACAACTTAATAATGTCGATTTGGACAACAGATGGCATAACTATCACATATGGAGGGTAAACATCTGCCGTTATATGTATTTCAGTATTCGATAGACGTCAAAGTGTTAACATACATTTTTTTCAATCGCTATAATAATGTCGCATTTTGTGCCTAAAAAAGATGTTTTTCGGGAAAGTCTGATAACCATCTTTCGTTTGAAGTTATCGATTATTGGTAGAAGCTTATTGGTAGAAGCTTGATGTCAACATGCACCAATTCAAACAACTTGTGAATGATGGTTTGCCCGATTCAAAATTAATGATTTTGACACAGAAGACAAGGAGAGGCCTGCTCACCCGAAAAAGTTTAAAGATGAGAAATTGGAAGCATTACTCGACGAAGATTGTTGTCAAACGCAAAAAGAACTTGCGTTATTATTGAGAGTCACACAACAAGCCATTTCACTACGTTTAAAAGCATTGGGATTCATTCAAAAGCAAGGAAATTGGGTCCCATATAAATTGAAGCCGAGAGACGTTGAAGGGCGATTTTGCATGTCGGAAATACTGCTTGAACGCTACAAAAAGAAATCATATTTGAATCGTATTGTTACTGGTGTATTTGGTGGGATCAGAAGGGTGTTTTGTATTATGAGCTGTTGAAATCGGCTCAGACACAATTGATTAGTTTGAAGAGAGCAATCTACGAGAAACGCCCATAATATTCGACCAGACACGAGGCCATAATCTTTCATCATGACAACGCCCGGCCACATGTTGTAAGACCGGTCAAAAACTATTTCAGACCTTGCCTCTTCTGACTACCATTTGTTTTGGTCGATGCAGAATGCCCTTACTGAAATACTCTTCGCTTTAGAACAGGGTATCAGAATTTGGCTTGATTCATTCTTTACTTTAAAACCGGAGCAGTTATTTTGGCGCGGAATCCATATGCTACCTGAAGGATGGGAAAAAAGTAGTCGCTAATGATGGACAATACTTTGAATAATGTATCAATTCATTCTGTTCTTAAAATAAATCCATTTTTCAAATAAAAAATCGACATTATTAACTTGTATACCCAACACATATACACGGAAAAAACTAAAACCGAATTTCAATTAAAATATTTGTAAATAGAATTAAATATTTAATTGAATTTGGACCAGCTAAATAATTAAACCAATTAAATTTTAAATCAAAAATCTTCAGAATTTTCAGTTAAAGTTTTAATTGATTTAATTAAGTTCTGACTGACAAAATTCAATTCAAATTTTAATCAAATTTTTAATTTAAATTCCAATTAAAAATTCAATTATTTAATTGATATTTTAGCTAAAATCCAATTAAAATTTTAAATTGCAAGAACGAGACACCACATGCAAATTTTGGTGGTGTATATTCGTTTGTGGAAGCTAAAAAAAAAAAATACTTCAAAAAAATTGCAAAGATTCAGTAAAAAAAAAGAAATAGAAAAATTTTAAATAAAAAAAATTGTTATAATATAAGCAATAAATTAAATTTAAACTTCAAAAAAATATGAATTTCCTATAAATTTAAAAAATCTAAAAAAATATTAACTCTTGTTTATTTGAAATTCCTCTTTACTTTCAAACGAATCTACATTCAATTATGAATGATTGATTTTATGCTATAAATTTATGAAGTGTATTTGATCAAATTCAATGCCCCTAAACATACTAAAAAAAATATTTGTTTGTAAAAAAAACAAATATATGTATGTAAAATAAAATGAAAAATAACAGCAATGTTATGCATTTATTTACCACAATCATACAAAATATTCCATTTTAGTTTTTACAAAAGTGTTTTTTTTTCTTCTGTTTCTACTGTTCAAACATTAACTACTCGTATACCTTTTTAAGCATTGATTTATTTCTCAATATTATTACCATTCCAAGTTTATATGAATGTTTAAATTGTATATACCCAGTAAAACATTATATTACCAGGTAATGGTAAATGGAACAAGAAAATAAAAACTGTAAGTACTTACACTTTACTTAAATAACATGGTTACCCAAAACTTACAAGTTTAGGCATACAAAAGTCCTTACCGAGAGAGTACTAAAATAAGCAGTAACTCGTAATATTGAAATTGAATTGTGCATAATTGTAATAAGTAAAATAAGTCATGTAATATAAAAGTCAAGTAAGAGCATTAACAAAAAGGAGCTTCAATATAAATTTATAAAAATTGGGTAACAATAATAATAAAATTGTACTGTATATTTATATTTTTCCTCATTAATGTACACTAATCACACTGTTTAAACATAAATCAAAGGTATTTAAATTATAAAGTCTGTGGAATAATTTAAGACTTTAAACTTGTACAAAATCATACTTACTCATTGTAGGTAGTTGTATAATACAATAGCAAAAACTCATTATTTGTATACTTTATAATCAGTTATTACTTAATACCATGTTAGCTACACATTATTTTAATGCCTCTAAGTAAGTAGTGATATATATTAATATCGGTAACTCATTATTTCATAACTTTCAAATAAGTAGAGATACATCACAATATTTGTAACGTACTCCTTTAAGTATCAAAATAAACCAAAAGGAAAAAGAATACCCTTTACCAGGTATTACCAGAAACAGGTTCAATCCTTTATGAAGATTTTGCTTGGTTTATCATCACAACCCAGCAAAAATGAAGCTGCCAAAGAAGCAATAAAAGCATCACTACTATGGCAAAGGCATCACTTCTTTTCTAATGGTTTCATCGATGAATTTAACATTAGCGTGTCATAGGATGGAAGTATTCAAATTTAGCTACTAGCATTACTCATACTATACTCTAAGGAAGCAATGATAATACAATGATTAGGTATTCTGATGCATGAGTGGAAAATGTTCATATACTTTGTAGTATTTAAGTTTTGATGAAAAATTAATTCATAAGAATGCAGAAAAATAAGTTTAAAGAAGCGAAATTTCTGCATTGATATACAAATACTCTTTATTAAAACAAATAAATATTTCTGCATTATGGAAAAATCATTTTTCAAACATTTTTCAAAAATTTTTATGAATTTTTCGACAAATTTTAAAATATTTTTGGATAATTTAAAAACTGGTTGTACAATTTGGAAACATTTGTAGACATTTTTAAACTATTTTTGAACAATTTTTAATAATTTTTGCACAATTTCAGAACATTTTTGGGCAATTTGAAATAATTTTAAAATTATTTTGATAAATTCTGAATTAAAACTGGAAATGCACAGATTGCGTCGTCATAAATATTTAAGGCTGAAAAAATTCAAATGACAGGCCAGCTGGTTTCAATTTAAGGTTAAAAAAATCTGTTTTTCTTGATTTTTTAAAACTTTAATAAAAATTGCAAAAATACATAAATTCTCACCCTCATAAAATTTTAAACTAAAATATAAAAAAAAATGATTTAATAAAAAAAATAAAAAAATTCATCTGAACTATTTTTTCAATTTGAATAAATGCTTTAGATTGAAAAAATATACGATATACTATAACTTATGCTTTAGAAGTATTGAAGAGTGATATTTTAAGATATACATCGGGTTTATATCCAGATCACTGCATTTGAAATATGAACACTTGTATTCTTTTGGAAGTGCCTAAGAATAACACCAAAAAATCATAAAATAATGTCAACTGAAGTTTAGGAAGCAATGAAAGAAGTTATAGTCACAGAATGACTACCATTTTTTTGCTGGGAACCACTATTTGTTAAAATATTTGCTGTTACAAAGAGTACTAGGAAAACCAAAAACAATGCTCTAAAACCAAAGTTTTAAGCTCGTAAAAGCAGTAAAATAAGCACTAGAAAATTAAAATAAGCCATTCATTGCTTTTTTTTATTAAAATTGTTACACAAATTTTTTTTATTCCTTGGAATTTAATCACTGATCATCTCATCATCCTGGAAACCTGGGTAATTTCTCTTAATTTGCTGCAAATCTTGATGCAACTACTCGCCCTGTTTGTCACTCGTATTACCTAAATATTCTAGGGAGAAATTCAGGTAAGTGAGCACCGATTTTTTTGTAATTCAGCAACATTTTTGCGACAAATTTCTTTCAGTTGTCACTTTAACATTTGCCAATTAAGTTATGAACGATGCTTTTGATATATGCACAGGACCTGATTAATATGTAGTAGTAAATGTACAAAATTTTAATATTTAGAAATGAGCGGATTAATACATATAATACTGGAAACTTTGTTAGGAAACAAAGCATATTATTCATATATTTTATGTACTACCTATTCATACATGCTTGGAAATTCTCCGATAACTTTTTCAATACATATGGCATCGGAATCAGAGGGTTTGCCTATAATAAAAAGTTTTTCTTTAGGAAGAGCTGATCAGAATCTGAGGCTTTTTCTGTGGAAAAATTCTCAGAAGCTGGAGGTTTTCTACAAAAAAAGCTCTCAAAATTTTAGGGTTTTCTATAGAAAATCATTTTATAGGAAAAAGTCCTCTAAACCTAGGGTAACTTCCATAAAAAAGTGTTCAGGATCAGAGGGTTCTCAGAATTTGGGGATTATTCTATTGGAAAAGTTCTTAGAATCTTAGGGTTGTTCTTTAAGAAAACTTCCGCCGTCACTTGAGTTTTTCTATTAAAAAAGTAATCAGAAAAGGCTGTCAATATCTGGTTCTTTCCATAGGAAAAATAATTCAGAAACTGGTGGTTCCTGTATTGAAAAAAGTTTTATGAACCTGATGATTTTTCTAGAGGAAAAAGTCCGCAGAATCTATAAAGTTATCATAGAAACAATTTAAGATTTTGATGGTTTTTTTACAGGGAATATGAGACTTTGTCTCTGAATCTTAATGTTTTTTGTTAAAAATATAATTAGGATCTGAGTTATTTTTGAATATTTAAAAAAGTTTTAAAGGTATTTTCAATAGAAAACATTCGGAGGAATAAAGTTCTTAGCCTAATATCAGAGTGGTCGCTAAAAACGATGAGAAGCTAGAAGCGAAAATAGTTGGGGATATACACATGCTAACAACAAGATCCAGGAAAACTTTGGTAATGGGTGTGATTAACGTATGCATTACCTTGTAATGTGTACTCCTTACCTATATCATAATTTTTAATATAATGTAATGATTTACCCATATTTGGATACATAATGTATTACTTTGTAATGTATACTCCTTACATATATCATTATAATTCATCGAAAAGTAATTTATTACCGATATTTGGATATATAATGCATAACATTGTTATGTATACTCCTTAGTTTCAGCATTATTATGAAATGTAGGGTAATGAGTTAACAATATATGGCTAAATAGTGTATTACTTTGTAATGTATACTCCTTACACATAAAGTAATAAGTAATAGTTTTGGTTACATAATGCATTACAATTTAATATAAAATTATCACTCTTAAAATTGAAAAATTAATTGAATTCATACGTAGCATAAGCAAAAGCAAAAGGGTAATGTATGTTTGTTTTGACAACACTAGCGAAAAAACGAAGCGCAACAATTCATTTAAGTTTAAAGCAATCAAATACTACATGCGTCGATAGCTCAGTGGATAGAGTTCTTGGCTGGCAACCAGAGTTCTCTGGTTCGATTCCCACCATGACCACATTATTTTTAATAACGTTAAAAATATTTGTAATCATTTGTTTTAATAAAAATTCCTCTTTTTTAAAAATCAATTTTTAGACACATTACACTCAGAAAAAAAATTAGTAGAAAAATTTGTAAACGGTTTTCAATCGCACTCTACTATTTTTGTACTGATTTTTATTAAAAAATTATTATTTAGCAAATCTTTTTGCAATTTACATTTTACAAATTACAGAATTTTTACAGAATATTTACAAATTTTTGTTGCTAATTTCAGAAATCATTTTACAAATTTTTGAAAACCGATTTGCTAAAATTAGCAAAAAATATTACTAATTTTAAAAAAGTGGATATTGAAGGAAATGTTATTTCTAATTAAAACTTACACCTACAAACTTAAATTTCCTTAAAAATGCTTTTTACTAATATTAATAATATTTAGTAATTTTTTTTGCTGATTTTAGCAAACAGATTTTAAATTCCACTTTACAAAAAGTCTACTAAAATTTAGTAGCGGCTACTAATTTTTCTACTAATTTCATTGTACTACACGTCAGCAGACACGTGTTGCTAAGATTAGCAAAAAATACCGCTGGGCTCAAATTAGCAGAATTTCAGGTAATAACAGCAAAATTTTCAGTTGCCATTACAGACTTTTTTTGGTGAGTGTACTTGTTCCGTTCTCGTAATCATATAATCACCTCTAAAGTAATGGGTATATACATTACTCATCGCCTGTAAAATTCATTAGTGAATTAAGGTGATAAGTAATTCATGAGCTCGTTCTGTAGAAAAGCCTAAATTGTTTTGAAATGTTAAAGATTTTAACTGGAAAGTTAAAAAATTAAAAGTCAAAGGAGCCAATTACTGTTAACCTCTTCGTAATCATTTAGGTAACCAATTATTTTTTTTACCCACTATCTGCATTTTTTATGCTTAGTTTTTAATAAGCAAAATTGTAAGAATGAACCCATTACTTTGAGGCTCATAGCCTGTAAAAGATGTAAAGTAATCCATCGGCCGCTATGGCTATACATTACTATTCCCATTATTTGGTAATGTGTGTTTTTCATTATGTTATATTCAACCCATTTTGTTTTTATTTTCAAACATTGTTTAATAACCGACAAAGGTAGTAAAAATAATCGAAAGTTGTTTGGAATAACCATACATTTTTAACTGACAAAACGTTAGAAACACCATTTTTGTAGTTTTTTTTTTCAAATTAAAAGTTTTTTTATTTGTATGTAACTACAAAACACAACAAACACAGTGGTACGTTATATATTTTTATTTTTTATGTGTGTACACTCACAATATTATTTCGCTTAAAACAACCTAAAACACATATTAAATTAATCGAAAATACAATCAAAAAGAGGACTACTGATTTTCCATTATATTTAACCCATTTTGTTGTTTATTTTTAATCATTGTTTAATAAACGACAAAAGTAAAAATAATAGAAAGTCGTTTAAAATAACCATCAAATTTTTACCGACAAAAAGTTAGAAAAAAATACTTTTGTGGTTTGTTTTTCAAATTGAAAGTTTTTTTTTATTTGCATGTAATTACAAAACAGAACACAACACATGCAGATGTATATATTTTTATTAGCTTTGTGTGTATGTATACTTGAATAATTTCTTGTAAATACAAACTATTTTGGAAAAAAAACAAAAAGGAATTATATGAATTTCTATTTTTTGAAGCAGAAAACATAAAATTTTACATTTAACAGAAATTAACAACTCCTACTGAATGTCTGTAAATTATTATAGTTTGTTTTTTGAATGACTGATTCAAATAGTTAAAAAATATATTTCTATGAATTTCATTTGACTCTTCGTTTAAAAACAAACTTTACGTATTACTTTTTAAATAAACTACAGTCGGTAACGGAAAATATATTGTGAGTGTATGTATATTTAAACAATTTTTTGTTATTTTTATTAAAATAATTTTGTATTTAAACAAACTATTTTGATAAAAAAAAAAAACATAAAGGAATAATTTAAGTTTCTATTTTTAGAAACAAAGAACATAAAATTTTACATTTAACCGAAAATATCAACTTCTACTGAAAGTCCGTATTTTATATAGTTTGTTTTTCAATGTCTAATTCAAATAGTTAAAGACTATCGGCCGTATTTATAATGAAAAATTAGTTAGCGTCTATCATGAGTTCTATTTTTAATAAATTTCTTATCCACCTTTTAAACTCTAGTTAACGAACTACCAAACACTTACTAAATGTTTGAAAATCAGCTGTTTTGTGTCAAAATAAGTTTGTAAACAAAAGTGAAAAATACAATAAAAAACTTTGTGTGCAAATTTGCGAAAAAATACAAAAAATTGATTTGGACCTTTTAAGAAGTAAAGTTCGCCGTCGTTCTCCTAAAATTTATAAAAAGCGAACAAATCCATTTTTTAAATATTCCGAAGCTAAGTTTCATAAAAAATATAGATTCACGAAACAAAATGCAAAAAAAAATAATAAATATGGTGAAGGACGAACTGAAAGGAAAGGGAAATGTAAACCACAAAGTTGATTTTCTTTAAAACAGGTGGCATTATTACAAAAAATATGATGGCATCACAATTTTCAGAGTTGTTTTTTTAATATTTATTTGACAGATGAAAAGGGATTATAAATAAACTCTGTACCAACTAGCTACTAAGGCTAATCGGTATACTAGTTAGTAAATCATTGTGTGCGATGTATTAGCAGCAACTAACTTTTCATTATAAATACGGCCATATATATCTATGCATTTCAATGGATTCTCCATTTAAAACAAATTTTACGTAGCCCTTTTTAAATAAACTACACTCTGTAACGAAAAATATATTGTGAGTTTATACAAAAGTTTTCTTAAGAAATCTTGTCTAGACTAAAGGCATCTTGTACTACAAAATCTTCTGATTATAAGGATTTTCAAATTTAATAAATTTTATATGAACTTCCTAGCCCTTGTAATGAGTTTAAACAATTTGTCAAGTAATTAATTTTTACAAGGGGGCACGAAAAATTTATGAGTATCTGAGTACTTGTACGTTTATGTAGACACATTCAAATTAATTATGATTTATTTCACAGAAATATTGAAACAAATATTTGAAACAGTGACGAGGCAGATTTAAGTGAAACATATTATGTTATATTTTTATTTGTTGATAATTAATTTAAAAGGTATTTAAAAGTATTTAAAAATTTAGAAACAAAGTGCTGAAATATTAATTTAAAGAAATGTATATGATAGGACAACATACATCATTTGTACAGTCGAATTATTACGTAGTGTTATTAATTTACGTAAATGAAGAAATATATATATACATTTTTTAATTTTTCTGTATCTATTTTTTTTCTGTTAAGTAAGTAAAAATGTTATTGTCTTCTTATTGTTCGATTACATTTATTGTCTTACATACTATGATAACAAAGTTAACGTAAAAATGAACAATGTTAAAGTCGCTAACAGAGCAGACCTCTGTAAATAACATTGCTAAAACTAAATAACAAAAGTTCGTTACATAAATTGACAAAACATATTCATATTACAGTTCATGCAAAATTTAGTATATACGTATATCATCTTCATCCCCTTTGTGGGGGGTATTCAAAGATTTGGCACAGCCGAATTTAGCCCTTTTTTACTTGTTATTATTATTATTATTATTTATTGTTATCCGATTTTTATAAAGTTTTAATTGTAGCCGTTGTAATATGGTAATCTGGGTTATGAATCTGAGATATTGACTCATACTTCTTTTTGTTCTCTTGCTTGCCTTTTGAATAGTTAAGCTCATAAGCAAAGTTTTCAGAAGTTTCAGTCTATAATATTGTATATAAAACATTTACGAAATTAAATTAAGAGTTATATATTTATTTCTTTAATATTACATTTATTTTTCTTCTGTTTTACACGACTTATTTGACTCATTACAAGTATGTATTTATTTTAGCCCTAATTGCTAACCAGTAATTTCAATATCACTAGGACTTTAGGAACAGGTTCTCTTTTCTCGTTATACATATGTATTTTCGGAACCGGTCCAGTTTTTACCTACTATGGGACAGGTCCCAATTCCCAAATGAAACGTTTTTTTCCTGCAGGAATATTAAACAAATCCGCATTGTACCAAGTTCGTGATTTTTATAGTGTAGTTAATATAACTGATCTATGTTATATAAATTCAATGTCATTCTAACATTATCACGAAAATGGAAATATGAAATCCTGTAGCTCAAAAAGAAAAAATTTTCTTAAATAAATTGATCACTTTAGGCATATAGTGTTTAAGTTGAATTTGTCAGCAATCAACAAATTAATATTAATTTAACAATACAGATAATTATGAGAGCACAAAAACAAAACAAGGAATATTGTTTTTTAAAAACAAAAATATTATTTTTATTCAACAATAATGACAATGGTTTCAACGTAAAAGTATATTAAATATTGCGGCTATGTTGACTTAAATATACTGCATATATTTAAATTAAATATTTTCAAAATATATATTTTTTTTTGTATTTAAATAATCCCACTATACCGCAATTATGGTACACGCTTAAATTAAAGTGTTCAGTAACAAAAAAAATCTTAAAATTTTTTTCTTATTTAGGCTTTTTATTATTTTTTTAACTATTTTCGATATAGTATTTTAAAAGTTTTCGTTATATCGAGTATACATTTTAAGAAATATTCTTTATATAAGGTAGTTAATGCAAACAAGGCATTATGCCTGGCTTTGACTGTACTGCATAAACCTGCAATAATAAGATTCACAAAAAAACCACCAAAAATGTTAGGATTGGCATGTATATGTATGCTGGTGGGTAAAGGGTGATTTTTTAACCCTCCATAGAGCCACAGTGGGCCAAATCCTTAAGCATTATTAATACCCACCCACACATGTGTGGTTTTCAAAAATATATAAAAATCAATTCAGACTAACGACTTACATGCATGTGTAGGACACCTTAATAGCTTATCATCAATATTAATTTAATAGACCGAGATCGCTCCATAGAGCCACAGTGGGCGAAATCCTTAAGCATTATTAATACCCACCCACACATGTGCGGTTTTCAAAAATATCTAAAAATCAATTCAGACTAAAGACTTACATCCATATGTAGGACACCTTAATAGCTTCTCATCAATACAAATTTCATAGACCGAACTCGCTTCATAGAGCCACAGTGGGCCAAATCCTTAAGCATTATTTATACCCACCCACACATGTGCGGTTTTCAAAAATATCTAAAAATCAATTCAGACTAAAGACTTACATCCATATGTAGGACACCTTAATAGCTTCTCATCAATACAAATTTCATAGACCGAACTCGCTTCA
The DNA here is from genome assembly GCA_949748255.1 of Eustalomyia histrio. Lineage (NCBI taxonomy): Eukaryota > Metazoa > Arthropoda > Insecta > Diptera > Anthomyiidae > Eustalomyia > Eustalomyia histrio. The sequence continues at coordinate 81,230,840 of OX456524.1, forward strand.
TAGAGCCACAGTGGGCCAAATCCTTAAGCATTATTTATACCCACCCACACATGTGCGGTTTTCAAAAATATCTAAAAATCAATTCAGACTAACGACTTACATCCATCTATAGGACACCTCAATAGCTTCTCACCAATTTTAATTTGATAGACCGACCTCGCTCCATAGGGCCACAGTGGGCCAAATCCTTAAGCATTATTTATACCCACCCACACATGTGCGGTTTTCAAAAATATCTAAAAATCAATTCAGACTAACGACTTACATCCATCTATAGGACACCTCAATAGCTTCTCACCAATTTTAATTTGATAGACCGACCTCGCTCCATAGAGCCACAGTGGGCCAAATCTTTAAGCATTATTTATACCCACCCACACATGTGCGGTTTTCAAAAATATCTAAAAATCAATTCAGACTAAAGACTTACATATATATGTAGGACACCTTAATAGCTTCTCATCAATACAAATTTCATAGACCGAACTCGCTTCATAGAGCCACAGTGGGCCAAATCCTTAAGCATTATTAATACCCACCCACTCATGTGCGGTTTTCAAAAATATCTAAAAATCAATTCAGACTAACGACTTACATCCATCTATAGGACACCTCAATAGCTTCTGACCAATATTAATTTCATAGACCGACCTCGCTCCATAGAGCCACAGTGGGCCAAATCCTTAAGCATTATTAATACCCACACATGTGTGGTTTTCAAAAATATCTAAAAATCAATTCAGACTAAAGACCTACATCCATATGTAGGACACCTTAATAGCTTCTCATCAATACAAATTTCATAGACCGAACTCGCTTCATAGAGCCACAGTGGGCCAAATCCTTAAGCATTATTAATACCCACCCACTCATGTGCGGTTTTCAAAAATATCTAAAAATCAATTCAGACTAACGACTTACATCCATCTATAGGACACCTCAATAGCTTCTGACCAATATTAATTTCATAGACTGACCTCGCTCCATAGAGCCACAGTGGGCCAAATCCTTAAGCATTATTAATACCCACACATGTGTGGTTTTCAAAAATATCTAAAAATCAATTCAGACTAAAGACTTACATCCATATGTAGGAGACCTTAATAGCTTCTCACCAATATTAATTTCATAGACCGAGCTCGCTCCATAGAGCTACAGTGGTCCAAATCCTTAAGCATTATTTATACCCACACATGTGTGGTTTTCAAAAATATCTAAAAATCAATTCAGACTAACGACTTACATCCATGTGTAGGACACCTTAATAGCTTCTCACCAATATAAATTTCATAGACCGAACTCGCTCCATAGAGCCGCAGTGGGCCAAATCCTTAAGCATTATTTATACCCACCCACACATGTGCGGTTTTCACAAATATCTAAAAATCAATTCAGACTAACGACTTACATCCATCTATAGGACACCTCAATAGCTTCTCACCAATATTAATTTCATAGACCGAGCTGGCTCCATAGAGCCACAGTGGGCCAAATCCTTAAGCATTATTTATACCCACCCACACATGTGCGGTTTTCAAAAATATCTAAACATCAATTCAGACTGAAGACTTACATCCATATGTAGGACACCTTAATAGCTTCTCATCAATATAAATTTCATAGACCGAACTAGCTTCATAGAGCCACAGTGGGCCAAATCCTTAAGCATTATTAATACCCACCCACACATGTGCGGTTTTCAAAAATATCTAAAAATCAATTCAGACTAACGACTTACATCCATCTATAGGACACCTCAATAGCTTCTCACCAATTTTAATTTCATAGACCGACCTCGCTCCATAGAGCCACAGTGGGCCAAATCTTTAAGCATTATTTATACCCACCCACACATGTGCGGTTTTCAAAAATATCTAAAAATCAATTCAGACTAAAGACTTACATCTATATGTAGGACACCTTAATAGCTTCTCATCAATACAAATTTCATAGCCCGAACTCGCTTCATAGAGCCACAGTGGGCCAAATCCTTAAGCATTATTAATACCCACCCACTCATGTGCGGTTTTCAAAAATATCTAAAAATCAATTCAGACTAACGACTTACATCCATCTATAGGACACCTCAATAGCTTCTCACCAATATTAATTTCATAGACCGACCTCGCTCCATAGAGCCGCAGTGGGCCAAATCCTTAAGCATTATTTATACCCACCCACACATGTGTGGTTTTCAAAAATATCTTAAAATCAATTCAGACTAATGACATAGATCCATGTGTAGGACACCTTAATAGCTTCTCACCAATATTAATTTCATAGACCGAGCTCGCTCCATAGAGCTACAGTGGTCCAAATCTTTAAGCATTATTTATACCCACACATGTGTGGTTTTCAAAAATATCTAAAAATCAATTCAGACTAACGACTTACATCCATGTGTAGGACACCTTAATAGCTTCTCACCAATTTTAATTTGATAGACCGACCTCGCTCCATAGAGCCACAGTGGGCCAAATCCTTAAGCATTATTAATACCCACCCACACATGTGTGGTTTTCAAAAATATCTAAAAATCAATTCAGAGGGCATATTTTTTTTTTTTGGTATTTAATTTTTTTTTTTACATAATAATTATGCTATTAATTTGTTTAAGATGACCCACACTTATGTTTTTTAGCTGCATTTGATATTTTGTCGTTACGTCATAACATATTTAACTTCTACGTCAAGACATATTTAACTTCACACTATTACGTCATTACATATTTAACTGACATATTTATCTTCACAGACTTTCAGGTATGTGCTACATAACTACATATCTGTTATGATTACGCACCAGCATAGAAAAATCCAAGTACGTGCCTATCACTATTGACGAAAATAATGAGTACATATACAAATAAATTTCCAGAAAAAAAAAATAATTTTATCAAAAAATACTTTTATATTGTTAGTCTTATTGTAATAAAATGTGGTTGTTTTGGAAATAGACATGGTAAATTTGGTATACAAAAACATGCTTACATGCCAGGACACAAAATATCACAAATATATGCTTATATACAGGGTACAAAATAAAATCAAAAAAGCCCAAATTTATATCAACGCCGACTTCGGCTATTTAGAACTATTATTTAGAACGTCTTCTCAGGGCATAACAACATATTTTTAAAAGGTTCCTAACTATATTTTTGGTATGTTTTAGGAACAAGTAATTTAGAACACGTTATTCATGACTTCCGCATCGGTTGCCAGAATCTGATACTAAGCTTAAAAATAGCTTCACAGAGTTATTTAAAAAAATTTAAAATGTTGACAGTCAGATTGATTTTATCTAATTGAATAATTTTTGCATCAGAAGGTGTAAACCCACAGCGGCTTCCAAGGAGATTTTTTTGACAAGTGAGTTTTTTCATAGGATTTTGACTTTGATTTTCGTTAAGTAAAATTCAGATTAGAAATGTAAATTCCGCTTAAGCGTTCCCGAAAGGCAGGAAGGAAGGTCAACTTAATATAAATTGAATAACTCCTCAAAATTTGTTTCGTTCCTATTTTCCTAATACTTCATCCAGGCTTGCCGGTTCGACATCTTTGGAATATTTTTCCTCGAAGTACTATTAATTAACAAATTAATGCATACAAATTTTTTTAAATATATTTTTTCTATAATTTTTTTTTTTAAAATCTGGTAATCAAAACCGAAATTTTTCGACCAATTTGAAGCATTTAACACATTAAGACCCTGCGTTGCGTTTTGGCAACGTTCATTTCAGTCATCTACCAGGCTTAGCCAGATTAATCTATATTTAAATTATGTATAAGGAAATAAAGTTTGATTAAGATATGTTAAGTATAAACGATTTGTTTAAGGATTTTTTTCCAAATATGAGGTTTTCATATTATTAATATTTTTTTTTTTCAAAAAATAAATTTTTCGACAAGACAGACATTTGCGGTGCCGCCAATAAGGTTAAACTATTTATAAATCTAGCAGTGCATCCCAAGTATTTTTTTATTAAAAAAATTTAATTATAAAATATATACTTTGTAAAAGAAAAAACAAAATGTTTAGTGTTACAGTCCATCGTTGCGTTTTCACAACGAGGGTTAATTTGGCTCCCACCACTTGGATTTTTTTTAAACACATACAGATCTTATTTGGGCCAAAGCAATCATGTTTTGAAAATTTCATCCCTCTAGCTCAACGGCATCACAGTTCGGGCCTTAATGGGTTAAAACAAAATTTTTAGATTATAAATTCATATACAATTTTTATTTAAAACTTATTTATCCCATTGACTGACATCTTCATAATGTATTACATCAACTTAAAAATTAATGCGACGATTTATCGACATAAAACTGTCAACAATTTTGTATTAAATATATTCAGACCAGGGATGCGAAAGTTGGTACAATTGTACCATTTTTGGTACGATTTGGGTCTTAAAAGTACGATGGTACTCCCATAGTTTATTTGGTACAATTTCCAAATTTTCCCAGTTTATCCATATTTTTTTTCTTGGAAACAAAAATGAGCTGTTTAGAGCCAATTTAGACGGCGACTTTTTTGCATATAATTATTGCCTGCAATTTTTGATTGTTATCGAACGGAATAGAGAAGCAAGCGGGGTAACAAAAAAGGAACAGTTTTCGTTTCTCGTGCATGTTTCTGTTATCTCTTTTTCACACTCATATGTACTCTTATTCTCATTTAGTTTTCGTGTAATTAAAGTCACCGTATAAATAGACATAACTTTGGAAGCAACTTTGAAAAGGGAATTATGAAAATTGCACGCAATCAATTGCATCGTATAAATTGTCAACAGTTTCCAGTCTAGTCCAAACGAAAGATTTGTTACATTTATCGAATTCTTGTTGCTATAATTTTAAAATAACAAATAGTTTGTTACCTACTTAAATATAATATTGATGTCATGGATTTTTGTACCTTATTTTACATATTTTACATATTTTTATTATATACTTTTAATGTACAACTGAATTTTCTCTAAAGTTTTTTTGTTATGTTTATTAAAAATAAAAATATTAAAAAAAAATTCTATAGTTGGTGTTTTTTTATACTAAAAAATGGTACAATTGAGTTCAAAAAAGTACAATTTGGTAATGATTTTTGTACGAAATTGAAATTCTCATTTCGCATCCCTGATTCAGACAAAAGGGCCAATGCAGAAATTTTTACTTCGCCCATTGATTTTGTTGAGTACGTTTTGTTTCTTTTTGTGTTGTAAAACTTCTCTTCGCTGTTAGATCAATTTTATAAAATTCTATGAGTCTACAAAATTTTTTTTTTTACTACATTTTTATGAACAGAAAATCTATTTGTCATACTTGAGATCCGTTGGATCATCTGTATGTGAATTTGAACGGTACATGTTTTTGTGTTCCTACCCATGTTGGTAACACTGGCTCTATACCATGCAACTTTACAATTTCCGTAGTCTCCATATAAATAATAATAAATACCTCCTTAGCATTTTTCCGCAGCGAATTCAACATATCAATTACTAAATTTATATTTTCACATGCCTTTATTTTATTTAGATTTACTGACCAATTAATTAGTAAATAAAAACTCATCTTAATTAGAACATTGATTTAAAAAACAGCATTTTCATTTAAAAAATAGCATTTTAAATCAAAGACACATTTTAAATTTATAAAATATTATTTAAAAAATTTAATGAAATTAAAAAATATAAAATTCTATTAAAAAAACCGAAGGGTTATTCTATGTACATAACTGATAATCTGGCTAGAAATATTTAACATTCCTGTGATATCCGTGCTGTTTTAGTTTTTCGAAATTCACGGCAAAACTTTGGCAATGGGTGCGATATACTCATGCATTACCTTGTAATGGTAGCTCGTTATCTTTTGTATTATTTGAAAGCATATAGTAATGAGTTACCGATCATTGATAACGTATTGCATGATTTATAAACATAAAGTAATAATTCGAATATTTTTGAAAATCTATTTTTAGACTCATTAGTTTTTGTTTTTTGTAATTAAAATTGTTCGTGTTTCGACATCACGAAAACATGAAGAGCAACTTTTCATTTATATTTAAAGCAATCAAATATTATATTCTTCGATAGCTCAGTGGGTAGAGTTCTCGGCTGACAACCAGAGTTCTCAGGTTCGATTCCCATCATGACCACGATCTATTTAATAACGTGTGAAATATTTGTAATACAATCAAATGATTTATTGTCAGTCACATTCGTTATTTCGAAATATTCGTTATATCGCAACATATTTTTGTATCTTTAGCATTTCTAAAATTTTTGAGATCACAAACAATTTAAGAAAGGAATGCAATAATGATAAACGGTTAAAGTAGAGGGTTCAGAAACGAAAAAAATCCAATTTTTTTCTTATTTAAACTTTTTGCTATATTTTATTACCAATTATTCGTTATATCGAGTATAAATTTCAGAAATTTTCGTTATATAAGGTAGTTAATGCAAAAAATTAGGTCGTACGTTATATGGTGTTTCGTTATACAGAGATTTAACTACAATTTATTCTTCTCCTTTGAGGCTTATCGCCTGTAAATTTCATCAATGAAGTAAGGTGTAAAGTAATGCATTTGCTAATTTGTGGTTTTGCTGGGAGTTATGTACTTTTAGCGGCTCAAAGTTAGATAAATACGTCTTGTTTAAGCTGATCTAACTTATTAAGCAATTATTTTTCATCATATAAAAGCTTAGATCTTCTACTTTTAGATAATTTTTTCGAAAATAAGCAGTTTGTTTCTTTACAGAAATATTGCAAAAAAAGCAAAACGTTACAAACACATTTCATTGTTTCAAAAACTTCTGAAGTGACTCAAAATGTAATGCAGCCTGCCAACTAGCCTATCGGGGCGCTATATAAGAATAAACTACTATTATATATTGAAAATAAAAATATTTTTCTTTTCCTGACCCTATAATGTAATTCAAACTTTCGAATTTGGAAACAGTGTAAAATATATTAAAATTTATCCAAATATAGATAACGGTTATGGTATGATAACATTAGGGTATTCAATCGGTCAGTCGGTACTCAATTACTCGGACAATTTTTCAAATAATTATGCGAATAATTTAATGTAATAATCAAATCGAATAAATTTATACGATAAATCCATTATTGAAATTGGAAAAAAAAATATAAAAGGGTTTGAGAAAATATATATTTTGTAGACATATTCATAATATCAAAACCCATACAATTCAAAGTTTTTTCGTAAAATGTAATTCAAAAGTGAAAGCAAAAAAAAAAAAAACTACAAATAAATTTTTGAAATTTTTGACCAGATCGTAATAGTTAATGGGAACTTAATATATTTTCCAACCGTATAAGCGTTTCAGAAACCAGCTGAGCCAACTCACGTAAAAGAAGTTTTAACGAAGTTAATCACAATTTTTTCACATCCCGATCAGAAGGTGTTATAGACATAAAGGTAAGCTTAACTTTATAGAATGTAAAGCGTAGCCTGCTGTCCTGCGATGTGATTCATTCCTATTTGCATAAAATGTTAATATCTGATAGAGAGTGTAGAAAATCTATGAATGCTTACAGAAGCCGATCTTAATTAAAATTTTTTTTATGTGAATGTTTAGAGTGTGACGGAATTTGTTTTTCTTATTTCATTTTTTTTTCTTCTTTTAAATAAAATTATACATTAAAAGTGCCAAAATTTTCTATATTTTTATATAAAGGGTGTCCCAAGAAGAACACAATTTTTAAATTTTAAATAAAACACAGATATTTAAAAAAAAAATCGTGAAACTTTATTATATCGTAAAGTAGACAGAATGAGGTTATGTATGGAACAATATATCGTGCAGATGGCCGCCGCGGCTTTGCTGGCATGCACGCGATCTTTTAATGAAATTTTCAATGACCGTTTTGCATGAATGCTGCGGTATTTCATTAATGCAGCGTCCAATTTCCTCTTTTGAGGCTTGAGTCGTCGTCGGCTTATTCGCGTAAACCATCGACTTCAAAAAACCCCAAAGAAAAAAATCTAATGGTGTTAAATCGCACGATCTAGGCGGCCAATTCTGATCTCCAAAACGCGAAATAACACGACCGGGAAATGACTGATGCAGCAATTGAATTGTTTCTCTGGCTGTATGACATGTGGTGCCGTCTTGTTGGAACCACATGCCCTCCACATTCATTTCTTCAATTCTAGGCAAGAAAAAACTGGTTATCATTTCACGATACCGAACACCATTGACTGTTTGCGCTTGACCTGCCTCATTTTCATAAAAAAAAGGTCCAATGATTCCTCCAGCCCAAAAACCACACCACACAGTGACACGTTGAGGATGCATTTGCTTCTCGTGAATCACTCGAGGATTTTCCTCACCCCAAATGCGACAATTCTGCCTATTGACGAAGCCATCAAGATGAAAATGGGCCTCGTCACTGAAGATGATTTTATCGGCAAAATCAGCATTTTCATGTTGTCTCTCCAATACCCAATTAACGAACTCTCTTCGCTGTCCATGGTCAGCTGGCTTCAGTTCCTGAGTCAATTGAACTTTGCATGCATGAAGATGCAAATCTTTCGTCAAAATTCGCTGCAAAGTGGATTTGGAGACACCAATTTGTTGAGCTCGGTGTCGAATTGAGGTGGATGGAGTTTGAGCGACATCATCACGTACAGCTGCGACATTTTCGGTCGATCGACCTGGTCGATGGCGCGTTGTTGTCTTTACATCACTAACAGACCCAGTTTCGGCAAATTTATCCATTAATCTCTTTACAGTTGACTCTTTTGGAGCATTATTGTGACCCCAAATTGATCGCAATTTGCGAACTGTAGCCGCAAAACTTTCACCATTTTGGTAAAACAATTTCACAATGAGAATGCGTTGTTCATTCGTGTAGCGCACCATTTTTACTAACCTCGTACCTTCTACTAGCAAACAATAACAATTGTTCAAATGTCAAACAATGACACTTCGAATGTTGCCTGATTTAAAAATTGCGTTCTTCTTGGGACACCCTTTACATTTACCTTTCGATTAATCAATCAATTTTTTAATTTTATTCCAATAGACTGGTAAAGGAAAAAAAACGAATACTTTTTTTCAATCGATTAAAATGATACGTCGATTAATTTAATACCTAGATAACACCAATACTAAACTGACGATACAAACAATGTATCTGTGTTACCATGTAATAATGTTTTCAATACTAAAAAAAAAATAGGTATAAAAAATATTGTAAAACAAAGCTCTGTTAAATGAGGGATTAAAAAAAATGAATACTTTTTTTTCTATAATTATTTCTACTTACACATGTTTGAATCAAACTCGCTAAATTATTATTAGCATATATCTACGATCAGTTCGATGATGATAATGAGGTTTGATGTGAGTTTGCTAACTGTATTTGCTAAAACTGTCGTTTGCTTCCTAGAAAAAAAGAATTAATAAATATTGTTTTTTTTTGGTTGCCTTAGAGGTTACACTGGTACACAAAACTTTCCACTTACTACGCCAATATCAAGTTTGATGCTTTCCTTTTCAATACAAGTTTTAGTTTATACACTTATAGTGTTATCGCTTTCCCGTTTTTTTAATATGAATTCATTAAAAAAGTTGGGTGAAGTTATTTTAATATTTATTTTTTTTATATTAATCATAAATTACAAATTATATCCTAATACCCTAACCGAGCACTAGCAACGAAGGCTTTCGACTCGTTGTAGCGAAAACAGACCAGAGCATCTGGTGGGAATCGAACCCACGACCCCCGCACTGATAAGCTAGCACGCTACCAACTAGCCTACCGGGGCGCTCTATTTTAATATAATTTAAATCTTTTCCAATCAATTTTAGAAGAACTGAATCACTTTATATTTGAATTCCTAAAATTTTTCCCAAGTGAGAATTATTTTATGTCTTTTTTCAAATAATTTTTAATGATTTTGTTTTTCGAACTAGACCGGAATTTTTCTTGTTTTTCAAAATACTTTGCGTTGAGGGCTTAAGATTCTATCTTTTAAAATTTTGTCTTATTTAATTTTACTTAGTCGAATTTATATGTAGTTTCTGAAATATTATTCGAAAAAAAGATTGGTTGCGATTTGATCAAAACCATAAACATTTATTTGTGAGGATTTAATTCTATTTGGCATAACCTAAAATTAATTAAAAAAGCAAAAATGTTGTATTGGAAATTAAAGAAAAAGAAAAGAAACTAAAAATCAATCCTATTATTTAATTATTGGTATTTTCAATCATCTTTAAAAATAAAATTCGTTTAGAATTTGTGTGCGGTAGAAGCAACCATTTATTTAGTGAATATATTAGAAGCTTAGTACAATCTATCAAATCTATGAAAAAATTGTCGATATTTAAAAGTGGTAACTGCAAGTACCGCGTTATTCTGATCAAATATGTATGTCATTTAATTAGAGTTTCAGTAGAAGCAACCGAATTGTGGAATGTATTGATAATAGACGTCACTAATGATTGGTATTGATAAACAAATTTTATAATAATACTTGTTTTCCTTACAAATTGTTTAAATTCAAAATTAACCATCAAAATTCATAAGTTTTTGTGGTGTGGTGGGTAGAGAGGTAGCTTAGTACTCCGAATTTCCGAGTTTAAATCCCGAAAAAGGCAAACATTTAAAAAATTATTTCTTTAAATATAATAAATATTCAAAAGTTTAAATGGCAAATATGTCAAAGAAAATTAAAAAGAGTTGTGGTGCAGTAAGCAAGAGTGTGAACTATGAATCTGATTGCCCAGGTTCGATACTGGAAAAATCTAAAAATAAAATTTTTGTGAAATAAAATTTTGTGGAACGTAATAATATTTCTGTGGGATATAAATATTTAATTGTACAACTGAATATTGGCTTTCACAATTAAAAATGTAATTTAATATGCCAAAATTCGATTGGCAACAAATTCGGTGGCCACAACTGATACTGTTTTCTACGCTGAACGCAAAATTAGAGGAAAACTATCAGAAAGGAAATTCTTAATGGTAATCGTATAAACCGCCCTCTATAAAACACACATAAAGGGTGGTTAAATTTTAAGGGCCGATGTTGTTGTGAACCACACCTAAACGTCAAGTTTTTTACTGCATTTCATTTGACATTTCTCAATTTCAGACTTGAGAGCAACGTGTTAAAGAAATTCAGGCTTATAATCAAAATTCATTTCGTGCACTTTGTGATTTTTTTTGGTTAGCATAATCGACCAAATGTGTCCACAATCGGGAGAATTGTGGGCAAATTTCAGCAAACCGGGTCTGTGAAAATACTTGTACTTGTCGTTCGCCCATTTTGTTCTGCGGAAACATTGCTGGTGTTCGCGATAGTCATGAGGTCAGCCAAGTATTTACCGTGAATGGTGTTTGCTATCCTGGGATGATAACCAACTTATTGTGGCCAGGAATTGAGGATATGACCCTGGACTATATGTGGTTTCAACAGGACGGTGCCACTTGCCACACAGCTAACGAAACACTGGCTCTTTTGCGCGACAAATTCAATGGCCGTGTTATCTCACGTGGTGGCGATGTCAATTGGCCGCCAAGATCATGTGATTTGATACCGTTGGACTTCTTTCCTTGGGGTTAATGGAAATAAAATGTGTACGTCGATAAGGCAGCAAAAATTCAAGAGCAAAAGGATGAGATAATTCGGCACATTAACGGCATAGAACCTCAATTATGCCTCAGCGTCATAGAAAATTTGGACCATCGGATGGAGGTGTGCCGCCGAAGTCACGGCGACCATTTGGCCGATATTTTGTTCCATACATAATCACCTTTTGGACGACCCCTCTCCGATTTTAAAATAAATAGTCTCAATCGATTGCCCAGCAAAAAATAATGTACCTACAAATTTTTTTTTATAGTGACTGGTTTAGTGGTGGTGTACACCACTGTCATGTGACAAAATTGAAGAATTCTTCATAAGGGACCTCATTGAAAGTTGTTTAAAAAAAAAAACTACTAAAGTGATCGCAACGAGTGATAGCTCGTTGGAAAGGTATTGAAAAATAAAATTTTCCTAATTTTTCTCAGAAATTTACCTTTTTCCCCATGAAAATTAAATTTTCCCATGAAAATTAAATTTTCCGATTTTCCACAGAAGCTCCTAAATTTTCCGGCTAATTTTATTTTTTTTTGGATTCCTCATAATTTTTGCTTTAAGAATCAGCAATAACAAAATGGGCCCCGACTCCTTGTTTGGACAGGAGAAGAGCATTTAAGAGACCACCTTGTTCTCATTGTTTTTATATTTTTTATAATTGAATTATTTTTAATTATTTAACATTATTTTATTTTATTATTAAAAATACATTTTAAAAATTATTTTACAGTTAAAAATACATTTATGAAGAAAAAAACTTTCTTATTTTGCTGCTTATACTTAATTACAATATTTATTAAAAATTTCAATTGTCTTGGCATCATTATAAAATTAAAGTAACTTTAAATTTAGCACGTCGGCAGACGAAGAGTACCGCTTTACATTAATTGACATATCAGAAATATTTGGTATGAAGCAATGAAACTTTTGCGTTCCAGTTATAGTTTTGACATTATTATATCTGTTTTGAAGTCGTCGCTCCATGGCATCGTGTTCTTTTTGAGTGCATAAAACTGTGTTAATGGCAATTTCCTTGCTTTGAATCCACGAAAACAAATGTTGTACATTTAAGATCTGGTCAGTATATGGCCTTTGCAAACTTGCCTTAGTCGCCATGCGTTTTAGGGTTCCCCCTAACGCATCGCATGGGCCCTTACCGTGGGACGTCGCAAAAAAGTGCCACTCGACCTTGCAGTTTTGTTCTTCTTCTGAGAAAAACGTCTGAGAAAAACGTTACTTTGTCGATTGCATCGAATTTTGATCTTAAGAATTCAAACAGTTTCATTTGAAATAAATAAACGGACACATAATTATGAGCTAAACTCTCCGCGACAACAACAAGGCTTACGGTCTGTAGTTCGTTATCTTCGTTTTTGAAATAAATGCAAAAAGGATGCACCGTGCACTGGTCGTTTGCCCAGTGATAAGCCTGAATTTCATCCTGAACGAGAAAAGTGTAATTCTCGGCAAAGTCGCTTATCACAATGAATTCATTTTGGGCTAATTTCTCCTTACTTTCCTTTAGAAATATCGATTGCATCTCGGATATAAAATGGTGCGCCTTCAGTTCATTCAACTTGAATCCGAATTCCTCGATGAATTCTGGAATCTGCTTTACCACGTTCTCAAGGGAACATCTGCCGCTGCTAATTATCCACTGTTTGAAATGCACCTCCTGAATTAACAGCTGTTCAAACTTTTCCGCCAAATATTGCTCTAGCTCGTCAATCTTCGGACAATTGTCGCATTTGGACAGATGACAATTTTCCGTGGGGTATGCGCACAACGACTTCGACAGGAGGTCCCTATATGTTTCAATTTCACCGTGAAATACTTTCAATTTCTTGCATGGAAAGAACATTAATTTGATGTTTTGATGAAACATGCAAACGCAGACTGAATGCGTTCCGTGCCTGTCTAATGCCAGCACGCATTCTTTTGGTCGTAGGATGGCAAACTTAGAAAATCCCACTTTTTCTGCTGGGTATTTCTCTTTGAACTGATGGTATGCTTCGGATAGATTACATAATAATAATCTGCGCTGCTTGTGTACTTTTTCTCCATCTTCACGTGTGATAACATAGTCACGTGTACCTGGGCAGGCGCGGCTGTTGTCATCATTGCAGTAAAAATCTTGAATCAATTTCACCGTTGCTTCGCTGAGGGTCCTTGAGCCAAATTTCTTGGTGGGAGTTGCCAATATGGCCTTCTGTCGAACTAATTCTTAGCTTCTTCTCGCGATGTAAAAAGATGTTTGAAACTGTTCAGAAATCTTGCGTATAGACCATGATTGAGGCAGCACAGATAAAATGAAATATTTCTCCGGAAAAGTGGTCGCTAAATTGAATTTGAATTTTCTTTTCAACTGCTCAATCATTTGTTTGCCGTCATCAACGTCATCTGCTTGACTGCATTCGTTATCAGAGCCTTCATCAAATATTGTCGCGATTGCACTCATAACCTTGCCTTTTTTATCTTTCCTGTATTTTTTACTTCGCAACTTTCTTTTTCTAATAGGCGTTTCACCTAAAGTGGTAATAGCCTCATTCAAAGGACTCAAAGACATATTGACCATCGGAATGTCTGCCTCACTATCAGATGAAACATTTTGTTCAATTGTCATTTCACTCTCGGATTGTGGTTGCCTTTGTTTCAATGCATTTGCTTGTTGAGACAAATCGATTTTACACTTGGGGCAAATGAATTCTGCTTCTTCACCGTATTGTATATTTAATTCATTCATGTATCGCTTCGAAACACCAGTTAATTTTAATACTTTTATCTTTTTCGAACGATGTCCACTCTTGTTAAACGGATTGCAGCAAAATTTATTCATTTTACTTTAAATTGTCTTTACAGCTTCACTCTTTACTTTACAAAAAAACACTTTAACACTTTCACGTTTAGTATTCAACTGAAATTTGACTCAGAGTGTGTGAAGTATTTATATTTATTTTTTGGTAAAAAATAGGTAAAAAAAGCGATATTTGCTTTTCTTTAATAGGCAAATTTGCGTGAACTACTGGTCATAAAATGTTTTTTAAAGAGGGACTTAATTGGTTACTGCCAATAAGCCGACCACAGGTCATAAAATGTTTTGTAAATATTTTAAATTACCAGGTAATAAATATTTCGCCATATTTATGGAAAATCCGTGTTTTATGACTTGTTTCTGCACGTGTCATTTTAGGCGAAATATTTATTACCTGGTAATTTAAAAAATTTACAAAACATTTTATGACCTGTAGCCCCAGTTGGGTTTGGTGTGCCATTACATGTCACTGCTGCTATTATCCATGGATTTATGGCCGATCTTGTGAAGGCAGGCAGACCATATTCACTACACACTCAACTTGGGGCTCTTAAAAAAAATTGATTTTTTCTTCATAAATGTATTTTTAACTGTAAAATAATTTTTAAAATGTATTTTTAATAATAAAATAAAATAATGTTAAATAATTAAAAATAATTCAATTATAAAAAATATAAAAACAATGAGAACAAGGTGGTCTCTTAAATACTCTTCTCCTGTCCAAACAAGGAGTCGGGGCCCATTTTTTTTATTGCTGATTCTTAAAGCAAAAATTATGAGGAATCCAAAAAAAATAAAATTAGCCGGAAAATTTAGGAGCTTCTGTGGAAAATCGGAAAATTTAATTTTCATGGGAAAATTTAATTTTCATGGGAAAAAAGGTAAATTTCTGAGAAAAATTAGGAAAATTTTATTTTTTAATTAAAACCTGATTCAATACCTTTCCAACGAGCTATCACTCGCTGCGATCGCTTAAGTAGTTTTTTTTAAAACAACTTTCAATGAGGTCCCTTATGAAGAATTCTTCAATTTTGTCACATGACAGTGGTGTACACCACCACTAAACCAGTCACTATAAAAAAAAATATGTAGGTACATTATTTTTTCCTGGGCAATCGATTGAGACTATTTATTTTAAAATCGGAGAGGGGTCGTCCAAAAATTTGCCTATTTTGATCGTTTTCATATGGAATTGCTCCATAATAAAAAGAAATGACAATAATTTCCTAAATAATTTGTGTTTTATTCAAAATCAACATCGGCCCTTAAAATTTAACCACCCTTTACATACACAAACACATTCACACAAAAAGTGTCTATAGTCATAGATACATACATTTTGTAGGTTAAAAAAACAAACAAAAAATACAAAAATGGAAACAATTTAAAATAAATTATTAAATCATTTATTTTTTAAGGAACTGGTACGTAAATTTTTGATATTTATTTTAACTTAATTTATCAGTTGTTTTAATAACATTTAGAAATAAATAAGAAAAGCCATTTGTTTTAAATGAAAAGTAAGTAGACCGGTTTTTAAATGATATATCATTTTTTGTAAATTACATTTTCTGTTATTTTAATTTACAAACTATTTTAAGTGTACAAACCGACTCATGCACTCTGAAACTCAGCAGTTACGGTTAAAACTGAAATGTATTGAGAGTCTGGTAAACGTGCTCATGAATTCGTTCGTAAAATATCATTGATAGTATTGCCTATTGAAAATATTTGAAACGTGTTTAATATAATTTCGATAATATTTCTCGTGGAAATCGTGGTACTTCCGTGTCCTTCAAGTCTTGGAAAAATTGCGATTAAGTTGTGTAAAAGAAAATCTGTAAGACAAGTGATATGTGTATTCCTAATCACGTATTTTGCTGCTAATATTTAAGGAAAGCCTTGTATATTATCATTAAATTAATGTGATGTTGATGGAAACCTCCCTCAGCTTTCACATTTTGTTAACACGCTTTTTGATTGAAATAAGATGAAACATTTAATGTGATTAATCCATATTTTTCTGAATACATACATAATTTTATCATGCATAAGTTTGTACATACAATATCCTTATGTTTCCAATTAATGACACAAATACACTCAGTACTTTTCGCGATGTAATGCTACATGATGATTTTCTGTCAACTAAACATAATTCCAAATATCATCATCACCATTACCAACCACAAGCACTCTTTTTTTCCAAACAGATACTTTTAAATACCACCATGCCCCTATCTCATCCCTCCTATAAATTACCGAAATGTAAACAATTGTAATTGTGTTGCTGCATAGAAACTTTAAAAGTAGGGCGGCAATTAATTATATAGGATACATATTTTATTCAACCATGTACGGCTTTTGAAAATTAGTATGTAACTAGGTAACATACCTTTACCGAAGTGCTGTATATTAACAAGGAAAGTCTCCTAGAGCGGACCGCATATCATACAGAACTATGTATGAATATGCTGTTATTGTTGGAAGTCCAATCGAGGGTTAAAACTAAAAAATATATACTAATTTACTCGGACGAGCTAAAATAACGGGAGATGTTTATAAAAACTGAAATATTCTTGCACTAGTGGATGAGCCCATTTGATATCGAATTTGTTTATAATTTGTTTACAATAATAAAAACAAAAAAAAAATATACGAAAAAATATGGATTTCGTTAAACCATTTTTTACATACACTTCAAATAGATTGTAAGTTAAAATAACAGAAATACCATTTAATGTAAATGGTATTTCATTTAAAAAAGGGTCAAATTACTTTTCATTTAAATCAAATGGTTTTTGTTATTTATTTTTAAATGTTGTTTAAACAACTGACACATCAGTTAAAAACAAATGATTTATCAGTTTAAAATAAATGTTAAAAATGATCCTACCGAATACATAAAAAACTAATTTTTCCTTAATTTGAAATTGTTTCCGTTTTTTGTATTTGTGTTTGTCTTTTAATCTAGAAAATGTATACTCACACAGTCTGTAGACACATTTTTGGTATGTGTGTTTCTCATTTAAAATTGAAGTAATTTTATAAATAAACAATTTAAATAAAAAACAAATTGGAATTTTTTGAATATTATTTACAAAATTTAATTTTGAAATATCTATAATAGAAACAACTAAACCACACATTTCCGTTTTGTGGTTAAATTTTTATTATATTTCATAAAAAAATACAAAAAAAAAATTAAGAGAAAAAAAAATCGATGAATTACAATAAATAATTTTGAACAAATGTATTAAAAAGTTAAAAAATATATATTTTTTTGAAAAATAAATGAATTTTCCATTATTGTTAAATGAACTGAAATTTTTCATATTAAACTATTGGCGTATAACTTAAAAATGCAGCATTTTGTTTGGCAATTTTTTGGCGTTTATTGTGAACATTTAAATTTATTCAAAGTATTGGCCATCGTTAGTTATGACCTTTTCCCATCTTCCTATTATCATATGAATTCCGCATCAAAAAATCTGCTGATTTTTGGAGGTCAAAAATAAATCAAGCCAATTTCGGATACCCTGTTCTAAAGTGAAGCGCATTCCAATGAGAGCGTTTTCCATCGATCGAAACAAATGGTGGCCGGACGGGGCAAGCTATAGACTATAATGCGGTTGAGGGAAAACTTCCCAACTTCATATTTCTGGTAACATATGAATTCCGCATCAAATTAACTGCTCATTTTTTAAGGCCAAGAAGGAATTAAACGAATTTCGGATACCCTATTCTACAGTGAAGCGTATTCCGGTGAGAGTGTTTTCCATCGATCGAAACAAATGGTAGTCGGATGGGGCAAGGTACAGACTATAAGGCGGGTGATATTCTCAAGCACTATTTTCTAAATAGTTTTTAACCAGTCTTGTAGAATTATGGAATATTACGGCTTAATGTCTGGTCGTATATTCCGGGCATTTTTCGTCCAATGATCGATTCTAAAGAATGAATTTTATTCGCTACAGTATTCCTGTGATCGTCAGGCTCGGTTTCAGCGGCTAATAATAGATGGTACCCTTCTGGTTCCATCAAATACAGAGCATTACCTCGGCGCCATGGATATTCGGCATTGGCGTTTGTTTGACTGGTTGGCTAGGCTTAGATTCGTTTGGTACCCAATTTCCTTGCTTTTGGATGATTACTGGTGCTTGAAAATTGATGCTTTTGATGATTTTGAAAGTTTTTCTCGAGTTTGACGGCAAATCATTACCTTCGAACTTTTTGGCTCACCTGGGCCATCTTTTTCGTCCGTGTCAAAACTCTAACTCTGAACAGCACAAAACTTCTATCGCACGTTGCAATCAATGGAAGTTCAGCTTAAGTTTTGCTTCAGCAGCACCCTTTTTTCAAATTGAAGAAAAAAATCAAAACTTCCCACAAATTATGCTTTGATGTCACAAAATTTGTGCAATAAGTATGTTATATTTTTGTAAGCGTAAATAAATTTAAATTTGAATAAAAGTTTACATAAGCTGTGCTTTTGATTACACTACAAAAAAAAAAAAATTTCACTTTCCTTGCAAATCATCAGGAGGTCATTGTTGTGAATAAATTATCTAGATGTAGTCATCATCTACTAAAATATTTAAAAACCACTAAAATTAGTTTTTGCTTTTTCTTCTCCCCAATTTTCTTCCTTTATTAAATTTCAAGTAATTGTAGTGAAAACAAAGATTTAATATTGCATGTAAACAAAATCTAGCACAAAATACCTAAAATACCCACAAAAACATGGCTATGCCATATTATTACTTTATACATTATTTGTAATGAGTACTCCTTACCTTCAACATTATTTTTTAATAAAAAATAATGCATATGTAATATGTTACTTTTGTATTATTTTAAATCAAACTAGCTTAAAAGACCGATACTTTGTTATCGGTGGTTTGTCTAACCTTTTTGAAATGGATGTTTAAATTTAATATTTTAAATTTTTTGTTTATAATTCATTCAAGGAGGACGTTTCCAGTGTTAACTGTTTTAATATCACTTGTTTCCCTTTCGACTTCATTTCGTTCTCCTTGTCTAATGTTTCGATTCTACTTGTTTCGTTTCCATTCCATTCCTCTTCTAGTGATTTAATTCTAATCGTTCCGCATTCAATTTCACTCTTCAGTACATTTTCGTTCTCCAGTTAATGCATTGTCTATTGTTTGAACTCCACTTGTTTCCCATTTCATTTCGTTTTCTCGTCTAGTGTTTCAATTCCACTCTATTTCCTGTTTTTATGAGAAATTTTACAAAATTAAATGTGTTACACCCTGCGGGAAAAGGACCTATTCTAGGACACGTCACGTTACCGGTTCGTTATAATACGGGGAATTTTGCTAATTTGAGCCCAGCGGTATTTTTTGCTTATCTTAGCAAGACATATCCGCTGACGTGTAGTACAATGAAATTAGTAGAAAAATTCGTAGCCGCTACAGAATTTTAGTATACTTTTTGTAAAGTGGAATTTAAGACCTGTTTGCTAAAATCAGCAAAAAAATTACTAAGTATTAATAATATTAGTACAAAATTTTAAATTTATTTTTTTATTAAGCAACAAAATACTTTTATTTAATTTATTTTTTTCAAAAAATATTTTATCCAAGTTAAAAAAAAAATCAAAGGCTTAAAAATCTTAAAAATTGTTAAAACATAAAGGAATTAATAATTTTGTTTTAATTTGGTTATTTCTGTTTTAAAAATATTCTAGTAATTTTTTTTACTTTTAAGGTCAAATTTTAATTGTTTTTAGAGCTGATTTTTAGAACTAAAAAACCTTTTTAGTGCTATTTTAAGTGGATGTCCTCTTTTTAGACATTAGTCGGTATCTTCACTTCCGATCCCTTTTTTAATATATGTAACATTTTAAGGCAATTTAAGTTTGTGGGTGTAAGTTTTAGATAGAAATAACATTTCCTTCAATATCCACTTTTTTAAAATTAGTAATATTTTTTTGCTAATTTTAGCAAATTCGGTTTTTAAAAATTTGTAAAATGATTTCTGATATTAGCAACAAAAATTTGTAAATATTCTCTAAAAACTCTCTAATTTTAAAATGTAAATAGCAAAAATAAATTGCTAAATATTAATTTGTTTACTAAAAATCAGTACAAAAATAGTAAAGTGGGATTGAAAACCGTTTACAAATTTTTCTATTAATTAATTTTTCTGAGTGTAGGGAATGGTCAAGGGACCGGTTTTTTATATGAAAAGAACCGGTCACTTTAGCTTAACCGGTCCTCTTTTCACCTAATTCGTGATATGTATTTTCGGAACCGTTCCAGTTTTCACCTATAACGGTACAGGTCCCAATATCCAACTTACCCCTTTTTTCCCGCAGGCAGCTTTAAAAGTTAAAAGAACTAAAAAAAAATTCAGTAAAAAATGCAATCAACTTTATCATCTTTTAAGTCACCCTGTATAAAGTAGGATAATACAAATTTCTCGATAAAAAAGCTTTATGCTTCAGATACAGAAACGGGGTGCAGATCACGAATATGACAAAAAGAATAAAATAACTTAAGCCAAAAAACGAGTTTTGACTCTAGTCCCGAAATATACTTTATATTAAGTTTTTGAAATTGTGAAAATATAGAAAATTTTGGAGACCAGATTTGAAATCACAAAAAAAAAAAATTATAAAAATCACTTTTAAAAATCAAATCGAATAAAAATTACATACAGATAATAAATTGCTTGGAACTCCATCACAACTACCAAATTGTATCTTTTTTAATTTTTTTTTATTGGAACCCCTTAATGTTCTTTATCAGAAAAGCTAAAATTTAATTATAAATACAAAATATATCAAATTAATCGAAACAATGTTACATCATCTTAAATATTGGTTTTTCTAATAAATCGAAGATTTTGTAATTTGAACAGAATATTTGAAGAAAAAATCTAATACTAGTTCTTTTTTCATAAAAACTATTGGTCTATGTATAATATTAGTTTTTCCAATTAATTTTAGTATAATATCACATTTTTTATCAACTTTAGTGCAATCAACCATTAATTTCCACAATACAATTTTTTTAATTGGTTCAAATTTAAAGACATATGTACATAACTTTTTTTCTATTGTAGCTGCAATGTTATTTTCGAACAAAAATATTCAATATTTAAAGCAGCAAATATTCAAGTTTGAAATTAAACTAGAAAAAATTTAATTCAGTTTAGTCTAAAGGAGAAGCAATGGCCTGACGAACGGAAGGTCACCCGTTCTAGCACAGTTGGCAAAGTAAAAAAATTTTAATTTTAAAATAAATTTTGTGGATCGCGTTTCTATTAATAGAATATCTATTTATAGAATATTATAATCTATAAATAGAAAAACAATCAATTATCAGAATAAAAATACGTAAATTGTAAATCAAATTCCGTAATTACAACTGTATTAAATATTAATAAAAGTGATACGTAGTAGCTGGAACTACTAGAATTTGGTTGGCGAAAACCTTGTCTTTTTTACCTTTGACGATCAATGGATTCATATGTCTCAAATTGTATGCATCCCGTAAAAAATGAAATGACCAAATTTCAAATATTTCGATATTTTAATGGAATTGACCATGTCCTACCAAAATTTGAATTCCCTGTGCCCAATACGATTCAAGAAAATATAACATAAAATAATTTGTTTGGTCCTTTAGCGTATCTAAAAGCTGGATTAGCGAGACGTAAACGTAACTCATTCGTAAACGTAACGTGCTTGGAGGTTTTTGTGTAGTTATAGATACGTAAACTATGTGTCATATGTTTTAACATAAATAATTTGTTTATTAGATTCAGTTTTTTGCAGTTATGCTTATTGTATAAAAAAATAAAAGCATAAAAGACAAAATTAAAGATTTGGACGACGATCATTTCTTTAAACATACTAGAATGTCCCAAACGTTATTTGAATTGCTGTTTGCGAATATTTATAGAGGCACACATTCTAAAATTAAAAAATATATATTTTTTTATTACTTGGCATTTTTTGCATCATTCTTACGGACGTGGGGCCACATTGAGAGCTAAAAACTCCAACGCGCTCATGAGTTTCCAACGGTATCTAAAATTGGAGCCGCTTCCAGAAGGTTTATCATCCAGCTTCTTTTCCCTGGCGTAACGATCGCGAAGGCTCGTCCACCTCCTTTTAAACATTTACACTAAGTTAATAAAGTTTTGTTTTCATTTATTCTTTTAATGTCACATTTTTACCTACCTGGATATCCCATACTAGTAGCTATTTGTCTCCAAGCATTTCTTTTTGCTTCTGTCATTTTGTATGCCGGATTTCGCTTATTTTAAAGCAAATTCTTGCTTTGCACTAGTGTTATAAGCTTTTTGTCATCCATTTTTTTTTTCTTTTGTTGAATTATTTTTAATTTATTTTTTTAATTAATTTTTATTTTGTGCAATATTTTCTTTTTTTCGTATTTTATTTTTGCATCTACAAAAAAAATCTATTTTCAACAGAATGTTCCACAACGTACGTTTACGTATGAGTAATTATTTCTATATACCATTGCTTGTGTTTTCGGAACAGCTAATCCGCAGCGTTTACGTCTCGCTAATCCTGCCTTAAGAGTTAATTAATTAATAAAATTGTTCAGCAAACTAATGAAGTTTTCCTCACAAGGTAAATAAAATTTTCTAAAATTCGAGGAAACAGCTTTATAATTTTATAAAACAAGTTTTTAATAAAACTTTTTCATTAAGTGTATTTTAAATACAAGTGAAAATTTTAAAAATCTGCATTAATTTAAAAAGTGCATTAACATCATTCAGATAATTCCCATAGTGCAGTTTTTTAATTTTATAAATGCAATAAAGAACCCAAACTTAATTTTGAATTTTGTTCATCCAGGTATTTAATCCGTACCCCTTACATCATTATGCCTGTTTGTCCCTTGAGTTCATTTTACACAAGTATTTAAATAAATGCCACACATAGAGGCAGTGCTTGTTTGCAATATCCCAGCAACAAGTAGACATAATTTTTGCAGCCATTCAGAACGAAAGGGTGTAAATGAAATTACAAAACATTAAAAAAACAGTGGACATAAAGTTAATATTTTAAATAATGAAAAATTTTATCAGATATAAAACAAAAAAACAATCTTTGCTAGAAGTAAGGAATTTACGCTTTCTAGCTATAAATATACTTATTATTATTTTTAATTCTAACATATATTTTGACTTATAAAATTTTACAAATTGTTTGGAATTTGTCATATTTATAAAGTTTTCATCCTTTGAGAAAAATTCTTTACTTTTAGGTCTGAAAAATTTTGCATTAGGACGTCAAGTGTTGTTTAGCAGTTTTTAAGTAATTTAATGATTAAAAGTTTTTTCTAATTTATAACAAACTTAAAAACGCCGTATATTTACAAAAACAAAACAAATTTACCACCTTTAGCTAGGCTGATACATGTCTTTCGACCCGGTAAAAAATCTCTTCAGAAACCGAAGTTCTTGAAAAACTAAAGTGTAGTATACTTTTGGTATACTTCTCTCTGCAAATGAATAATGAAGAGGCATAAAAATTAACGGTACCTATTGTAAGAATTAATATTTCCTGCGCTCAAAATAAAAGAATACTGTTTTTGTTACGAAATAAATTTTTTTATTCAATATAATCTCCTAGAAGCTCAATACACTTGTTCCAATGATCTTCCAATAATTTTATCCCATCCTTATAATGGTTTTCCGGAAGCTCTGCAAAATAACCGTCTACGGCTGCTATGGCCTCTTCATTCGACGAAAAATGCTTTCCACGAAGGAATTGTTTGAGATTTCTGAAGAGATAGTAGTCACTGGGAGCCAAATCTGGTGAATACGGTGGATGTTCAAGCAATTCGTACTTTAATTCTTTGAATTTAGCCATCGTCAAAACACTTTTGTGAGCAGGTGCATTGTCATGATGAAAAATGATTTTTTTCTTCTTTAAACCACGTATTTTTTCACGAATTTTTTCATCCAGCTGATCCAAAAGGCTGCAATAATATTCAGAGTTGATTGTTTTACCTTTCTGAAGATAATCAATCAACAAAATTCCTTTTGCATCCCAAAAATCTGATGCCATAACCTTCTTTGCTGATCGTTGTGACTTCACCTGCTTCGGAGCTGAACAACCAGCTTCAGTCCACTGTAAACGTTCTTGTTTCAATTTAGGATCATGGTGGTAGATCCAAGTCTCATCCATAGTTATAAAACGATGCAAAAAGTCGGTTTTTTCGGCTTAAAACGCTCCAAATTACGCTGAGAAATTTGTTTTTGATCCAGTTTTTGTTAAATTGTTAATGTGTGCGGCACTAATTTTCCAAACAGTTTTTTCATACGTAATTCTTCATGTAAAATATGGAGTACTCGTTCGTCTGAGATGCCTATGGCATTAGCAATTTCACGCTTAGTCAAACTTGGATCTTCACTAACCATATTATGTACCTGCTCAATGATTTATGCTGTGGTTGCAGTTTTTGGTCGTCCTTCGCTGGTACGACCACGTTTAAATTCACCAGCCCAAAATTCAATGGTGCGTTTTGAAGGTGAGGACTTCTTATACACTTCTAACAATTGTTCATAAATTTTCTTTGCTTTTAAATCCTTCAAAACAAAGAATCTAATGACTGTACGATATTAAATTTTTGTCCATATTAAAAAAAATCAAAGACACGTCAACTTCAAATAGCTTGTAAACAAAGAAAGAATTGACAGAATGACTTGCAACTTTGCATGTGTTCTCAGGACAGTTATACCAACATGAGAAAAAAAAGTTTGGAGCTAGCAGTGCCATCTCTTGGTGAGCGCAGGAACTTTTCAGCCAACCTGTATTTACAAAAACAAAACAAATTTACCACCTTTAGCTAGGCTGATACATGTCTTTCGATCCGGTAAAAAATCTCTTCAGAAACCGAAGTTTTTGAAAAACTAAAGTGTAGTATACTTTTGGTATACTTCCCTCTGCAAATGAATAATGAAGAGGCATAAAAATTAAAGGTAAGTATTAATATTTATGTACATATAACAGAGGGTAACAGAGGATAATGAGAATAATAAACGCAGTTGTGAATTAGCAACCAAGAAATAAACTACCCCAGTAAAATAAAATGGATGTCTTTACGAATCACTTTTTCAGAACATCCAAAGAAGTTCGTAGTGTAATTTTTTCGATTTGTATTAAGTCATTTTAAAGAACTTCCAAAATGTTGATATTAACACCTACTTATGAAGTCATAAGAATAAAATTTTTTGTAACAATTCCATTGAAAAGCAAATAATTTTTTCAATTTGAATATTTATTTATAAGAATTTATATCCATTTTGTCCTGGTCGGAATATTATATGTTGGCGTGTTCAAAATCACATTTGTAACTTTAATACAATGTCACTCCCTATATATATTTTGTAGTCCCTATATTTAACAACTTCCGTAAATGAAAAAGTCCATCTGCTCATCGATTTTTCATAGCACCGAAACAAACTACTTCCTCCCAATGACACGCCAATGTTAAAATCATTAATGATTCACCGAAATTTTCACAACTTCGGGTTCAGTAGATGTAGTGTTTAACTACTTCTTCCTCAGCTCTTATTTTGCTGGGACGTAATATAAAGGCTCTGAAAAAAGACTGCGCCTCAACATAAAACCTACACAGAGAAAACAAGCAACAGAGCTTCTTGCCAACTGAATGTTTTGGTTGCAGCAACCTGATTATTTCGTTGTCCCAACCAAATGTTTTTCTGATAGAATTGAAATTTTTAGTTTCAACTGAAATTCTGTTGCAATAACCGAATTTTAGTTGCGACAAATGACGGCACATAAATTTGGAAGACCAAAAGTTTTCTATTTATATCAAAAGATTTTAAGTTATACTCTGCCTGAAGTAATTTCTTTTTACATCAAAATTGTTTGATTGTTACGTGAGATGAACAGCTTATAATTTTGGATTAACAGTTAATTTTATACTCTTTGCTCCATATTCATTTCGCTCATTTGTGAGAAGACCGCCATAATGATTTCAATACAGCCTAACTGCTGAGAAAAGTACAAACATAGCTGACAGATTTGACGATTTATAGGCATTTTGACGATTTTTATATTTAGACAGTGACTTTTTTACATCCAATTCTTGTAACAATAATAGAACGGTTTTGGTTATTCGTGCATGGTTTTGTTATTTCTCTTTCGCACTCATATGAATTCTTCTTTTGTTGCTGCCATTCACATTTGGTTTTATAGTAAAAAAGGATTCTATGGAGAGTATTATTTATTCCAAAAGTTTCGTAGAACTAAATAATTCAAAATGTCGTGATACATTAAAACTGACTGAAGTACTTAAACTGAATTACTTAAGTAATGTGACATATTATTTAAATTTGTTAGTAATAAGTAAATGTTATGTTTTTCTAGGATGAATTATTTTATGTTTTTTATGATAAATTATTGATTTATGGATTTTAATAAAAAAAACGTATATTGTATGATTTTTTTATTTTGAAGATTTTTCAATCAATTTGACTCTCAATGAGAGAAAGAGATATTAATACCATTGTTAAAAATTGGTCCATTTTATTTTTTACTTTTTTTTTCCTTTTTAGACAATTTTGATATCAAAGTTTTTTAATATTTATATATTAAAGATAAAATATTCTAAAAGAAGTTACAGAATTTTTACAATTCGCGTTTAACTTTGTAACAAAAATGCTTCCGCCTTTTAGAAAGGCATTATTAGTGCTACTATTTTTTCTTTCCAAAAATGTGATAAAACAAAGCAGTGTCTTGTTGTCGTTGTATTTGTGGTGTTAGTTATTGCATTTAAGTGGAACATTGCATATAAAAATTATGTCATTGACCTGCAGTTTTAGAAGCAGCTTCTTTCATTGGGAGTATATGTCATGAATTTTGTTCTCAACATCCCACTAGGCAATAAATGTGGCAAACAATAAGATTCTAGTTCTACAGTGCTTTTAAAATCATGTCAATTTTTTTTTTTTTGCTGGGATGTTTCATTGTCTATCTTTATTCATTGCAAAAATTCTTGTGAAATGGTATGTGTGTCAAATAAAATTTACTAAAGTATCATTTTACTTTCTACTCTATTTACTAAATATTCACTCAAAAGATTGTACTATAATGATAATAAATATTTTATTTAAATACATAGTGTGTATTTCTACTATAGGATTATTAAATAAGTACGTTAGTAAGAATGTAGTACATTAGTATAATTTAATGTGATGTAAAATATAAACTTTTGGTGTCGTTACAAATGAAATTAATTCTAATAAGAGTTTCCTAATTGTTAAAATTGAATACTAATGTTAAAATCAAAATCTTTTAATTAAATGAAAAATTATAAAGGAATATATTGTTGTGTTGTATTCAATTGGAGCTATCTACAAAAATGCAAGTATTTGGGAAAGTGAAAAACGGTTTTATTTGCTTAGCTAAAAACTATTAGCAAATCGATCATTTACAATATGATCTAAAAACTGCTACTTAGTACTACATGTATTTTATTTTGAATAATTCAAAGAATTATTCTCGGTGTTACAGTAGATTGTGAGGAACAAAATCGTTGACCCCGCTACAAAACTAGATTATATCAGGGGTATTCATAAAAAAATCTTAATTCAAGTTTCAAATGCATTTAAGTTAAAAAAACATTTTAAGCCTAAAAGGGTTTATTAAAAATTCGTATTCATAATCAGTATTTTAACTAAAAAACGATTTAATGTTTTTTTAACTTGAGGATGGCAATACTGTATTTTTTTATTTGTCACATTAACCGTAATGATGCAAATCAATGATTACTATACCATACAGTACTCGTTTCTATGCATTTTTTTTGTAATTTTTCAGAAAAATATTGGTTTTATAAAATAAAAAATTTATGAAAACTTGTTTATTAAATAAAAGGAGAAAAAGAGTCAAAACAAAATGCCCAGTAAAAGTGTTACATATGTAGATAATGATTTTATTGTAGATAAAAAAGTATTCAAATAACCGGTTTTATTTTCTTTGTTTTGATTAAACAACACACGACTAGTTTACTTTCAATAAATAATATCAAAAAATATTATTTCTGCTTAAATTCTTTATCCAGAATTTAAAACGGGTCGATGCTCTTTTTGTAAATTTTCGTCAGACGATTTTTTTAAATTTTGGCCATACTTTCTATTATGAACAAAATACAATTAAAAATATCACATTTTTCAAATAAAAATGGTTTTTACCAATTCTTTTGATTAAATATAGAATGTCCATTATTTATTAAACAAAAACAAATAAATTAATTTGATTAAATGACAATTTTTTGCAAAAATGTTTAAAATAAAAATAAACGCAAATCAAAAATGTCATTTTAAAATGGTTTAAAATAGTGTCGAACCAATTTTAAAATTTGTTTATTTACACAAGGTTTAAAAAAGGTATTTTAAGCTAAAATTCGTTTATGAATACAATTTTAGCAAATTTTGCTTTAAATTGATTTGAAATATTGTTTAAAATTTTTATGATTACCCCTGTATATATTTAAATTTAATAATAATTTTAAGTGATAAGTAATTAAAATATGAATTGGCCATTTATAGTCAAATTGTAAGTCCAAGGACATTAGAAATACAGGATGATCTACTGACCCAATCTAAAAGTTCCTCGAAAAACATTACTATGTAATGAGTACTGGTTACCTTTGGCATTATTTTCAAATGAAAAAAAAAATATAGTAGCTGTAATATGTTACTTTTGTTATTATTTTAAATTTAATAACAATAACGGCTTATATTTTATACTATTTTAATATGATGTCATTGTTAGTAGTTTAAATTACTTTATTTATTAATGTTTCTATAGTTGTTTGAATGTAATTACAGTTTAATAAAACAAATAAACATGCAAAGAGAACAGAAAAAATCCTTCAACTTAGTTTTTGTTACGTTAGACTAACACTCAGGGGATGTCCCCTACTAATGCAGTGCATTGTGTTAGAATTAGGAAAATATGTTATGAGAGGGAGGAAAGAGGGAGTAGTGTTTGTGGATATTTGCCTTAACTTCTCTATATTGTAAGTGACAGGGAAGACCTATGCGGGGAGTTTATTCCGCATACGACTTGAACGACTGATAAACGAATTTTATCTGTAATGCGATGAGCGGTCAACGGGACAATCGACTACAAACGGATGTGCTCTGGTAGATGAGCGAGTATCTCGAACATAAACCCGGGCTCTGGGAATCAGTTCTCTTATGTCGGCAGAGCACTTCCCATGGTAATATCGATAAAACAGTGATGCACAACCCACATTCCGACGATGCTCCAATGAATCAATAGAGTTCTATATCCTAATGTCATTGATGAGCGCCGACGCCTTCCTTTGCACACGGTCCAAAAGCTCCAAAATAGACTTTGAAGCTCCTGCCCATATATGGGAGTTGTATTCCATTTTCGGTCGGATATAGGTGGTATAAATAGTAAGGAGATCGGATGGAGTGAAGTATTTCTTACACCGTTTGAGGAAACCAAAACACTTGAATGCTTATTGCGACACTTCGAATAAATGATTATTCCAACGGACATCACACTGAATCTTCATGCCCAGAACATCAAGAGTATCCGATTCCTTGATATCAACACCACCCATATTTGTTGATGACATTGTTGATCTCACAGCCCTATGGGACAACATACAACATTGAGTTTTACTTGCATTGAAGTCGACCCTATTCGTAAGACCCCACTCGGAGACCGTCGAGAGGTCACGATTAAATGTGTCATTCTGTACTCAATGAAAATAAACGGCAAATGTTGCTGTCATTAGCGAAAGAGTAGATATGATTGAAAGTTTGATCAAGAAGATCATTGATAAAGATAAGGAAAAGAGAGGGAGAAAGAACAGAACCTTGTGGTACCCCTGAATTAAGCTGAAACTCGTTGGATGAGATCCCATCTATAACAACACGAATAGTGCGATCTCTGAGAAAGCTCGAAATAAAACGAGAGAAGTCATTACCGACACCAAATGCAATAAGCTTTGTCAACAGTGCGCCATGCCATACACGGTCGAACGCCTTGGAAATATCCAGTACAACCACTTTATTTTCGACAAATTGGTGAATGGATCGACTCCGACGCTCCGAAAGGAGCGCTAACAGGTCCCCCGTCAAACGGCCACTACGAAAGCCATATTGTCTATCACTTAGAAGCGAGTTGGACTCTAGATAATTAACAAGATGATAATTGATCATACTTTCCATCACCTTCGAGAGCGCTGAGCATATTGCGATAGGGCGGTAATTTTCAGGCTTAGTAGCCGCACCCTTTTTAGAGATTGGTTGAACATTGGCAACCTTCCAGCAGGAGGGAAAGACTCCCGCACGGTAGGAAGAGCTAAAAAGGTTGGCCAATGGACGAGCTAGCATCGAAGAGCACTGTTTCAATACCAGTGCTGGTATACCATCCGGCCCCGGGGACTTATTTACATTGAGATCCGCAAGAACCCTTTTAACTGCATGAATTCGGAAGAATATCTTAGGCATAGTACACGATACTCTTGGGAGTTCCGGCAGTGGTTGATTGCTTTCCGGCAAGAATGAGTTTCTTGCAAACATTTTCGCTAAAAGGTTAGCCTTATCAACCGGGTCAGTGAATATTTGATCACCCATTAAAAGAGTTGGGATAGCCGAACTACCATTGCCCCTTACTCTTTTAACGAAAGACCAAAAGCTCTTACTGCCCTTATGAGCAGAAAGAACTTTAGAAAAGAAACTTTTCACGCTTAAGTACTTTTGAACACTCATTTCTCGCCTGTTTACGTAGTAGTTCAGAATTAGCGTTCTTGACGGCACGCCAAATTCTAAACACTTCCTCTCTGGATCTGACTGCATTCTTGCAAGTCTGGTTAAACCAACATTTAATCTTTGGTTTAGCCGAAATACTTTTTGTTGGGATATAGGATTTCATTCCAATCAATAATAGATTTTCTACCATTTTCGCAGCAGCATTAATATTGTCGTTGAGAAAACATAGTTTCCAATTGAAATGCTGGAAAAAGTCGTTGAGCTCTGCCCAACGTGCTTTTTCGTAAATATAAACTGAACGTTTCTTAGCCGATGGTGAAACGTTACGAAGTTCGGAGAACGAAAAAGATGCGGAATGGTACAATGATCCGAATTACCGAGAGGTGCAAATGTTCTCACCTCATACTTACAAGGGTGTGAAGTGAGGAAAAGGTCTAGAGTGTTTGCGTGTTCACCTTCAACGCTCGGAATGTGCGTTGGTTCATTCACTAGTTGCGTCAATTGGTTGTGCGGGGCGAATAGTTCAACATAAAGGCCCTCGGGAGTTGTATGGCTCGAATGGTGAAGCCAGGTAGAATTGTGGATATTAAAATCACCAGCTACGACAATTTCACTATCCGGGCAACTCTCCAGAATATTTGGGCTTCTATATATAAACCCGAAATGCAGTATGTGTGCACTGATCTTGAATTTAACCCAAAGTGAGGTAAATTCCGCATCATTACAGTCCAGGTGCTGCCGGGACTGGTACACAACATTGTCGCGAACGTACACTGCAAGGCCCCGATGGGAAACAAAGAGGGATATAAGGTGATACCCAGGTATGTAAAAATCTTGTGGATCAGCGTCTTCACACACCTGGGTCTCACATAAGGCGAAAACATCCGGCCGATGAATACGAATGTGAGTATACACAGAGAAAAAAATCGCTCTCAATCCGCGTACGTTGCAGAAGTCTATGCGAAATATACCTGTCATAGCAAATTACAGAGTTCAATGCAATATATCTGCAATTTAGGGTATTGTTGAGTTAATTTATTTTTACTTCTTTGTGTTTTTACATGTCTTTTTGAAATAATGTTGATATCCAGATCACGAATATAACAAAAATGTAAAATTATTTGGAGCAAAAAACGAGTTTTAATTGTAGTACTGAAAAAATAATAATTTAAAAATATTTCAAAATTGTAAAAAAATATAATTTTTGGACATTAGTTTTGATATCAGGAGAAAAAAATTTATAAAAATCACATCGATTAAAAATTACTTAATTTTTAGTGTGAACAAAAAATGTTCAAAACTGAATAAAATCCTTCTTTTTTTTACTTTTGGCGACCAATGGAACATATATGTCCCAAATCAGCATCCTGTAAGAAATGAAATGAACCAATGCCGCATATCTCGAAGTTTCTGAAAACTTTAAGGAATGGGCCATGCCTCACCAATAACTTGATTCCCTCTGTCCGATAGGATTCGTTAAAATGTGTACAAAAATTATGAAAAAATATCCTTTTATAATTTGGTGTGCTCCTATTTGGCTCAAAGACCATATTGACCCAAATGCTTAGTATTGTGTGAAAACTACAACTAATGTCTATGGCTTCCAGCGACATTAAGGGAAATCTGTTTGAAAATGGGCGAAATATGAAGAAAATATAAATAGGACATTTATCAATTATTGTTCGTCAAGGGCTTAATTTATATATTTTGAAAAAAAGAACGTATTAGAGATTTGGTTTCACAACACTTCATGCGATTACCTTGTCGTTTACTCAAGGTTTCATTATAATTGGCTACCACAAGATAAAAAATAATGTTTTATTCATTTATTTACGGAAAGTTAAATAATAATTGGTTAATACCAGGAAACCGGCAAATATGCACTGTCATGTTTTTTCCTGTGCGTCGTATGGACCCATGGATTAACTACATATTTATCCGATTCAGAACAATTTAAGAATTCTGGCATCGATTTGTTAGAGCATATTTTAGCATATTTTATCCTAAACAGCATATTTTTGCATATTTCAGCATTAAGAACATATTTTGGTCATTGCTTGTTGATGATTGTCTATTTTATATTGAGTGTTTAGAAACAAATTAACAAACTCGAAAATAACACACAATTATACTAACATCAATGAAATTTAACAATTTGTATTTATGCTCTATATTTTACAGTTTATTTTTTTTATTAGGAATTTTAATTCTTAAAGTTTTGTTTTCGAGTTTGTTAATTTGTTTTCAAACACTCAATATAAAAAAGACAATCATCAACAAGCAAAAACCAAAGGGGATAAAGGATAGCATGGATATTGATAAGGTTAGGTAGCGTCAACCGAAAATACTAAGTATTCTATCCTGCTGGCTCTATGGAATTTCTCAATGTTTATTCTCTATAATTTACTTATAAAATTTTCATGTTTCTTTGCAATAAAATAATTTATAAAAATAATATGATTATATGATCTTAAATCACACAATACTATATACTTATAATAATTTTAATCTATTAAATAAGCCTAAAGTCGTTTACTTTAATCAATTTAAACTATTTTATAAAAAAATTAAAACAAAATTAAAATATGATTATTTTTACTATGTTTAATCTTTATAAATATGTGCATACGTGCCTATATAGACAAATTAAACCTTTTTTGGAGTAAACAATTTCAAGTTGAAACACAATTTTTAAAAAATTGTGTAAAAACACTTACTGAAGTTTTCACATAATCATTTTACCAAAAAAAAAGAATATTTATTGAACTCAAAATAAATATAAAACAGTAAATAATTTAACTGTTATTCTTTGTTTGGTTTTTATTTTAGAAATTTTTAAAAGTGTCCAATTTTTTTTTGTTTTGCCTTGAATAAATTGAATGAGTTTTTAGGATATGTTAACAATTCG
This sequence comes from Eustalomyia histrio, assembly GCA_949748255.1. NCBI lineage: Eukaryota > Metazoa > Arthropoda > Insecta > Diptera > Anthomyiidae > Eustalomyia > Eustalomyia histrio. Next base: position 81,264,973 of record OX456524.1, read on the forward strand.
TTAATGGATAACTTTATAAGTTTGAAATAAAAACCAATGTTAGTCAATTAAATAAGTTTTTATTTACTTTTGTTTGGCTATGCTAGCTTAAGTACCCTGCGGGGAAAAAGGGGTAAGTTCGGAATTGGGACCTGTCCCGTGATAGGTAAAACTGGACCGGTTCCTGAAATACATATTACAAAGATAGGTGAAAAGAGGACCGGTTCCTAAAGCACCTACCACGCGACCGGTTTAAAAGTCATGACATGTCCTTTTTGACCAGTCCTGTGACATGTCAAAGAGGGCAATTTACCCACTCCTAGGACAAGCCCATGTTAAAGTGACCGGGCCCGTGACTAATCCCTATCGCAATGAACGGGTCCCGTGATCTGTCCTGGGATAGGTTCTAGGGTAGTTACAGAAACAATGTGGTTTAAAATTTGTTAAAATAAGTGTACAAGTTTTTTTTTTGTCGACTGTATATGTTATATACAAACATTTTTCAAGAAGCAAAATGTAATATAATATGACGATATATAATTATATATAAGCGTATTTATTTATGTATGAATATAAAAAATTTCTGTTTTTTTCTGCAGTAATAATATTTTTCAGGAGAGCCGAAACAAGGTTGTGTTGGAAATTCCGGGATCGGTATACAAATTCTTAATTTTACCAAAATAATTAGTCTGAAATTCATACAGCAGACAAATATTTGGCGGCAAAAATCGTTATTGTTGGTAAATAAATTAGTAAACACTGGTTACGTTGGTTTGTACAAAAACAAATCGGAACTAATGCAAACAATTTGCCATTAATAACTAAAAATGGAGAAAAATGGACATACACGATTATTGCTGAAACTCTCAGATATACCCAGCAAAACCATACATTACCATACAGCCATAGGGACCGAAACTTATGTCATTGTTGAATTTATAGGCCATGAGCTTTAAAGTAATGTATGTTTACTAATCTGCTTACAAACACATGGAAAGTAATCGGTTACATTTTTGCAGATAGGGGTTGAAAAATAATTGGTTGCCCATATGATAAATACACACACAAATTACTTATTAATTATTGCTTTTTATGATACGTCTGATTTGAATAAATTTATCAGTTTTTAGATTCATTATTTTATGATAAATTGTAATGCATTCTGTAATCAATTATCGGTAAATCTTTACTATATGTTTTAAAATAATACAGAAGTTACAAAGAAATGCATTTTTAACCCACTTTTGTTAACTCATTACTTTATGTTTCTAAATAATGCTGGTAGTAAGGAAAATGCACTACAAAGTAATCCATTATGTATCCAATTAACGGTAACTCACTACTTTATGCTGAAAAATAATGATACAGGTCAGGAGTATACATTAAAAGGTAATGTATGATCTTATCGTTTCCATTACCAAAGTTGTCCTGGGTGTGAAACAGTTATAACAAACCAAAAAATACATTTCGATGGCTTAATGTAGAAAGGCACTAACTCTGTTTTTTATTTCTTTGGAAGTAAGAGAGAAATCGCAATGAAATCGGAAAAACTGTGTATAAAATTTCTTTGAATACAATCTTTAAGCACGAAAGGCAACAGTGAAAAATTTCATTAAAAAAAATTATATTACAAGTTTTTAAGATTTTATTTTGTTATAAGCTTATTATTATAAATTTGAGATACAAAAAAATTAAGTTATGGCATTTCAAAATTAAGCTCTAGCTCTATTTCATTCAAAAATAAATATTGTTGTGGATATCAATGTTGTAATTATTATTTTTTTTTAAATTAATACATTAAACGACAGTAACGTCAATTAATTTTTTATCATAAAAAACTTATTTTCTGGAAATTGCGAAATAGCTCCAATTAAATATAAGGCAACGATATTTAAGTTACTACTTTCTGTGATTAAATAATTTATAAAATTAAAATCCTAGTTAATCTTTTGTGTTAATTGAATTTATTAATTATAATAAGGAATTATGTATTATGAAATGTATTTTGTATTTAACTAACGAGTTTTAGTCGTGACTGTCATGATAGACAGACGTGCAGCGGAGATTGTTCTTCATAATAGTTATTTATGTGTATTTCTTTTTTTACAAAACGCATTATTTAAAAGTGCGTTATTGTTGTATTTAAATTTTTGTTATTTTTAACAAACCAAAGAGACAGAGACTCTAAAGCAAAAACAAAAAAAAAAAACACATTTAAAATGAGTGAGCCCAACGCTCTAAACTCAAATACAAAAAATGATATAAATAAAACTAATAAAGAAAATGATAAAAGAAAAAGTGACAACGAAATGTACTCAGTTCCTAAACAACTTAAAAGTAATTACTGGTCAATTCTTGCAAGTGACAACAACTGCAACTATGATTTAGTAAAAACATTTGAAAAACATGTTCAAGAGAATGAGAGACCAACAACATCAAAAAACATTGTTAGAAACAAACCTACCCAAACAAACAATAGTGTAAATAAAGCTAATACTGTTTATAAAAGCAATAATAAAAAAAACCCACCTATAATCATTTATGATGTGGAATCTAAGAAACTTATTGAATTTATTAAAGATGGACTCAATATTAAAGAATTTCAAATTAAAGAATTTAACAACAACAAATTATCATTGTACACGTCATCATCGGACGATTACATTAGAATTAAGGCATACTTGGAAAAAACCAAAACAAAATTCTTTTCGTATACACCTAAAGATGTCAAGACAAAATCTTATTTATTAAAGGGCCTAAGTGCCAAAATTGATCCAAAGGAAATAATGGATGAATTAAATAAGTTTCAAAATGAAAACCTAAAATTTTTAAAAGTTAACCCTTTTACTACAAAAAAATCAATGAATAGTAATATGGTACTACCAATCTATTTAGTCCAAATTACTGGCGATAGTAATGTAAGCGAGCTAAAAAAATTAAGGGTGTTCTCTACCGATGTGTACGTTGGGAGGCCATAAAAAAAACTGAAATTTTCCACAATGCAGAAATTGCCAAAGGTTTTATCATAGCGCATCTAATTGCTTTTTACCAAGAAGATGCGTTAAACGCGACCAAAACCACGAGATAGGAAAATGTTCTCTTAAACAAGATAACGAAAAAGATAAACTATTTTGTGTTGTATGCAACAAGTATGGGCACCCTGCATCATATAAAGGTTGCGAAAAATATAAAGAGTTACAACAAAAATTACGAGCTAAAAAACAGGCATTATCACAAAAACGAATGTATAATCCAACTGGCTACGTCAATAATAACACAAGTTTTGCCAACATCGTCAAAAACAACAACCCTCAGAAAGAAGATATCAACATGTCTTTTAACAACGTTCTGGAACAACTAAACCAATCAATGCAAAATTTGGCAAATCAACTGATCGTTTTAAATCAACAATTACAAATACAGACGTCTAGAATAGACACACTCTTTTCAATGCTAGAAAACTAATTCACAACTATGGAAAACTTAACTGTAAATACCCTTAATATTATCCATATAAATGTTAATTCGTTAATTAGGTTAAGCAGGAGATATGATTTAAATAATTTTGTAAATAAATATAACCCTGATTTAGTCCTGCTTAATGAAACAAAACTAAATCCCAATCATAAATTAAATTTTAAAAATTATTGTCTTATACGCAAGGATAGGAAGGACGCCAAACGGGGCGGGGGAACTGCCATTCTTATTAAGAGCGGTGTAAAATATAAAAGCTACACTAACAATGTAATTAACAAATTTGAATATTTGGAAACATGTATTATTAGAATACCCTTATTACCCAATAAGATACTGTACGTGGTATCGGCGTATTTTCCAGCTGGTAAAGACAGCAACAAATTAGGTTCTGAATTACTTCAACTTTTTCAATCTCTAAACTTGGAAAATTCAAACCACTACTATATTTTAGCAGGCGATTTGAATTGTAAACACATAGATTGGGGTAATAGCTTAAACAACCCTCAGGGAAATAAATTGCGGGAATGGCTTTTAAGTAATGAAATTGCGTTCAGATGTAAACTGTATGCTTCTAAAGATCCATCATATCCACGTTGTAGTTCGTTTTTAGACATAGTTCTAGCGGACTCAAGATTAATTATTCACAAATCAAATAATTCCATTAATTGTCTTGAAACGATGGATTATGAAAGCGACCACAATGCAATTAAAATTCAAATTTTAAAATTAGAAAAAGATCATCCTATTTCACTTGTTAAACAAACGTTAAACGTCAAATATAATTATAGTAGGACTGACTGGAAAAAACTTAAAAATAACTTATTATCCCAACGGAATAATGCAGAACCGATACCAAATGATAAAAACCTTGAAAATTCAGAAATAGATTTTTATCTTCGTAGACTCAATCAATTTATACACAACTCTATTCAGAAGGCAGTTCCAAAATATGAAAGTCACGATATATTTGAAAAATATAATAACGTAATCATTAGAAAGCTTCAGGCTGATAAAAGCAGAATATTGTCTGTTATTAAAAAACACAACAGATTAGAAATAAATGTAATGCCTTTAGAATTAAACTTATTAAAAGTCAAATTAAAACTTATTAGAAAACTCATTAACGACAATTTTGCTATAGAAGTCAACAAATTTTTTAAAGAAAAAATTGAAAAAATTAATCAAAATAACCCTACGGAAATGTTTTCCGAGGTTAAAAAACAGTTCAAAAACGCACAGCCACTCAGCGTTGGTATTATCAGAATATCAACAGAGGACGAAAGTTTAATACGGCATGCTGGTATAAACCCTGATGATTTGAAAACTGATAACGGTGGTAACGAGTATTTAGTAGAGGAAGATGACCAAAAGTTAAATGTTATAGGAAGCTTTTTGGAGTCGGTACACTCTCATAAAGAGATCGATAATAATAACAGCTTACAGGTTCAAGTTGATAGAGGTTTCTCCAGGTTTTTGGAAGAACAAAATAGGTTTGAATACAGCAAATCAACTGTAACCACATTCAATTCTCATCGGAAATCCAATGACTTGTCAGAATCTTCAGTAGGTAATTACTTTATAACCAGGGATTCAATTATATATATATTTAGAAAATTGAGGAAAAAGAAATCCTCTGGTCTGGATAATATCCCTAATATCATTCTACGTTTTATTCCAGAGGAAGTTATTTTGGACTATTGTATCTTATTTAACAATATGCTAAATAACTCGTATTTTCCACATTCTTGGAAAGTTGCTAAAGTTATTGTTATACCAAAGAAGGACAGGGATATAAGCAACCCTAAGAATTTAAGGGCAATTAGTTTACTACCGAATATAAGCAAGGTTTTTGAAATTTGTGTTAATAACATCATAATTAAATTTTGCAGGGAGCAGGGCTTATGTAACGATAGACAGTTCGGTTTTAAACATAAACACTCCACAGTTCACGCAGTACATCTGCTAGTTTCAGACGTGCATTGGAACCTGAACAAAACCTTATGTACTGGGGCTTGCTTAATAGATTTTGAGAAAGCATTCGATAATATCTGGATTCCAGGCTTAATCTTTAAACTGATTCATTATCAGTTTCCTTTTCATCTCATTTCACTAATTTACAACATGTTAAAGAACAAATCGTTTCAAGTTTATGATGGGAAAACATTAAGTACAATGAAATTTTGCATTGTTAACGGCTTGCAACAGGGCACTGTTAATGCGCCAATCCTTTTTAATATTTATATTCATGACCTCTTAAGCCAGGTTGAGAATATCATTGGTTTTGCGGATGATATTATAGTTTATCACTCAGATGATAAAATTGAGAAGATTAATAATAAGCTGCAGAAGTTTTTTTATGCTGTAGAAAAATATTCGACGGATTGGCAGATGAAGATTAATCTGAATAAGTGCGAAACTATTCTTTTTCGTCCTCCCGTGGGAAAATGCAACAACAACATTAGACGTGGTTGGAAATCCTTCGGGATAAAATCCACAGGAAATATAATTATACCTAACAAGAACAGTGTCAAGTATCTTGGTATAAACTTGGATAAATTTTTGTATTTTAATAACCATATTAATCTACAAATCGAGAAGGCCAGAAAAGCCTTTTTTATGCATAAAAAACTTTTCTTTTCAAAATATCTGAACCCAGCAGTAAAGTTAATTATGTACAAATCTCTTATAAGACCTATTCTTACCTATGGTTGCCAAATATGGTATAATATTTCCCCTTCTTACATGGAACGAATGAGACTCTTTGAGAGAAAATGTCTGAGAAGTTGTACATCCATGTACAGATCACCATCTAGCAACTTTACAAGTATATTTCGAACAGAAGACTGTATGAGGTATCAAAGACCAGTAGAATTGATAACTTTATAATAAATTTGATAAGAAATCACATTCTAAGAAGTACGGAATGTTATGATAATAACCTAATTTTGGCTCCTTACCATGTTGACGAGGCATATATATCAAATATTATTCAAACGGGTTTTATACCACCAGAAGCTTTTCTGTTCCTTGATAAATATGGCTATATCCAAAATCAAACGGGTATACCTATAATTTATCACATACACAGGAGAGCTAATGTCAAGGCCATATCATGCAATCAACTTACTTCTGAGAATACAAGGTTTGATACCAGTGTTTATTTAGCTGACAAGAACATCAAGTACGATACGAATATCAAAAAATATTGGTGGCTAACCAATTGATCTTTCTTTTATTCTGTTTTTTACCCTTGGACCATTTCTTTCAAACTTTAAAAGATTTAAGTAAGATTTTTTCAATTTTTTCTTACATTTCAATTAATATATTAGTACAAATTATTTAGAAATGTATATACAAACGAAATATTTATTACCAAAAATTATATTATATGTTTATATATAGTGTACTTGAGAGCCCGATACTTGGGACTGTGTATTATAAGTTATATTATACCCACTATTTGTTTATTTTTAGTTTATTAAATAATTATTTAATTTTTGAATAAATAAACATTAATAAAAAAAAAAAAATTGTATTTAACTAACATATTTTTCTCTTTTACTTATAGGTAAGTTTCATTTAATTACAAGATAATAAGCTGAGTATGTAAGTATTTATTAATAGATTAAAATGTGTTCATTTTAAATAAAACTACTAAAGAAATATTTTAAAGCATAGTAAGACAAAAGTATACTGAGTATTAAGTACAGGATGGTCCAAAAACATTCATTCAATGTTGCTTTACTATGAAAAAATTAGACGAAATAATTTATTTTTTTAAGTTTTTATTCTTAATATTTAAAGATAATATCGGTCAAGTGGGCGCCACTATTTTTGATTATTATTGGGGCTGTTTTTACTGCGTTTTCAGACAATCTTGTCTAATATTTTCATTGCCTTCAAAACACTATTTGGGAGCGGTTAAATCGGGCAAATTTGTTGACCAATAAAAATTGTAATCGGCAAGAAGTACCAGAAGCGTATTTGGTACTCGTTACCAATACTTCAAAAATACGAGGGTGGATCAATAATTCCGTGACTTTTTGAATGAAAAACAGTTTTTTTAGCAAAAAAAAAAAGAGAAAGTATTTTTCAACATAATCTCCTTTTAGCTCAATATTCTCCAATTTTTGTATCCCTTCCAAAAACTAAGATTTTTACAGTTTTATAAAATAGGAATTTATTTAATCAATAATTTCATCGTAGGAGCTAAATCTCTTCCCACCTAGTCATTTCTTCAGGTTTGGAAATAGTCACTGGGGGCTAAATCCGGAGAATATGGCGGATGAGCTACAATTTGGATTTTGAAGTGGTCAAATGAGAACTTATCATTTAAAATCGAAACCACACTGCCATAAAAAATGCCTATGGCATCAACAATCTCACGCACTTTTGTTCTTCGATCAACGTCATTTTTACTTGTGCGACCACAGCGTCATTTTTACTTGTGCGACCACAACAAAAGTCGGTAAACGACTTTTTTACCATTGAAATCGATGGTGTAGAGTTCCCATAGTATTTATCGAGCTTTTCCTTGGTTTGATTGACGTTTTTTTCGCAAAAAATAATGTTCAGCGTCATTTTTACTTGTGCGACCACAACGAAAGTTAGTAAACCACTTTTTACCATTGAAATCGATGGTGCAGAGTAACCATAGTATTTATCAAGCTTTTCCTTGGTTTGATTGACGTTTTTTTCGCAAAAATAGTATTTAAAATAGTATTTAAAAAATACACGAGGTTGTATGTTTTGAACAGCTGTTTATCGTAAAGTAAATGACGGAACTTGCTCTATATTTGATAGTAGTCTATTAACAGTACTTGATGGAAGCAGTGTTTCATTTCATATAACTACGAGGGAAATTTAAAAAGTCACGGACTTATTGATCCGCCCTCGTATACTAAATACTTAAGTACTTTTGGGCTTCCTAAGTAACAATGGTACCTATTACTTTCTAATTATTTAAGTAATTTCGTATCTGCAACAAAAGAAAAATTGGTTTTGAGTCAATTCATACAATTACTGATCGGTTTATCATCGTAAATAATGAACAATGAAAAATTCATATAAACGGCACATGCTAGTTAAGCTTATCAACCAACCCCCATAAGAGACACACGTCATCTATGGCTAAGGAACACTGGGGGTCCTTTGTCTTCTTAAATTAACTAACTTAAGGAAATTGTTGCAAAAATACAAAATATTACAGTTACATTTCTTCTTTTTATTGGAAAATGGAAAAATGTCATTAGATTATTTTATGATATTTTTAGCATAAACTTAAATTGTCATATACAATTTTTAACTTTTTTGTTATTAAGTGAAAAAATATAGTTTTAGTGCCTTCAATAAATATAAAGTTTAGTAGGCGGAACGTCAATTGCAGGAAAGCCATTATACCGTAATGTATAAAATGTGCTTGCGATATTTTGTATTGTAGTCAGCAAATAAAATTATTACATAAAAGCGCAAATTCCAAAATTTTCTCCATTTTTATAACAAAATTTTAAAAACTATTTTAACTTCAATATTAAGGACTGTTAAGATTGGAGATGGGCACTTGAGCCGTTTTTAAATCACGCTCTCGAATCAAAAATTACAATCGTGCACAATAATTTTTTTAAATGTATACTTAATAATAATATTTTTCTTTAAAATTAGGAAAATTAACTAACTTGTTTAATGTTGAAAATAAGTAGAACGTTTTCCCACAATAACTAAATTTCTTCTCGATTTAAGAAAAATTTACTTAAGTGTTTTTAATTTATCTAAAAAAAATTTTGGGAAAAAAAATCATACACCTAAGTTTATTATTTCCCAAAAATGAAAATTTTGCCTAGAAATAGTTGATGAGTTTTATAATCAATTAAATATTTATTATTGCGTAGGGAAAAATGTATTACTTTTTGTTTTTAATTGCCTGAACTAATTTTTAGAAACAATTCTTAAAAATTAGAAAGTATTAGAAACGGCTTTCTAAAATTTAGTTAATTTTTGCTATACGCGAAATAAAAAATTTAACTAGATGTTAGTGAATTATGTTTTAATTTTTTTTGGAAAGATATAAACTATTTCTGAGTATATAATCTATTTCGTTTTTACACAAACATAGGATTATTTATTTATTTAAAGAAAATTTTTCTAAGTTTTAATAAAATCCGACTTAAAATAAGGAAAATTTTTAACCTTTTTTAAAGTAAATTTTGGATTAATTTTTAGTTTATGTCTTTGTTTTTTTTTCAGTGCATAATTAAAATAAATTGTAACTTAAAATAATAGTTAAAACACAAATAGTCGTTTTTTATTTATAAGTAAAAACAAATTTAAAAATAAGGTTAGTTTTTTTTGTATTGGGATTCGAATAAGAATGGACGCTTCTGAAATCAGCAATTTACTAACGGATGTTTTTTATAGATTGGAAAGTTTTATTTACAATAAAACACTTATTTACGAAATTTAAAAAAGAACTTTTTTCCAATTGAAAGTATATTAAATGCAAACTAATTATTTAAATACCCAGCAAAATTTTGGTAATGGGTGCGATATTCTCATGCGTTATCTTGTAATGATAGCTCGTTACCTTTTTCATTATTTGCAAGCATAAAGTAATAAGTTACCCATTATTGATTACGTAATATATGATTTATAAATGTAAAGTAATAATTGAAATATTTTTGAAAATCTATTTTTAGATACATTACTTTGTGTTTTTTTGTAAGCAAAAGGTTAATGTATGTTTGTTTTGATAACACTAGCGAAAAAAGGAAGAGCAACAATTCATTTAAGTTTAAAGCAATCAAATACTATATGCGTCGATAGCTCAGTGGGTAGAGTTCTTTGCTGGCAACCAGATTTCCCTGGTTCGACTCCCATCTTGACCACATTATTTTTAATTACAAATAATTAAAATAAAATATTTGTAATAATTTTTTTTTTTGTAATAAAAATTCCTCTTTTTTGTAAATCTATTTTTAGACACATTACTTTTTTCATTCTCGTAACCATATAAGTAACCACATACATTATCACCTCTAAAGTAATCGGTATATACATTACTTCTAGGCTCGTCGCCTATAAAATTCATCAATGAAGTAAGGTGTAAAGTAATCCATCGGCCCCTATGGCTATACATAACTTTACCCATTATTTGGTATTTTTACACTCGTTCCCCATTCCATTTTATTTTTTACCCTATCAAGTGTATCGATTTCACTTGTTCCTCATTTCACTACATTTAAATCCCTTTGTCAAGTGTTATAATTCCACTCATACCCCATTTCATTCCATTTCGTATCCTTTGTCTAGTGTTTCAATTTTACTCGAACCCTTTCCATTCCATTTATGTCCCCTTCCAGTTTGCATTACTTTATTATTACTTTATGCTTGCAAATAATGAAAAAGGTAACGAGCTATCATTACAAGGTAACGCATGAGAATATCGCACCCATTACTAAAGTTTTGCTGGGTATCAAATAAAAATTAAAAAAATAAACATTTCGTATGTCTTTAGGTGTATTATTTTAAATACAAGGTGTTTTATTTAAACATAACCTCTTAAAAATCACTCTTTAGTTTTTTACAAGTATTTCTCTTGATTTTAGATCGATAGACTGTTTTTAGCTAACTTTTGTTTACGAATACTCCGCAATATTTATCACTAGTTTTAAAAAAGAAATTTTTTATTTTCAATTTACTCAAATTGGAAAAGAAAATTATATATAGGTATTAGTTTTTCAAAACTAAGCTATTTTTTTTTTTAATCAGCGAGCTGATTTTTAGAAAAAGAAATAGTACATTCAGCAAAGGTTGTGCTTACTAAGTCGATGGTGGATTGCTAAAAGCATTATTTTTTTTTTCTAAATATTAGTAGATTGTAAAAAATTATATTTGTGTGATTCTGAAAATAATTTATAAAACTTTGTAAAGTAATAAACTATCCAGGCTTTCGCATTATCGCCATAATTTGATTGAAAATCTAAAAATATATAAAAATAATTATAAATAAAAAATAAACAAAATTGTCTCAATTACTTACATTTTAAGATTTATTTATTTTTTTCTGTACTATATTTATACAAGCTGATTGTTGTCCTCGCTATAAATGTGTTGATTACCACAATTTTATAGCAAACAAATTGGTAAACAAATTAGTTCGCTGAATAATATATCGAAAGTTTTTGCTGCAAAAGAATGAAACAAAAACACAATACAACATCTTCTATTCTTATTGAACCCATTAAATTTGCTACACAGAGACACGTTTACGTCTGGCTAATCCATCCTTAAGCTTAAATTACTTATATGTAACGTAACGAATCAGGTTATTCAATCTAAATGAATTGGTTAAAAACAGGCAGCCATATGTAAATAGATGCGTCACGTAACGTATGGCCATAGGGTCCACTATTTTTCGTTTTTCTAATTTACTTTAGTTTTTTTTTTTTGTCTTTTGACATAAAATATAAAAACCTCAAGAAATTCATTGAATAACCGCATTTGCCTGTGTGTGGCATAAAAGATCAGTCTTGTCAGTTTTTTTTTTTTCTTTTTAAATTTTTTATAATCTCATATAAAGAGATTTAATGTGTCATAATATTAAGCTTAGGGCCTGTATATAAAACTATATCATATATTAAATGTGGGTGATAAATGTTTATAATAAAACAACATGTAAACTAAAATTCTGAAAATTGTTGATAATTAAGCATAACCACACTAACCGCAACATACCATATAAATTAAACACACATATATTAGTATGCATAAAATTCATCAGATAAACCATGGCATTTAGGCTATGAAATATGTACCAAATCATCATCATCATCACAATTGTTGTTGTACTGAAACATTTTGATGATGACTTTTTGGTCATCTTTCCCTTGATTTAAATGAATTGTTTAAATTATATACGAAATTACAGATATTTATATGGTAAATATTATCTGATATTTATATTGCACATTATCAGTACATATTACACTTACCAAAAAAAGTCTGAAAATTTTGTTGCTGTTACGGGAAATTTTGCTAATTTGAGCCCAGCGGTATTTTTTTCTAATCTTAGCAAATCAGCAAAAAAAAATTACTATTAAATTTAGTACAAAATTACAAATTTATTTTTTTTTATCGAGCAGCAACATTTTTTTATTTTATTTTATTTATTTTTTAAAAAAATATTTTAGACAAAATAAAAAAAGCTTAAAAAATAGTAGAAACATAAACGAATTTATCATTTTGTTTTCATTTGCTTATTTCTGTTTTGCAAAATATTTTTAGTCAATTTTTTGGCTTTGAAGGTTAAATTATCATTGTTTTAAGGGCTGATTTTTAGAATTTAAAAACCTTTTTAGTGCTATTTTAAGTGGATGTCCCATTTTTAGACATGATTCGGTATCTTCATTTCGGATCCCTATTTTTAATCTACGTATGTAACATTTTAAGGCAATTTAAAATTGTAGGTGTATGTTTAATTTTATTATTATTAATATGTTTTTTGCTTATTCTAGCGTTTTCAAAAATTTGTAAAATGATTTCTGAATTTAGAAACAAAAATTTGTAAATATTCTGTAAAATTTCAGTAATTTGTAAAATGTAAATAGCAAAAAGATTTACAAAACAATGTTTTTTTACTAAAAATCAGTACAAAAATATTAAAGAAGGATTGAAAACCGTTTACAAATTTTTCTACTAACTTTTGTTTCTGAGTGTACAATTGAAATTAAATAATAATATTTTACAAAAAAAAATTAATATTTGTTGGTTCTAGTTTTTGTTTTGGTGTTAATTCTTATCATAACCACATCTTAATTTCAATATACTAACTGCCGGTATAAGAGTTTACACTTAAATAAAACCTAACACGTAAGTAAATTTGTTTGCAAAATTTTTAAAAGTTTTGAACATTAATAACTATTAATAGTTATACTAATCCTAAGGCCGGTCAGCTTGAAATTGCTTTTAAAATATTTACTTCAATTAGGTTGGATAAAAGGGGGAGGATTCGCCACTGGAGCAGATATGTCACTCCCGACTTTCATTATATTTTAAAGTATTACTAAATTGTTTAAAACGATTATTCGTGCAGAAACAGATCATCTCTCATGCCTTTTAATTACACAGTTGTAGCATATTTGCTATAACATTTTTAATTTTAAATCTTAAAATATCCACCTTAAAATGTTGAAGTATTGATATTAAGCCTGCGGGGAAAAAAGGGGTCAGTTGGGAATTGGGACCGGTTCCTAAAGTACCTACCGCGTGATAGGTTTAAAAGTCACGACATGTTCTATAAGACCAGTCCTGTGACATGTCACACAGGGAAATTGACCCTCTTCTAGGACAAGCCCATGTTAAAGTGACCAGTGCCGTGACTGGTCCCTATCACAATGAACCGGTCGCGTGACGTGTCCTGAGTAAGGTTCTTTTTCCGCAAAGAATTTACAAAATGAACATGTATTTTTTTAAAGTTAGATGAACGCGGAAGCCAAAGTGAAATAAATAAATAAATTGAAATAATATTAATAGACGTGTTGAGTGAAATCTTACATATTTTAATAATTTATATGTGCTTTCATAATTTCTTATTATTTTTATGAAGTTTTATAATTCTTAATTATTGTAGATGAAATAATTGCATTTATATGAATTTCTTGCAGATTAGTGTAAATTTGAATTTAGCGCCAATCTTGCTGAATTTGTCATCTTTAATTAAATTGATTTATACACAATACTAAAACAAAAATATGAACTGTATCATGACAATGTTACAAGGAATGTATAGAGAAATAGTAAAGCGAGTTTGTCATTAGAAGTCAAAGTGTATTTTATTATTTTTTATTTTATTTATATTAATCATATAATTACAAATTATATCCTAATACCCTAACCGAGTACTAGCAACAAAGGCTATCGACTCGTTGTAGCGAAAACAGACCAGAGCGTCTGGTGTGAATTGAACTCACGACCCCCGCACTGATAGGCTAGCACGCTACCAACTAGCCTAAAGGGGCGCTCAAGTCAAAGAGTAAAGTCGTTGAATTTTATATAAATCGTAAACTTAAAGAAGCATTAAAAATTTTACTTTTGTATTATAAAATATTAAATAAAATAATTAAAGCTGCCACTGAAACTGCTTATTCTTACGGAATTTTCTTTCAACTAAATTAAATTACTTTGAACAAAAACTCTTGTTCAACAAGACGCATTCACAACATATTTTAAATAATGTTTTTAATTGAACGATCTTTTAAAAAAAAAAAAAAACCATTAAAATTTATATTATATGTTTTGAAATATCTTCAATTTTATTTTAAAAAAACGTAAGTGTTCACTTTAAAAAATAGTTGAAATTCAAAAAGCAAGGAAAATTAAATATATCAGATGTTGGTGTGGTCAAACAAAATAGAATTAATAATCAGAATATTACAAAATATTAGCCAAAGCTTTCATGTTTTTTTGCTTATATTCTCCAAAATATTTATTTTACTTTGATGTGGTATACCCACAGGAAAAACTGTATTAAAACATCAGTATAACTTAAGCCAACAAGTATGTATTTGCAAAAGTAATAATTCTTTTTGATTTGCAGGTTTTAGGAATAAGGAAATATGTATGTATGTCATACATTTTAAAATATAATAACAAATGCAAAATAAAAAAATTAATAACTAATTTTTAAAGTTATGCAATATTTAAGATTATTTTTGGCAAATAGTTCATATGAAATCTGAGTTTTATTGTATCAAGCATAAATATATAAGGTATGCGGAATGAAATTTGAACTGACTCATCAACAGTAACAAAAACTATTATTTAGCAACAAAAGTCAAAATTAATATGTGTTGAAATGCATGACTTAAACTAAATTTATAAATAAAAATTATAACCACAGCGATGGGCCTTTCTTATATTTTTAGGCACTTTACGCATTGTCTCCTCACTCAGAAAAAAGATTGGTTGGAATTCGATTAAAAAAGATTCGAAAAAGAACTAAAAACAATCCTGTTATCCAATTATTGGTATATCCAATCAACTTTAAAAATTAAAATTCTTTTAGTAATTGTTTAGAGTAGATTCAGCAAAATATTTAGTGAATGTACTAGAAAATTAGTACAATATACTATCAAATTTATTAAAAAACTGTCAATATAAGTTAATATTTCCATAAGTAAAACACGTAATTTTGATTTTAGATTTACTATTTATTAAATTAATTATTTTTAACCTATTTGATTTTAGGTATTAATTATTTTATTTTAGTAAGTAATTATTTTAGTTTACCTACTATGTAGGCTTGAGTCTGATTGAGAACTGATTTTAACTTCTTAAAACTAGCTTAAATAAAGTATGAAGATCTAATCCTCAGCAACAGAGAAAAACAAAACTGCCAAGGCAAGCAAACCCAAAAAGACCACCGAAAAATGCTGAGGCATATGGTTGTCATAAAATGAAATTCGAGCGCGTTTATTTCACAATCAATATTGTGAAAGTTTCAAGTGCAAGACCACCAAGAACGAGAAATGCTGAAGCAAGCAAAACATATGGTTGACGTAAATGACGGTCGAGTGCAATTGTTTCATAAGAAATGTTTATGTGTCGAAACTGACACCTAAAACAATTAAAAGTGTGAATGAACGCAATGGGGGTTTGTGACTGAAAAATAAATGCAATACGAGATTGCGACATAATATTAAATGTATTACAATGCAAAGCGAGATTGCGACATACTCGTGCCCGTTGTGAGTAATTTTATAAGGGCAAAACATTTAGAAAATAAATGACGAACTAAGTTGTCTGTCAAGTTGGGCGGCATGTTCTTCACAATAACAGTGACATGCCTTAACTTATACAAATACGGTTATCCTCATCAAATATATCATTTAATTAGGGTTTCAGTAGAAGCAAGATTTATTTAAATTTGCCCAAAAAGTTTCAATTGGTCGTAGTTGAGGGGGGTGTTGGGGGGTTGACCTGCTTAGGTACAAATTCTATATTTAAATTTGCGAAAGCAGACTGTGTTTGGAGTAAAGAGACGACGCCAAGTCCGGCCAAAATAGGGTTTTGTCATTCTTATGACACATATCGATAAATTGTTAAAGTACAAGAATAGATTTATTAATAAACACCTCAGCGTTTACAGCTAAACCGGAAGTCACAATGAAACCTATTTTGGAAACTAAGTTCTTTTAGTGTTAGTTACACTATCAGTTGGTGTACAACCAGGAAGCTTAAATTAAAACTTTGGAGTCCATTCATGGCTCTCCACTGTAAAATAATTCTCGTCGTCCATTATGCAAATGTATGGCGAGTCTGCTGCACTGTAAAGGACAATTTTTACCGGTACCGCGTTTTTATTCAAACAATTTTTTGTGGATTATTTTTAGAATTTCGCATTTGAAATGATGTTTTGAAATCAGTAAGTATTTCATTCCGCATACGTTTTATGATATCATACACTCTAACAAATTTTCATTTAAATTTTTTGCCATAATGGTAGGTAACTTTATGCCTACCTTTTAAACCTTAAAAATACCAAAAATTTTGATTAATAATTGACAATACAAAACAAAAGCAATGGATGGAAACGTGAAAAATGCATACCATAGAATTTTTGAAAGTTTGGTCTTCGAGCGTAATGTTAACGCAGTTTACAGTCAAAATAACTTTATCAAATTAAATTTAATTTTAATACAAAAATAATTATATTAGCATCTTACCTCAAAGTTTTTATATAAGTAATTAGAATCTTTACCAAAATATATAAAAATGGCTTCTGGTACAGCTAACTCAGAAGGTTGTTTATCAATTATTTCTAAAATATTCTTTTCCGAAAGTTTTTTAAAAAATCCTATTATATTTTCTATGGATGCTGTGAAATTACTGTAAAAATTAAATGGATCAAAATTCATAAGTTTTTGAAAGTGGTCATTCAGGAACTCTGTTTCAAAAATAAACGGCTATGTGAATTTTATTTAAATCATCGTTGGCACTGGATTCATGTTATTGAAACATAATCTCTGAATAATGAATGAGCGGCAATTTCGCTCATTTCATCCACAATCAGGTTACCAAATGCATTAAGGCTTTTACCCAACTTCTCTTTATTTTCGAGTTTTCTAGATATATCTGAGGGAACTTTCTGCCAAGGTATTTTGAAGCTTTAAAATAAATTTTCATGATGAACATTTTGATTAAAATATGTGATCGGTTCGATTGTAATTGTATTTTTTATTTCCATATATATCCCGCTTTTTTAATGTTACGCTGCAAATATTGCACTTATACAATGCGTCACTTACACTATTTTTTTTTAATTTAGAAACTTTTATGTTAGATGCTACTTTTTAGTTTGCTTTAAGATATTTTGTTATTTTCTCTAATTATTTTTTGACAATTCTTGAACTACAGTTCATAGTACGTATGATTAAGCATTTAATGCCTAAAATTAAAATTTAGACACAAAAAAATAATTTTACACACATAACACATAAATAACAAAAACCACTTGATATAAATAAAAAGTAAGTAGACCAGTTTTAAAATGGATTATCATTTATTTTATGTTATTTTAACTTACTTTTTATTTAAAGTGTATGTGGCTTTTTCTAATAATATTATCATAAACTATTATAAAATTACAAATAAACAGCACTCTTAAAACAATACATATATAACCGAATAAATAACATCCAAAATGTGCACATTTTGTTTACAAACACCACTTCATTAAAGAGCTTTTTTTACATGTTTTTTGAATGTTTTGAAAAAGAGTATTGAACTGCAACGGCTAGCTAACAATGCGGTGCCTAATTTGCGGCAAATAAATTACACAAGTCACCTGCCCAAACTAATACATGCAACCATAAAACAATTTTGACTTTTTATACACATACTTAAAAATAATGCACACTATCACAATATTATGCAAGCCACTTGTGTCGATTATTGCCCCAAAACCCCAACATATTAATATTTTCCCAAATATTTTGAGGATTTTTACAAGTAATTTTTCATCTTCCATCAAATAAACGTTAGCAAAACTTTTGCTTAGTTTACTTATTTGGTGCTTTAAATAATCTAGTTGATTATCAATCTCTGCCAAGTACTCTGCCGACTAAAAATTTGATTACACTGCAAACTTTTTTTGAGTGTATTACTCCAACATAACCCTTGTCCTAGCGAATAGTTTACAGTATTATTAAATAAAATGACAACATAATACAATAGCTCCATTCTATATATAAAAGGATACAAATGATATAACAGGAAAATGCTTATACGAAGTTTGTTTAAAAATGTGACGTTAAAATTTATAATCAACTGTGCAAGTTCTTTATTTAAACAATATACACAATTATGTTGTTCACAAATGGTGACCTAAGTGTTGTATTGTGCTACTGGCAACAGAGTTTTTTATATATAATTTTTAAAAAATAGAAGAATACAGAAAATCGTCAATGTTGTGAAATAAAACTTGTGAACATCTTTAATATTCTTTGTATGTCAGGGAATGCACATTAGAAAGTCCCGAAATAGCAAAATCTATTTCACTAGTAAGACGCTTTTTATAATTTTCGGCAGGAACGTGGTAAACACTGTGCTAAAAAGGGAAAGATTTCTAAAAAGGGAAAAGTCTCTTAGCGGTTCTGCTAAGATAACAGTAAATAGTTAAAGATTCGAAGATTGAATTTTATTTTGAATGAATACCGCTAAAATACAGTTTTCAATTTAATACCCTTTCAACTGACTATCGTTACCCCTAAAATACCTTTACCGAAATAACTGAAAAAATCGGTATCCTTGAAATGCCGTTACCGAAATAAATTTCGGAATTTGAATTTCTTTTTAATCGAATGAATTCCTTTTTACACATTCACGAGAATTCACTCGATCGAATTTACATCAAAGGAATTCAATCAATTTATTTCATTCAATCATTAGGAGTTTATTCAATGCCTTACTCCTTCGATTTGCAATTTTGGAATGCAATCAATAATTTCTTTTTCAATCGATGGGAATTTAGTCTATTTTTACTTAATAAAATTTCAAACTTGGAATTTATTGCTTATTCTATTTTGTTGCATGTAATTGAGCAATTCTGACATTCAATTTTCTTCATTCGATATAAAGAAAATGGAAAATTTTCTTTATAAAAAAGAAAGAAAATGGAAAATTTTCTTTATAACAGAAAATTTAACGCTTTTTTTATAAACACAAGAAGAAAACAACAAAAAGCTATTATTGAATTCACAGTTTAAAATCATTAATTTGAAAAAAAAAACGTCAAAAGTAAAAAAAATTACCAAAATTTAAAAAATCGCCAAAATTTGAAAAAAGAATTAAAAATTAAAAAATTGCTAAAATTGAAAAATCGTGCAAGGTAAAGAAACGCCAAAATCGAATAAATGCTAAAATTAGAAAATCAAACGCTACAATTTAAAAAACGCCAAAATCAAAAAATTGTCTATATATCAAAAATCAGTAAAATTTAAATAAATAAACAAAATTTAGAAAGCAAAAAATGACTCAATAAAAAATATATATATATATATAAAAAATCGTCAAATTAAAAAAAAAATATATTGCAAAAATTAGCGCGTTTAGTTTTCGAGATATGGGCGATAAAAATTATATTGAAGCGATTCAACTCGATTAAATTGTTTTATTTATTTAATTTTTTTTTATATTAATCATATAATTACAAATTATATCGTAATACCCTAACCGAGCACTAGCAACAAAGGCTATCGGCTCGTTGTAGCGAAAACAATCCAGAGCCTCTGGTGGAAATTGAACCCATGACCGCAGCGCTGATAAGCTACCACGCTACCAACTAGCGTATCGGGGTGCTCTAAATTGTTTTCTTTTCTGTTTTTTAATTTTAGCGATGTTCTAAACATGCGTTTTTCGGTATTGGCGATTTTTTTTAATTTTAAATTTATGCGATTTTTGTTTTTAATATTGTTTTTTTTTATTTATGTGATTTTTTCCTATTTGTTTTTAATTTTAGTTTTGTTTTTGATTTAATCCAAAATATTCCAAATTTTTATTATTTTCCTATTCAATAAGAAATTTGTTTTCATATTTGATTACACATAAAATGGAAATTAAAAAAAACGTCTTTTGCTTAGCTAGATTGCGGAGGCCAATTTCGAACGAAAGCTAAGAACCCTCGAAAAATTTGTATGTTAATTTCCCAAAACCAATAATACGTATCATTTGTGTGCTTTGAATGCATCACAAAATTCTAAAATTTTCAAAATTCGGGACAGCCTAATATTCAAAAACATACATATAGATGGCTTAATGTAGAAATGCCCTAACTCAAGTTTTTTACTTCTTTTGAGGGAAGCAAGAAACTGAAAACTTTGAATATAAAATTAATTTGAATGTGATATTTAGTTAATACAGGAAGCAACAAAATACAAAATTGCTTTCTAAGAAATTTAAGTTTTTCAGATTTTATTAAACTTTTTTCTTTCCCTCTAAAGCATCCTTCGAGACCCGGGAAGAGTTTTAAAATTTACTTAAAAAAAAAATTTAAACCTTACAAATTTTATGTTGTACATAAAATTTATAACATAAGCTTTCTATTATTATCCAAAAATATAATGAATATCCCAGCAAAACCACACATTACCAAATAATGTGTTAAGTAATGTGTAGCCATTACAGGCGATGAGCCTCAAAGTAATGTATATACCTATTACTTTAGAGGTCATAATGTAAGTAAGGGGTTACTTATATGGTTACGAGAATGTAAAAAGTAATGTATCTAAAAATAGATTTTTAAAAAAGAGGAATTTTTATTAAAAAAAAATACTACAAATATTTAAAACGTTAATAAAAATAATGTGGTCATGATGGGAATCGAACCAGGGAACTCTGGCTGCCAGCCAAGAACTCTACCCACTGAGCTATCGACGCATATAGTATTTGATTGCTTTGAACTTAAATGAATTGTTGTGCTTCGTTTTTTTGCTAGTGTTGTCAACACAAACATAACTTACCCTTTTCCTTAAAAAAACACAAAGTAATGTATCTAAAAATAGATTTTCAAAAATATTTCAATTATTACTTTATATTTATAAATCATATATTACGTAATGAATAATCAGTAACTTATTACTTTATGCTTGCAAATAATGAAAAAGGTAACGAGCTATCATTACCAAAGTTTTTCTGGGATGTTGTAATTTTAAACATTTTGCAAGAAATAAAAACTTTGTAGTTTTAAAATAATCTCTGATTTAAATCCAGGCAAAGATACATATATTTGGAGTATTCGATCATAGAGTAGTAAATAATACATATAGAGTATCAGAAGTACTCCTCACCAAATTCAACATAGGCAAGTTTAAGCTTCTCCACACCAAAAACCATATAAAAAAGTAATTTTTAGGTTTTAAGAGAATGAAAATTTAGCTACATGGTACACCAAAAATCATATTCTGAGGTCTTTACAGACTCCGGCAATGATTTTCTTAATATTTAATACACATAATTTTAGAAAAACTAATGTAAGAAAGTTTACTTAAACCCCATTGATGCTAAGATTATAAGTAATTTCATAATATTTAATTAATTTTAACATGAAAAAGTTCTTCAACAATCGGCATACGCTGAATATAACATAATTCTCTGTTTTTTTTTTTTTTAAATCTAATTTGAATCACCTTTTTGAGTAAACAACATTACCTTCTTCATTTCACAAATGTACAAAAATAATTATCTATTTCATGCAAAACTGTTGCAATCCAATTTTCACCTATTTTTATATCTTTACTGCCAAAAAAGGACAATATCTGAAGGGTTAAAAATTTTAAATAATATAAAAGTTTATAACATATATCAGAGAATCTGAAAATCTAAGAAAATTTTAATTTTGTCTCCGCAGCGGATATATATTTAGCACAACTCGATCGATAAATTTGTATAGTATCCACCCTTTTTTTAAATTAATTTTTAATATAGAAAATCACAGATTCGTAGAAACTAAATTTATAGAGAAAAGTTTTTTAGGATCAGTTAATTTCCCCTAAAGCTGTTTTTTCTTTATATTCTCACAACATTTTTTTATTTTACTAATTTAATTATTTTCTTGTTTTTTTTTGATTCATATAAAAAAAAACTTGAAAAAGTCTGTTAGCCAGTAAAAATGTCTCAAGGGGTGAAGTAAAAGTTAACGCGAATTGTTGCTTTGAAAACTCGAGTTAGGACTTTTCTACCTTAAACCATCGATAAATATATATTTACATATATCTTACATATAATTATGTTAACAAACGAACGTATAAGTTGTGGCAAACGAGCATTTACCCCATTTTTTAAGTTTTATAAATTTTTTCCAAAAAAAAAAAACAACAACAAAAACAAAAATTTTATAAATTTTATAGAGCAAAAAATAGAAGTTGAAAATATATACGAATTAGAAAACTTCCTTTGTTCAGTTGAAGGGCTTTTAAATGCATTGTTTTTACAATGTTTTCAAAACATGCATATTGTGAATGTTGCCGTTTTTGTTACACTACATACGTACAAATACAGAGTTGCTACAAGAGTTAGTTCATGGAGAAGACAAAATCAAAGATTAAAATAATAGCAAAAACCTGGTAATGACAGATTATTACTGTGTAGATTACTATGTAATGATAGATTGTTACCTTTTGCATTACTTTAAAATACAAAATAATGACCTACTTGACTATGGATGGTAAAAGTTCTTATATGAACATGCAGAATAATGACTTACTGGTAGTTAGTGTTTTAATATTTATTAATTAATTTATTTATTTTGAAAAACTATACAACCAAAGAGAATGTTACCTGCTGTAATAAGTGATTTTGCAAAAATTTTAAGATTTTACAGGGTTTCTAATGAGAAATATAAACTTAAATTTTTAAATACACATTTTAAATATTTTTTCTTTTAATTATTCGAATACAAATAATTATTGTCGATTTCTTTAAGTAAGAAAATTTTACTTGAGTAAGGTCCTAAATTATTTTACTTAGAGTAACTACTTACTTTACTATTGTAAGAATGTAAGTATTTCTTCACAATGAGTAACCATGCCCGTGAATCATTATTTTTACTGATTTTGTAAGCGAGAGGGTAATTACCACCCGTGAGTCTTGGGACATCACGAAAAAAAGCAATTAGACGAGTAAATATCCTGGTATTTAGTGAAATTCTTTGTGTTCTATTTACTCCCTTAATTACTTTTTGATGGGTACTTCAGTAAATATGGTTGTGGCAACAGAATTATCAGTTGCGGCAACTGAATTATTGCGTAGGAACCAAATTCGATTGAGACAAAAAATTTGTTCTGTGAACTGTTATATTTTTTTCGAGTAACAATTATACTTAAAAACTTTTTGGCAACCCTAACTATATCAACTAAAAGGGATATAATATTTCTGTTTTTTTTTTTTAACGGAAGCAAAATGTAAAAATATATATTCTTGGCACAAAAGTGGCAACATGGCTCTTAGTGATGGTGGTAATGGTTAAATAACAAATTTCAGTTATTTTACATTAAATAAGTACCTATCCAACTCGTAAATTAACTTAATTGATTATGTACACTTTGAAAGTTGAAAGAGAGTAAATGCAGCCAACAACAAGGATATAGCTACACTCCATGTGTGACGTACCATCAACGAATAACGTACACTTAAAATAATGTGTATGTTAGCTCAATAGAGAGATATCTTGGTTAAGGCCTCCACTAGACTTAGCTGCGGGTAAACATATTTTATTTAATTAGTTTCCTAAATTTAAAACAAGTATTTCAACTAACCAATGCTTAAATTTAATTATACAAATTTCTGTGGTTATTTTAAGAGAAACTCATATTAAAAAATATGTGTTAATTAATTAAAAATTATATGTTGATTACACTGTACAACAATTTCGAACATTTTGCAAAATTACGGGTTCTTGGAATGGATGGACTGGTAGAGGAGACAAAAATAATATGTGTAAGTGTATCGGCGTCTTGAAAGAGCACATCGGAATTTTACGTTAGGAGGGGTTAAAATTAACCACGTTTAACCTTTTCGTGTAGCATATCTGTATATGAAACTACATGTTCTGTACATCTGAGGTGTAGGAACATATTAACCCTCTAACTTCCCCACATAATGGTAATTTTTGGCTCTATTCTAACAAATCGTAAAAAAAAAGTCCATAAGAAGGGGAGAGCAGCAATGCAAGAGGATAGCGGGAATGAAATGTTCTACAAAAATATCGGACATAAAATTTACTATTTATGTAAATTAATGTAATTAAACACAAAACCCGATGTTGGCCACTGCTAAAAAAACAATTTGGCACGTATTTGTAGCGATTTCTATAATTTTGCTTCACATACAATTATAAACAATTAAACTAAATTCTTAAATACAGGGTGGCTCCAAAAGCATCGACTGATTTTCTTTCACTATGAATTTTGTTTAAAGAAAAGACTTAAGTGATTTTAAAGTGATTATGTTTATTTGCACGTATAAATTTTTGCTGCAATTAATTGTGAAAAATTATCTCAGACAAATGGCCGCCGTCGGTGTTGATACAAATTTCAACTTTTTTTGATTACATTGTGGATAACTGTGAGGTGGCACATTGTCGATTGCCGCTAGAGTGTTGCTTCTTAACTCCTCCAAGGAAGAAGTCCGGGACAGTAAAATTGGGAGGTTTAGCCGACCAAGATAAATTGCATAAACGCAAGACTACATGCGCTGAAAAGGCATACTGCAATAAAAAACGCACTCTGTCACGGAAGGTATAACAAGTGACCTCGTCTTGTTAGAACCACGTGTCCTCAACTTCCAATAATAAAAATTCAGTTACTAAGGCCCTACAGTGACTTTGATGCCTCTATTTTCCGTCCCCCAGAATCGAGAATTTTGTTTATTGACCTGGCCGCTAAGATAAAAATGAGCCTCGAACTCATGATCACTTTTGAGTTCCAAGATCTAACGGCCATATTCCACGTTTTCAGCTGAGCTGCCGGTTCAGGGATTTGGGCTGTATTGTGTTGTGCCACTCTCTTCAAATCGGGTCGCCGGACGTCGAATTGTCTGCACTGTGGGCGATATTTTCGCCAAATTTACGTTAAGCGCAAAGATTGTGACAAATATCGTGCGTTCTAGAGGCGTATAGGAAATCATTGTTACTCACTGTAAATCTCGCACATGTGTCCTTCACGAATATCAAAACCCAACTGTCATGCGATGTAAACAATATAGATTTTAAGAATTTTTTTCAAATAGAAAAATTCTTAGATTCTAATGACATTTTTAAGATTTTTGTAGATAGTACCTAGAATCTTAGCATTTGTCTTTAAGAAAAAATCCTTAGAATCTCCGATTATTTCTACTAGAGAAGTTCTTTGAATCCAAGTATTTTTCATAATGAAAAGTTCTGTGAATCTAAGAATCTTTTAGAATCAAAGTTTTTTTTTTTTTGTAAGAATATATAAATTTTTATGGAAGAAACAGTATGAAGAATATAAGAATTTTACTTAAAGAAAAAGTTCATAGATTCTAAAAATGTTTTTATCTGAAAAATTTCTAAAAATCTAGTATTTTATATAAGAAACCTGTTCGTACAAAACAACTCTTGGGTTCCAAGGACTTTTTCTTAATTATGTTATTTATATTCTAAGTATTTTTTTTTTCGAGAAAGTTGTTATTTTACAAGAAATGAATAAATAGAGTTTTTCAAATTGTTATCAAAATCAATTTGAATTAAAATCAAATAAAAAATTAGTAGAAAAGAATTTGAAATATAATAAAAAATAGTTTTTTGATTTTAAATATTAAATTTAAATATTATTAACGCGCTCTTTAGGTGTGTACATCTCCATGGTTGAACTTGTCAAACACTGAAAAAAAGAAATGACAAATTAAGTTGGTCAAAAAACTTGACGTTAAGGTGTGACTCACAATCGTGCGTTATGGTTCGACCACCTTTTATAACCGAAAATTAAACTTTTCTTTTCAATTAATTAATAAATTACTTTTTTGAGTGCAAATTTTTAAAAAGGGCATTTGAATGCCGCGAAAATGATTGTACATCAAGTTAGAAGTGTACTAAATTATTTATTGGGTGTACATCACTTAAATTTATATATAATAATCATACTTATTAGGGTGTTGCATGTTTCAAAAGATGTGATTTTTATATAACTTGGAATTTTCCCTTAATTTTCGAATAGTGTAGCTAGCGCTCATTAGTTTTATAACAAAAAAATTGTTGCGACCTATTCTCCCCTTAGCATGTATCCTATTTTCAGTGTACAATTTTCAGTGTACCTATATTCGAAGAAATTTTGCGATCGCAACTGTTCTTCGAACTAGCTGAAAATAAGTTGTGATGTAAAATTGTGAGTCATAATCAGTACTCTCTGTATTTTAGAGAGTTATTGCTTCAAACGGTTCTCTCGATATATATGCGAGCTATCATCGGAGAAAAAAACCAAAAAGGAAACCTATTCTACCTAATCCAGAGAACACTCTTTTGGTTTTTATTTTTATTTTACATATTCTCTTAAAATTTGTACGTACAAATTATTCTCAGTTAAATATTTTGGTGTTAAGTGGTTGAAATAAGATGACTCGGGTAGTAAGCGGCCTGCAAAAATTTTATATTTTAGTTTTTGCCTTACAAAATGAAACCCCCTAATAATCATACATGGGTGATTGATTCAATGAGTAGGCGTTTTGTGCAAATGCATTACATAAAAAGAACATACATTTTCGTTATAAAAGCTTTGTAATTAGTGTTGACGAGAGTCGGAAATGAAAATTATTAACACAAATATGCAACAAAGTGCATTTAAATACGGCGCCTCATTTCTTATTATTAAACTATGTATGCCATTATTTTGTTTAAAATTTGTAAGGTAGCAGCGGGAGGATTCGCCATTGGGGCATACGCCACAAACTTTTATCTCTGAAATCAAGAAAAAGCCGTTTGTGCAATTTGATGCATGTTGCGTCTTTTGTGAGTGGGGGGATATCTTTCAGTGTGAAATTAATTTCTGATCAAGTGCCTTTAAAAAAAAATTAGAAAATTGTAGAGAAACTAAACTTTTGTACACTTAAAAAAGTTTGTAAGTTAAAATAACTGAAAATATCATTTAAAAGAAATGATATTTCATTTAAAAACCGGTCTACTTAATTTTCATTTAAATTAAATGCCATTTGTTATTTATTTTTAAATGTTGATTAATCAACTGACACATCCGTAAGAAACAACTGATATAATCAATTAAAATAAATGTCAAAATTTTACCCACCAATCCTTAAAAAATAAATGTTTTTTTCATTTATTTGAAATTATTTCCGTTTTTGTATTTTTTGTTTTTTTTTTTAATATACTCGTACAATACAAAATGTATGTATGCATATGAAGCTATAAACACTTTTTGTGTGAATGTATTTGTATATGTATGTTTATGTGTTTATGTATGTGTATGTGTGTTTATGAAGTTCTTGTAAATTGTATTGAAAAAAATTTTGTATATATACAACCAATTTAATTAAAAAACAAATTGAATTTTTTTGAATATTTTTTTTGAAACAGACAGCAAACAAAATTTAAATTTGTAATAACTGTTACGGACACAAATAAACCATAAGTTTCCGTTTTGTGGGTAAATTTTTATTAAATTTCAAACAAATGAAATAAATAAATGAAACTGAAAAAAATCGGTAAATGATAGTAAATTATTTCGAATAAATGTATAAAAAAGTTAATATAGATGTTTCTTTGAAAAATAAATGTATCTTCCTTTATTTTTAAATGGAACGGAACACTTTTTTATTTAACTAAAAACAGTTAACTACATAATATTTTGAGTGTAGAAGCGGTTGCACTTGAAGCATGCTCGCCACCATTCAGTCATATGGTATTCCTTTACAATTGGTAGTCATTTTCCAAAGCAAACAAACACCTTCTAATAACTGCCCCTCCTAATTGGAACAAGTCTTTTTGGGAAACAATTTGTGCAGTGAAAACACCAAATCAAATTACCTCTCACTCCCGCCGCCGTGTTTCTTAAACTAACATAGCCTCATAATTTTGATGTATTTTTTTTCTAAACGTCTTTTAAAAATATTCACTTTATAAGATGTGTTTTTGTTTATCATATTTGCAAAAGTCACACATTGTGTGGGGCAGTTTCGCATTTTTTGGTTATTTTAAAAAATATTAAATAAAAAAACTATAAAAAACATTGGAATAAATGGAATTTTAAGCATTTAAATGAAGGTTAAGATATGAAGATCTTCAGATGGAAAATAGTTTTTCCTAAAAATGTATTGATTTGGCAACTACAGCACTTTAAACAAAAAAGTGACGAATGCCAGTCTACCCTATTTAAAGTCTTAAATAAAATATCAATTACCTGGATGGAAAATTAAAAAAAAAATATTTGTTTAAACATAAAAGAACGAAGATTTAATTCATTAATTTAAATTTTGAATTCAGAATTAAACTTTAACGAATTAAACTAAAATGGACAATCATTGAATGGACTTAATTCAAATTTGGTACCATTCGATTGGCGGTGAAAATAATTAAATTAGCTGTAACAGTTCGTTTAACCAAAATCACTAGAAACACAATAAATTTCTATTATCAAACGTTTAATCCACCGTGCAGTGATTTTAAATTTTTTTCCGTTCAGTGATTTAAAAAAAAATTCGTTCTTGTTATTTAACATCCATTTTTTACCATTTACTGATATAAAATTGGGTTTTTACCGTAAAATGATTTAAAATCAATTTTGTACCGTTCAGTGATTGAAAATCAAATTTGTATCGTTCAGTTAAGAAAAAGAATAATTTCAGCAGTTTTTTCATTGTTTTTGTTAATAGACATTGGTTGAAGATTTAAAGAAAATCAATAATTTAGACCTGGTAGGTACATGTGGTAGCATCCCAGCAAAACTTTGGCAATAGGTGCGATATTCTCATGCGTTACCTTGTAATGATAGCTCGTTACTTTTTCATTATTTGCAAGCATAAAGTTATAACTTACTGATTATTGATTACGTAATATATGATTTATATATGTAAAGTAATAATTGAAATATTTTGTTACTTTACTTTGTGTTTTTTTATAAGCAAAAGGGTAATGTATGTTTATTTTGATAACACTAGCGGAAAAACGAAGCGCAACAATTCATTTAAGTTTAATGCAATCAGATACTATATGCGTCGATAGCTCAGTGGGTAGAGTTCTTGGCTGGCAACCAGATTTCCCTGGTTCGATTCCCATCATGACCACATTATTTTTAATTACAAGTATTTTAAATAAAATATTTGTAATAATTTTTTTTAATAAAAATTCCACTTTTAAAAATCTATTTTTAAACACATTACTTTTTCCATTCTCGTAACCATATAAGTAACCCCTTACATTATCACCTCTAATGTAATGGGTATATACATTACTTTGAGGCTCATCGCCTATAAAATTCATCAATGAAGTAAGGTGTAAAGTAATCCATCGGCCCCTATGGCTATACATTACTTTACCCATTATTTGGTAATGTGTGGTTTTGCAGGGATGCCAATCCGACTGACTCACTTAGACCACAGCTACTGCAAAAGTCACTAGCCACAACCCTCAACCTAACTGCGTGCCTTCCAATCAGACAGTTTCCCGTCATGACGGACACAAGTAGGGATATATCGGGCTTTGACAGTGACAGCAACCTGTGCGTGCGCTTCCTATCCAGACGGGGCCACATCTGTCTGGAACGAATACAACCACGGACAGAGGCCCACCTATTTCTTGCTAACCCATAAGCACTCTCCCGCAACCGAAGCTTGCAAGTGGCCAGAGGCATGCCCACAGATTTCAATTCGTGTGGAATGTGTTAGGTAGTCCCCAGTCTTGCAAGCTCGTCGATAAAATGAACGAATTCTCCCTCCTAATTTAATATTGGATAATAGAGGGTGTTTTTGTAGACATTAAGAACTTTTATTTAAAATAAAATACATAAAGACTTATGAAATGAGATATTTAAAATTTTTATTTGGTATTAAGTTAAAAAAAAATATTTTGGAAACATATGTACCTCAAACACCTTTTTTAAAGCGCATTCGAAAGACCAGTTTTAATTTTTTTTGTTTCGGCTAAAAATGATGCCAAAAATTTTGTTATATGAAATGACTACCATTAGACAGTTTATTTTTATTTTACATGTAGGGAAGTAGAAAAAATTATGCCATTTACAGTTTACAAAACAAAATACTTACACCACTTTTACTCATACATTTATCCATACAAGGTAATGAATTTTATTAATGGGACTAATAATTAATTACCATTAATTATACTTTCAATTCGAAAAAAGTTTGTTTTGTGTTTTATTTAAAATAAAAGTTTTCAACCTCTAAAATACACCTTTTACAGTTCATTTGACACTGCAAGTATATAATCAACAGGGTAGGGGCTTTAATGCACGAAAAAAATTTAAATTATGCTCATGAAATATATAGTAAATAAGCACATAAATGGAAATATGCAGTATATATCAAAAAATATGCACTAGAAACCAAAAATATTTACTTAAAAGTTTGCTGGTTTTTAAGAATCACATTTATTAATCCAAAGCGTTGTCTTAAACCTAATGTAAATGTATAAGTAGATGACAACAGAAAGCTTGTAATATAAATATTTTCCAGGTAATAAGTATTCAAGCTTAAGGTCTATTTTATACAAAATTATTTATTTGTTATCCAATATTTCGCTATCTCAATGGATAGCTTCTTCAGGGATTTTTTGTTTTTTAATTTTAAACAAATTTTTTAACAAATATTGGATAACAAATAAATAATTTTGTATAAAATAGACCTTAAGCTTGAATACTTATTACCTAGAATTTGTATTAAAAAGGTCGAAGAAATTAAACTGAATAATTTATAAATATTTTCCTTATCAAGGTTTACAAATTCTTTTGTTTATTTTATTTTTACTTAAAATATTTAAATATTTAATTTAAAGAAAGAAAGTAAATGCAAAAATATACAACATCAAATCGATGACATTTTGCCACAAAATTGTTGATTGGGAAAAGCATAAAACCAAACATATCGTCGCGTATATGAGGCAAAAACAAATCTTAGCATTCGATATGAAATGAAATCAAAGTACACCCAGAAAACACTCAAAATTGTGGACATCATCGCATTTGTTGCGAATCGAGTTCTGGAGGTGAGGACAACTAACACTTTTTAACAAAAATTAAAAAATATGTAATTTTTCGTATATCATACGAGGGCGTATCAATTAGTCCGTGACTTTTCAAACTTCCCATGTAAAGGGTAGTTAAATTTTAAGGGTCGATGTTAATTTTAAATAAAACACAAATTATTTAGGAAATTATTGTCATTTATTTTTATTATGATAATATGGTATGGTTCAATTATGTATGGAACAAAATATCGGCCAAATGACTGCCGCGACTTCGTCGGCACACCTCCATCCGATGGTCCAAATTTTCGATGACGCTGATGCATAATTGAGGTTCTATGCCGTTAATGTGCCGAATTATCTCATCCGTTAGCACTTGAACTGTTGCTGGCTTATCGATGTACACCTTTTCTTTCAAATAACCCCAAATAAAGAAGTCCAACGGTGTCAAATCACATGATCTTGGCGGCCAATTGACATTGCCACCACGTGAGATAACACGGCCATTGAATTTGTCGCGCAAAAGTGCCATTGTTTCGTTAGCCGTGTGGCAAGTGGCACCGTTCTGTTGAAGCCACATATCGTGCACATATCCATGTCCATATCCTAAATTTCTGTATTCAAGAATTCCGTTATGATCTCGCGATAGCGAACACCGACATGAGCAATTATCCCGATTGTGGACCCATTTGGTCGATTATGCTGACCAAAAAAATCACAAAGTGCATTTTGATTTGAACGCCTATTTTCATAATAAGCCTGAATAACTTTAACGCGTTGCACAATTGTGTATCTTTCCATGGTTCAAATTGAGTTAGTCTGAAATTGAGAAATGTCAAATGGAATGCAGAAAAAAACTTGACGTTTAGGTATGGTTCACATTCAATATCGGCTCTTAAAATTGAACCACCCTTTAGTTATAAGAAATGCTACACTGCTCCCATTAAGTACAACAGTGACTACTGTCAAGTTCCGTCATTTACTTTGCGTTTAACAGCTGTTCAAAACATACAACCTCGTGGATTTTTTTAAAAATGGAGAAAAATTAATTTCAAGTGCTCAAAAAACCATCAATCAAACCAAGGAAAGGCTTGATGGGCACTCTTCACCATCGATTTCAATGTTAAAAAAGTGGTTTACAGACTTTCGTTATTGTCGCACAAGTACAAATGGCGCTGAACGTTCTGAAAGGCAAAATGAGGTCAATACACCCGAAAATGTCGAAAAAATCCACGATATGGTGTTGGCCAATCGAAGAGGCATTTCATATGGCAGTGTGGTTTCGATTTTAAATGATCAGTTGGATTTAACAAAGATGTCTGCAAGATGGGTGCCGCGTTTGCTCTCAATTGACAACAAACGTTATCGTGCGTAGTCTCAATGGCAACGTTCTATGAATGGGGCTACGAATTGGTACCTGAGGTGGAAAGAGATTTAGCTCCAACGATGAAATTATTGATCAAACAAATGCCTATTTTATGGACCTCGAAAAATCCTATTTTTTTTAAAGGGATACAAAATTTGGAGAAACGTTGGACTAAGTGTATTGAGCTAAAATGAGATTATATTGAAAAATCAATTTTTCATTCAAAAGTTTCATTCAAAAAGTCACAGACTTATTGATCCGCCCTCATATTTGGATGACTTTTCATACCGAAAAATAAATCAAATTGTATTAAGTCACTTTAACCCAACAATTGGGAATTATTGGCCGAAAAATTGTGTAATTGTTCATATAAAGTTGAGCTCAAATTTATAAAAAAAATACTTGTTCGATTATTCAATTTTATGTTTGGTCTTTTCTTCTTTGGGCGATTTTGCCTACAGCCTTAACTGGTTTAAAAAAAGGAAAGAATTTAAGTTGTTTTGATCGGATTACACAATGTGTAATGCACACTTAATCATACAATTTAAAAAATGTTTATGCTGTTATGTTGATGAAATATTATGTTTTTTCTTTTTACTTGTTTAAAAGAGTCTCTTATGATTCAAAAAGTATATGAGCATGATTTTTATTTTTTTAATTCGTTAAAACCAATTTGTTCTTGCGATAGTGCCTGTAAATGTTTAATCTAAAGAAAATTACAATTTTTTTTAGGAAATAATAAACATTCATACCATACTTTTGGAAAACTTTACATCAAAATGTATTAACCTCTAAATTTCATAATTAATAAGACAAAAAAAAGTGAAAACAAATGTTTTTTCTTTCAAATTAATACTTTGATGCCGTCAACTTTCGAATCAAATTCGTTTTAAATAGAACTCTCTAGACTTGGGAGATAAATCCAGTGAAGGTTTAACTGGCGAATCATTACTTGTAAAAAAAACATAGTGGTATAGAAGTGAAACTGTATTTTTTAAATTTTAAATTTTTGATTTATACACGTTTCGCTGATGCACACTAAAGACGCTGACCGAAATTAGAAAAAATTGGCAACATTCACAGATATTATTAAATTTTGTTCAAAATATTCAGATCGAATCCATTTTTTGGAGTATCAAACCTTATACTTGAACTAAGGTATTCATAAAAACCGCCCTTTCCAAACTGCCAGTTCAAACAATGTTTTATTTAAAAAAACCTTTTTCGGATGTAAAAATTTCAAATAACTATAAACAAAAATTTAAAAATCTTTCAATATTTAAAAAAATGCTTTCCAGTAGGGCGGTTCCAAGAAACTGTAAGTGGTTTAAAAAAGATAAGATTTGACCAGATCTTAATTAATCTAATTGTACCAGATTTAACTAGATCTCAAAACTTGGTATCAGATATGAACAGATCGGGCACCAGATATGATTATATGTGACCAGATATGTTTATATATGGGCACAGAGATTACCAAATTTTTCAGATCCTTTAAGATATAAACAGATATGACACTAGATCTGATCCTATCTGGTCATAAAGTCTGTCACATATACACAGAGAAAACTGATGCATTGTGACAACCAAATGTCTTGCCAACTGAATAGTTCGGTTGCAACAATCTAATTTTTCGGCTGTCACAAGCAAATGTATTCCTGATTGGATTGAAAAATATGATTTTAATGTTATTAACATCACAAACAAATATAATAGTGGCTCCAACCAAACCATTCCGTCGGCCAAATATTCAGTTGTCACAATGAATCTGTTTTCTCTGTGTACCATATCTTATAATATTTGATCAAATCAGTACCAGATCTAGTTAAATTCAATTGCACCTAATAAAATCTTAACAGATCTGATCTAATCGGATCTAATCTTTTTTGCACGGGTAGCGAAAAAACCTGTCGATTAGCCAAAAATTTAAAGATATTTTCATCAGACATGTTTTAATTAGACAATTATTAGAAGACAATTATTTGTTCGAAAAAGTTTTAAAATTCACAAATTTATTTTATTTTTCACAAACCATAGCCTCTAAATTTATTTACTAAGGAAATCCATATTTTAAAAAGAAATTTGTGTATTTTTTTTATCGCATAACGTCCGCTTATGTGAATATAATATCAGCTGATGTTCAATATTTTAAAAACTGAATTTCCTTAACTTTTTGCGATATTAACTTATTGGCGGTTGACTGATGTATGGAAATCTCAAAAGTTTTTAATTTTGTCGTGTTTTTTATTTCTCAGTATATTTCACTGATAGTTCTAAACAACCCTCATGGATTACTTTACACCTTACTTCAATGATGAATTTTACAGGCGATGAGCCTCAAAGTAATGTATATCCTCTTCGGTCCTGGCGTGCAGCCCGCTGGACATTTTTCTAACGTATTTTATGATATTTGTGAAAAGTTTTACTAAATTATGACCATTTGTGCAGATAGCTGGAAACAATGTTTTTTAAATCGTTAAGCAAGTTTTTAACTATCTGGCATCTACAAAAGCACATGTGGAAAATTTTCTATCAGTTGCATCAGCATTCGGTATTTGCCTACAAGCTCCTAAAAAAGTGAATTTTTTAACGGTTTTAATCTAGTTTTTACCTGTAATTGTTTTCGATTGACTGAATAGACTTCTTTCCCGTATCTTCATAGTAAAGGTAAGCAATTTAATGTAAACTGTGGCCCATAATTAATGAAAATGTATTCTGTCCAGCTGGCTGCACGTTTGTAATAAGTGCTAAAAAAATGGTAAAAAAAGGACTGACAGAGCAACAGATGTTTGAGTTATTGATGGAAAGTGATTTGGAAGACTTTTCAGACGATGAAGGCGAAAACGAAATTTTTGATACCATTTTAGAGGACCAAGGGGAAGAGGATGTTGCCCCCGAAGCTGTGGAAGAAGTGCCCGAAATATTAGAGAGCACAATAAGAAATTTAAAATGGGTTTCGAAAAAATTCATTTCTAACTATGTTGACATGAATGATGAAACATGGGAAGTAGGCGAAAGGACAAATTGGACACCTTTTGATTACACTAGGCAACAGCCATTTTGTTATTTGGTTCTAGCATACTTTTTCTCATGGATTTGGACCTACTGAACACGAAAATGAATTTTAAAAATTTTTCTGTCGATTGGTTTGCGAGATACAAATTTTTTAATTTTTTTTTTTTAATTTTTGGAGGTACACTTACTATTTTGAGCATATCTTTAGTCTTCTTTGACCTATTTTATCCTACTACTACTCAAATTAAAGACAATTGAGCCGTCTACAACTTATTCTCAGAAAATTTTCAAATCGGGTTAGTAGTTTTGATGTTGGCGGCTTAAAAAGGTTAAAAAACTGCGTTTTTTTAGTAAAAATGTGGCTGAAAAATTCATATAAAAATTCATATAAAATGTAAAACGCGATGTTAACAGCGATTTTAATTTTTTTACGTATAGCTGACACTTTTCCAAAGAAAATAAGCCCTTACTTAACAAAATCTGATGACAAATGGCCGACTTATTATTTTTTTGGTAAACGACCGAAATTCCGCTATTTCACGATTTTTTGATTTTCATTATTTGCACAGCTTACCTACCCAACGCAAACGAATAAATACATTTGAACTTAATTTAAAATAAACAAATTAGTCTTCGTATATTATTTTTTAATTTATTTACAGCACTACATGCTCAATGTATCGCACAATTAGCTAAACTAACGAAATTAAACTAACTAATTAAATTAAGCAAATCAACGCACAAAAAAATGGGTAAAAACAAAGATATAAGTGTACATTTTATGCCATGTGGAAAAACTGCTGACTTCTTCTTTGTTTTTTGTATTCGCTGCAATCGGTCTCACGTATTAGGGTCCAAATATAGTCACCCATCATAGCCGTGTCATAGTTGCCCTGATAGCGTCGTTCCATAGCCTTCAATTCCTGATGAAAGCGCTCGCCGTGTTCGTCGCTCACGTCTCCTAAATTCTCAGGGAAAAAATCCAAATGAGAATCCAGAAAGTGTATTTTAAGTGACATGTGCACTCCCATGGCTTCATAGTTCTTTACCAGATCCTCAACTATGTCCTTATAATTCGGGCTTTTGTTGTTTCCTAAAAAGTTTTCCACAACAAGCCTGAAGGAATTCCATGCTGCGGCTTCGATGGGTGATAACAGCTTTGGGAATTTTTCATCTTTCAACATTTTTTTTATCTCGGGTCCTGCGAAGACTCCTTCTTTAATTTTTGCCAGCGAAAGGTAAGGGAAAATTGACCGTAAATAGGCAAAAGCTTCACCTTCTTTGTCTAATTTTTTGGCAAAATTTTTAATCAAACCCAATTTTATGTGCAGCGGCGGAAGTATTATATTTTCACGGTTCTCTATTAGTGGTTTGCGCTGAACATTCGCTTCTCCAACTACAGGTTTCGTTCGTACCGGCCATTTTTTTTTTATATAATGCTGATCATCAGCGCGGCTATTCCAAAGGCACAGAAAACAGCAATGTCGCGTATAGCCTCCTTGGAGTCCACACAGAATGGCCACAACTTTAAGGTCGGCGCATATTTTCCAATTGTATTTCCTATACTCTATGCATTTCAGCAAAATGTCCATAGTTTCATAGTTCTCCTTTGAATGAACCGCATGAGCAATAGGAACAGATGGCTTTTCATTCCCATTATGTAAGAGAACTGCCTTCAAGCTCTCTTTGTTGCTGTCAATAAACAACCTCCATTCGTTGGGGTTGTGAATTTGGTGAAGCTCTTGGAACAAGCCTGAAATGTCGCTGCAAAAACATATTTGGTCTTTCTTTGTATAAAATTTTGCATACTCCTTGTGACGGTTTCTGTACGCTGATACTTTCACTTCTGAAGCCGCAAATCCACACTGTATCATCCGAGACGCAAAAAGTTCGGATTTCTCCTTAGTGAGACCAAAATCGCGCACCCAATCGTTTAGTTCGGCCTGTGACAGTAATTTTCGCTTTGCACCCGGCTCAAATTCGCTTGCATTTGACTCAGACTCTTCTTCTGACGATTCTGCTTTTTGAAGAGATGCACCAGGGCACACTGGATATGGCACATCATGCGAATGTGGTACTGGAAGCGCAAACGATCCCACTTGAGCGTAGTTCCATTTAAAAAATCTTCCTACCCCACTGTTTGTGGTGAGGCAAAAATAACAGTCTGTGGAATGGCATAGCGGCTTTTTCCACATCATTGGTGTATCGAATTTCATATGGCGGCTAAAATTAAAATAAATTACTATATTCGCTATGTATAATGTGTTTAAATAAAAATTCTTACCTTCCGCCAGCTGCCCAGTTGGTTAAGATTATATAGCAAAGATCACACAGCGACTTAGGTGTCCATGGTTCTGTGATATTTGGTGAAATACCAAAATAATTCAAATAGTGCAATTGTACTGCTGGAGTAAACTTGTGTGCGTGATTTTTTTTTATAAACTGGCCACAAACATTGCAGAAATTGTCTGGATCGTTCAAACACTCGAACACACGAAGTCTTTTACTCATTGTCTTCCTTGCGTTTTCTAAATATTAACTTCTTTACACTTTCACAGACAGTTTTGAAATGCAATTGATAACCGTGTCTCCTTATGTTTAAATATGTATGAGCATGTAGTGCTGTAAATAAATTAAAAAAAAATATACGAAGACTACTTTGTTTATTTTAAATTAAGTTCAAATGTATTTATTCGTTTGCGTTGGGTAGGTAAGCTGTGCAAATAATGAAAATCAAAAAATCGTGAAATAGCGGAATTTCGGTCGTTTACCAAAAAAATAATAAGTCGGCCATTTGTCATCAGATTTTGTTAAGTAAGGGCTTATTTTCTTTGGAAAAGTGTCAGCTATACGTAAAAAAATTAAAATCGCTGTTAACATCGCGTTTTACATTTTATATGAATTTTTATATGAATTTTTCAGCCACATTTTTACTAAAAAAACGCAGTTTTTTAACCTTTTTAAGCCGCCAACATCAAAACTACTAACCCGATTTGAAAATTTTCTGAGAATAAGTTGTAGACGGCTCAATTGTCTTTAATTTGAGTAGTAGTAGGATAAAATAGGTCAAAGAAGACTAAAGATATGCTCAAAATAGTAAGTGTACCTCCAAAAATTAAAAAAAAAAAATTAAAAAATTTGTATCTCGCAAACCAATCGACAGAAAAATTTTTAAAATTCATTTTCGTGTTCAGTAGGTCCAAATCCATGAGAAAAAGTATGCTAGAAACAAATAACAGACAAAAGTTTGTTATTTGTGACCTAGTGTTATTTTAACCAGTACTTTGACGATGATTTTTGGACACTTGTATGTCAACAAAGTAATGCCTATGCTTTGCAACGCAATAAAAACTTAAATTCAACTCGTGATGAATACAAACAATTAGTTGGTGCCCATATCGTTGCCGGTTGCATGAAACTACCTCGAATTAGGATGTATTATCGACCATCCATAAGGGTTCCAGCCGTGACAAAGCTACCAAGAGATCGCTTATTTAAAGTACGGAATCATATGCACTTTGTTGACAACTTGGCAGTTACACACGCCGAAAAAGAGAAAAACAGGCTATGGAAAGTACAACCTGCAATTGATGCAGTTCTTAAAACGTGTCGATCTCTTTCAAAGCCAAAAAAATTGAGCGTGGATGAACAAATGATCCCCTTCACTGGAACAACTCAACTAAAGCAATATGTCAAGGGAAAGCCGAATCCAGTTGGCCTCAAAAACTTTGTTTTGGCTTCCCCGGACGGACTTGTGCTAGATTTTTTTATTTACCAGGGAGAAAAAACTTGGCCCAATGAAAAACCAAATCCGACTTTGGGCATTGGAGGTACGGTGGTGGAAAAACTTACCGAAAATGTGTCTCAGGGAAGCGAAGTGTTTATGGATCGTTATTTCACTTCCAGCAATTTGCTACACTTTCTTTTAGAGAAAAGTATTTACGCCACAGGCACCATACAACAAAATAGATTACCTAAAAATCTGCGATCAAAGCTGTCAACGGACAAAGTCCTTTTTAAAAAAGGAAGAGGTAGTTTCGATGAATTCGTAAGGCAAGACGATAAAATATCTGTAATAAAGTGGATGGATAACAAATCGGTATACTTAGCGACTACCGCGGTCGGATCAGAACCAATCCAAACAGTTCGACGATGGGATAAGCGCCAAAAAAAATACATAGATGTTAATTGCCCAAATGTAGTTAAAAGGTACAATACATCAATGGGAGGTGTTGACCTTGCAGATAGGCTAATATCATACTATCGCATTGCGATTCGCACAAAAAAGTGGCCCGTAAAGGTATTTTGGCACTTGGTTGATTTAGCTTTATCTAATTGCTGGATTACGTACAAAAAGGACAAGCTTGCTTGTGGTGCCAATAGAAAGGAGCTTATGGACTTGTTACATTTTAAGCTTTACGTTGGGGAATGTTTCTCTGCTTGTGCCAGTACAATGAAAGTAACTAGATCCATACGCGACGTTGATGGCAGTTCTAGCGAAGAGCATGAACCTCCCAAGAAAAAGGCTATGTTACCAAATCCACTGCCACCAAGGGATGTCCGACTTTCTGAAAATAGACATCTGCCTGTATGCGGAGTCGAAGATAAAAATAAATATATGAGATGCCGCAAAGAGGGCTGCCAACAAAAAACGCGATTCAAGTGCACTTCTTGCAATATATTTCTCTGCATTGCCAAAGAAAGACAATGCTTTTTTGAATTTCATTCTTAAATCATTTTTTCAATTTATATTTTCTAATTTTTTTATTATTTATTATTGATTTGTAATGAATTAATGCATAATTTTTGTTTTACTGCCCAAATAAATTGAACTTTATAAAAATTTATATTAAACTTTATACGTTCCAAATGTCCAGCTGGCTGCACCTGCCATATCTCCATTGTCCTGCACCTGGCAAGAAAAATTTTTACTAATTTTTCTAAATTGAATGCAGCCAGTTCAGGAAAAAAAGGTTTTGAGAATTTTTCTTCAGGGGGCCGCTTCCGGGACTGAAGAGGATATACATACTTTGATACATATTTTTTTTAATTTCTATAACTATTGTATAAAACGGCACAAAAGTGATTTACGCGGATGGATTTAATGAATAAATGTCAGTTAATGTGTGTATAAAACGCTTTTAATGTGCTGTCAAAAAAAACTAATTTTCAAATATTTTTTACTTTTGCACAAATGTATATTACTTTTCACATGACCATGTAATGGTTGTAATTATAACGATAAAAGTGTATAAAACACATATATCTACGCGCTACTGCAATTATGTGGTGCATATGAAAAATTTAACGTGTTGTAAATTATGCAGATAATTTTTTTTAAACAAAAAATGCAAAAAATGTAAAAGAATGAAAAACATGAACATAAAAATGTAGACATTTACTTTAAATTTTTTAAATTGTACCAGATAGCAAGTAAAATGCAAAGAATAATACTTGTGCAAAGTTTTATACTTACTTATGCATACTCGTTGCATATGTGCTTGATTTTAGCTACGGTGTTGTAAAAAAATGAAATAAAATTCAAAGAATATGTAAGGTAAGCTTTTTTTACAATGCAAAACAAAAGGGTTGGAAAAATATATTCATTACATTTTTACACATGTCGA
This sequence comes from Eustalomyia histrio, assembly GCA_949748255.1. Classification (NCBI taxonomy): domain Eukaryota; kingdom Metazoa; phylum Arthropoda; class Insecta; order Diptera; family Anthomyiidae; genus Eustalomyia; species Eustalomyia histrio. The sequence continues at coordinate 81,306,650 of OX456524.1, forward strand.
AATAACTACTGGTGCATACCTTCGTAAATAAGTTGTATATTACATACATACATATATATCTTACAATATCTTGTTTACATGAAAGTATTGTTCCAGAAGTTACACACTCATTTGACAGACATATTTTTAAATACATGTAAACCTTTATTGGTATTCAATTTATAGCAGTAGAAAAGTAATTTTTTGTCATTAACATTCAAACTTCCATTGTATGAGGCCACCTTTAAGGCAGCATTTTTAAAAATTTGCAATTTATAGTGAAAGAACCTGTATTCCCAGCAAAACTTTGACAATGGGTGCGATATACTAATGCATAACCTTGTAATGAAAGCTCGTTACCTTTTGCATTATATGCAAGCATAATGGAATGAGTACTCTAAAGAAAAAATTCAAATATTTTGAAAATCTATTTTTAAACTCAATACTTCGTGTTTTTTTGTAAGCAAAATAGTTGTGTATGTAATCCCAGAGAAAAAACATGGTTGGGGCAATCATATTCAAATAGGATCATATACTTTTGGGATTATGATTGTGTCAATCACACACTCAAAAAAAAAATGAGATGAACTAAAATGTAATAAAAAATTTCCTTCATAATAGTTTATAAATTGTCCTCAATTTAAGTAAAATTTTATTAAAACTTAGAAAAATTTTCTTAAAAAGAATAAAAATTACTAAGTTTGAGGAAACACGAAATAGTTTATATACTCAGAAATAGCTCATATTTTTCCTAAGTAATATTTCTTGATTTTAGTAAAAAAACAAGTCAATTAAATAAAAATTTTTTAATATTAAGAAAAAAATCTTAGTTTTAAGAAAATTGCATACTCAAATGTAATAAAATTAATTTTAGTTCAAAAAAAAATTGGACGTGATTTACTCCCATTTAGTTAAAAAAAAAGTGTAACTTAAATCGAAAAAATGTGTCTAACTTAAATCGAGAAAGTACTTCAACTTAATGTGTGTTCATTTTTTGTTCGCGAATAGTAAATGAACTAAATTTTAGAAAGCCATTTACAAATTCAGTTTTTAAGTATGCCACTTTCTAATTTTAAAGAATTGTTTTCTAAAAATTAGTTCAGACATTTAAAAACAAAAAGCAATCAATTATTTCCTATGTAATAATAAAAATTTACTTGATTTTAGAAACTGATGAACTATTTTTAAGAAAAATTTTCATGCAACTTAGTTCAGATAAATTTTAAAAATTTTAATAAAATATTCTTTTTTTTCAAGTAAAAGTTTTCTAATTTTTCAAAAATAGTAAAATTTGGTATAGGATTTTTTTTTTTTTTTTTTGTTGGAAAACGTTTAAATTACTTTTAATATTCTATTCCAAAAAAACAATCCATTAAAAACAAACCAGTTAGTTTTTCCTAATTTTCAAGAAAAAATATTATTAAAGTAAACAAATTTAAGTAACCATATAAAAAAAACTGTCGTGCATGATTGTAATTTTTGGTTCGTGATTGTGCGTGAGCGTGAGTCAAAAATCTCTCGAACAAAATATCGCAGGTACATTTTATACATTACGGCATAATGGCTTTCCCATAATTTACGTTGCGCTTATTAAACTTTTTATTTATCGAACTATTTTTTTCACTTAATAATAAAAAAGATTAAATTTGTATATGTCAAATAAAGTTTAAGCTAAAAATCCCATAAAACAAACTTATGACTTTTCCATTTCCAATAATAACAAGATATGTAACTGTGGTATTTTGTATTTTTGCAACAATTTCCTTAAATTAGTTAATTTAAGAAGACAAAGGACCCCCAGTGTTCCTTAGCTATAGATGCCATGTGTCACGTAGGGCGTACCTTTTTGTAGTTCTGTCAAGGAGTACCGTTAATTTACTACGAAAAGGATCTGACTTTGTCACAATTTATTACGTTTCAGGATATCCTGCAGTACATTTTTTTAATTTGTTTACCTTTTTGCTAAGGAAATTTAATTTTTATTTTAAATACATGAATTTAGTATAATTCAATTTAATTTTAAGACAAGAATGTATAGCAAAAAGCTTGTTAAGAGCAGTGTCCTTACAAAGCAAAAGCCCTCTGAAAGTGGGAAAATACTTACTCAATGAGTGTAAAGTACTTAAAAATATATGATAAAAAATATAACCTTTACCATAGAAGCAGAATAAAGTGCTATTTAACTTGATGTTAGAAAATATTTTCTTATTTTTAGGGAGTTAAGTCCTAGTTTTTAGTAAAAAAATTATCTAATGAACTTAAATAAAATAAAATTTTACCTAAAACCAAGGAAACATTTTCTAACTAACAGTACAATTATAGATAACTGTTTTCTAATAAAAATTTACTTCTCAGTAGTAAAATTTTTCTATAATTTAGAAATTTTTACCAAACTTTAGTAAAATTTATTTCTTAATTTCAGGAAAAATTTTATTAAATACTTAAAAAAAAAATTAACTGGATCTTAATGGGTGAATTGATGAAAAGTTTTAATGCCACATGAAAGTAATTTTCTAACCATCTGATATTTGTCCATTTTTGGTAAACAATAAATGATTAGTTTTTTTAGGACATTTTGTAGTAAAAACTAATGACCGTTAATGTCAAAAATCATGTTTATTTGATGCATAATTATTTTTTGATTGTTGCCAGCATTTTATGCTTGCAAAAATATCATATTTTTTTCATAGTTAGAATTTTTTTTACCACAGTATAATTACATCCAATCATGTTATCAAATAGAAGCTCTCACTCATAAAATAGTAAAATATTTACTATAATAATAATTAAAGCGACCATGTTAATGGTTCAAAACCCAATAACATGGTTGTGATAACCATACCCGATTGCAGCAAGCTTAATATAGTAGCAGTGATCATGTTGCAACCAAGGTTTTTTTTCTGCGTGTAGAGACTCTGGTCTGTTTACGCTACAACGAGCCTTTGTTGCTTCTGCTCGGTTAGGGATTAGGTTATAATTTATAATTATAGGATTAACACAAATAAATAAAATAAATAAATAAATAATTTTAGACATAATTACTACACTAGAAGTTGGAACTATGATTGAAGCATTTTCCCAGAAGAAGTTGGAATAAATAACCGAATTAAAATCAAAATCCCGATAATATTTTTGAATTCTGGATTATATTTTCCATCTACTTTGCTGATAGAAGATGTATGTAGAAGCTACGAGTTTTTCGATTAGAAAAAGTCCCTAGAAACAACTTTTTTATAATTTTTTCTGATTGAAAAATTGCACCATACAAATATATTCCATTTAATTTTAAATACATTTATTTTAAGCCGAGAAACTGTATACGTTTCGTATTAATTACAGTTATATTATTTCAAGTATTTTTGGACTATTTAACTGACGAATCTGGTAGCCCATGTCTTCTTATATGTATATTAGTGAATTTTTAAATTTGCTTTTATATACAGTAGCAACAACGACAAGAACATCAGCAATAATATCACAACAAATTTTAAACTGTTTTTACCTGTGACCCAAATTCATGCCACTTTCTCAGATGGTTAAAAAGGTATAAAAAACATACAAACAACAAAAACAATGGTTTTTCATAAACTTGTTTTAACAAATTTGTGCTGTTGTTATTCCTTTAGTTATTTTGTTCCTTGTGCTGTTGGAGCTCCATTATATACTATTTTCTTCTTGTTGGAGTTACAGTATTCATAAACTTGCACAAACAACAATTTATAAACGTGCGCTAACAAGTTAAACAATAAACTGCTCAAACACCTGAAAAAAAAATGAAGAAAACTACCTTTACGGAAATGATATTTTTTTTTTTTTATTTTTGGTTTAAATTATGGTACTTTACTTACGTATAAGTAGTAGTGCGGTGATATGTTAACACAAACATACTGATTAGGGCGTTTCAACAAAAACCTATTTTTGACTTTTGCAAATCTTAAAAACTGAATATATTTTTAAGAGTTTGAAGTTCTGAATGAGAAATTGAATTTTTCCAAAAAAAAAAAAAAAAAAAACAAGTAAGAGCGGCTAAATTCGGCTGTGCCGAATCTTATATACCCTTCACCATGGTTGGAAAAAGCTGAAGTTTATATATATATATATATAATATATAGCTACTCAGTATTTTGTGTAGATACGAATTAAATTGAAATAATTTATTTTATAAGTGAATAGTATAGAAGGATTTTAAGATCATATCATATTCTTTTTAATTATTTTTTTTTTATTGTAAAATAGACAATCATCAACAAGCAATGACCGCAAAGGGAGAAGAAGAGCATGGATATTGACAAGGTTGGGTAGCGCCATCCGAAAATACTAAGTATTCTATCCTGCTGGCTCAGTGGAATTTCTCAATTTTTATTCTCTATAACTTACTAATAAAAATTTTCATGTTTCTTTACAATAAAAATAATTAAAAAGAATATGATATGATCTTAAAATCCTACTATACTATTCACTTACAAAATAACAGATCAACAATTCATAAAATTCCATTACTTTACACACAAGGATACAGTTTATAGATTTGTTTAGTTTTTATTTAAATGACAAATCTTTATATGTGTGTTGTTTGTGTATAAAAGGTGGAGATGAAAGAAAAGAATTTTAATTATTAATATAAAATTTTATATAAATTAATTATTAAATGTTAAAAAAAAACAAAAATAAGCAAAAAAAAAGTCTTAAGATAATAATAAAAAAAAATGTACAAAAAAAAGTGAATTGACCTGACCGAGATTTGAACCTCGAACCCCGCGGCCTTAGAGAAAAAAAAAGTATTTGTCACACAGCGTCTAGACAACTGAGCTATTGAAGCTCACACAAAATCATCGTCAATAGAGGTACATATATAAAAGTCTTCGTTAATTAGAGATTTGTTTCGTTTTTATTTAAATGACAAATCTTTGTATGTGTGTTGTTTGTGTATAAAAGGTGGAGATGAAAAAAAAGAATTTTAACACATGGATGTGTTGTTATGCTCAAAATTCTACATACATATTAAACAAAGGGATTTTACTGGAAAAATTAGAAGTAGTCCTGGTTTTTTGCTAATATCTCAGCCATTTAATAGCAAACAGAAATGGATCACATGTAACAGAAATAAAAAAGAATCAAGTCCTCATCATGTCTGGGTTCTTCGGAAAACCCATTTCAACACACAGACGGACAGACGGACAGACGGACATCGTTAAATCAACTTCGCTCTTCATAAGGACCCAGAATATATATACTTTATAGGGTCTAAGATCAATATTGTAGAAATTACAAACGGAATGACAAACTTATATATACCCTTCCACCTGTGGTGAAGGGTATAATTAGGTTATGCAATATAATTTTGTTTATTTTTTTCTTTTGTGATTTATGTTCACAAAACCGAACAAATCAATTTTGAAGAGAAATTATTTTTTTTTTTTTTTTTGGTAGAAATTATTTTTTAAAGGCCAATTTGATAACCTTCAAATAAGAATTCAATATTTTGTATGTTAAAACTTCAAAAACACAGAAATAGGTTGCCACAAAAAAATACTAAAGTGCATATTGCCTTGGCATGCACTAGTAGCCTTTATTTGTTTGATACTAAGAAAAATAGTTTTATTACCTATTCCAATAGGTAATTCATACCTTGTAATTTTACCTTTTGGCAATGTAATTTTATATTTAAAAATACATATTTCTTCGAAAATATTTTTAAGTTTTTTTTTGAAATTTAAAATGTATAAAATTATTAAATTTTGATAATTCTTTTAGTTTTCTTCCATCTTTTTGATTTGTGCAATATTTTTTTAATGAATTATAAAATAAACAATTTTCCCTGAAGAAGTCACCCAATGTGGTGACGAAATATTGGGATAAATAAATATTTATAATTAATTTTTTTATAAATAAAAGATCTTTAGCTCGATGAGAAATATTACACAAATTGTTAATTTTTATAAATTTGTTTTTAATTTGCATTCATTTCATTTAATTTTATTTATAAAAGACAATAAAAATAAAACGTTAGGTAAGATATTTTTACAATTAACTGTTATGTTGCAAATGTTTTATATCCGTTTTTTTTTTTTTTTTTGTTTTAGTAATTCCATATAATAATAACGATCATGCCATCTCCAGTATTAAATGGTCGGATTTTTAATTTTATTATGTGCTGCGAGTTTTAAGAAACTTTCTAAGAAGTGGCTGATCTTGAAGATCGAAATCCTTCAAATGTTAAAAAGGGCTAAGATCCCATATTTTCTTTATAATTAGAAAAAATCCGCATGAACTGATGTTTTCATAGAAAAATTATTGTTAGTTTTTCTGAAGAAAAATTACTGCTAGAATTTTTATATCAGAATATAATGTTTCATTATAAAAAAAATAAATAGAATCTTTTTCTACAGAAAACCCCTCCAGTTCTGTGAGTATTTTTAAAGAAAAACCATTAAGTTTAGAGGACTCTTTCCTGTAGAAAACCCTAAGATTTTGACCAAATTTTTATAGAAAAACCTTAAGACTTGAAATGTTCTGCCACAGATTCTGAAGACATTTCCTTTTTGAAAATCCTAAGGAATCAGAATACTTTTTTCTGAAAAAAAAACTATTAAATATTGTTAGCTTTTTCCCAAAGAAATATTTTAATTTTAAGGACTTTTTTATAGCAAAAAATGTTTAAAAGTTTTATTTGAATAATTTTAAATAAAATAAATAAATTTAAATTAAATTATAATTAAAATTAGCGGGCCTTTTTGTAATAACAATCTACCCAAAATATCCAAGTTATATTACCAATATTTTGCCTACATTAAAATTGGTAACACACCTATTTTACTCAGTTAATTTAACAAAAATTATTGGTGATTTTTCGAATATAAAAGCCAAGTATAAATTACCTATTTTTAATTGTAATATTGCCGTGAAACATAGCAAACTCTATGTTGCCTTTAAAAATAGGTGATATCACCCTATAATTTTAGGCAATATTACCTGTAGTTTTTTTGTGTGTAGAAAAAAATTTATCTGGCGCAATATTTAATCATACCTGCTGCAACATCTATTTTAATTGATCCGAAAAATGGCATATAAACTTAGATCCAGCAATATATTTGGGGATTTAGTGAGATCTATGTTGACTTGAAAAATAGCAGACCAAATTTTATCAGTTTAGATCAAACAATATTTTGTATAGATCTATTTAGTTTATTAACAATAATATATATAAAAAAACATTTTTTGTTAAAAAAATTTAAGTTAAAAATTATAAATTGAGTCTTAAAAAAACAATGCCCTCGGTAAGATTTGAACTCAGTCTGTCAGGGTTATTACATGAACAGACTATAATATATCTTCGGCAGTTATATACAATTACATATTTGGGAATTTGGAAAAAAGTTACTGTTTAATTAATGAAATTATTAGATATAATTTTATGTAATAATATATGCTTATGTATAATCATATCATTCGGCCTTAGAAGAAATGATCATATTTAAGACAAAAAATCATATATAACAGGACTTTTGAAAACAAAGATAATACATGCACCAAGATTATTACAAACTAATTACGACGGATCAATAAGTCCGCCACTTTTTGAATGAAACACAGTTTTTTTTTGCAAAAAAAAAAAATATTTTTCAACATAAACTCCTTTTAGCGCAATACACTTAGTCCAACGTTTCTCCAATTTGTGTATCCCTTCTAAAAAAATAGGATTTTTCGAGGTCCATTGAATAGGCATTTGTTTGATCAATAATATCATATGTTAGTTGGAGCTAAATCTCTTTTCAACGAGCCATTTGTTTAGGTTTGGAAATAGGAAATAGTCACTGGGGGCTAAATCCGAAGCAATTCGTTGCCTAATTTATGGATTTTTGCCACGGAAACGAAGTTTTACGGATAGTTTTTTCATATTCAAGTGATCACTTAAAATTGAAACCACACTGCCATATGAAATGCCTATGGCATCAACAATCTCACGCACTTTTACTCTTCAATCGACCAGCACCATGTCGTGAATTTTTTTTTTTGACATTTTTGAGTATATTGACCTCAATTGGCCGTCCAGAACGTTGAGCGTCATTTGTACTTGTGCGACCACAGCGAAAGTCAGTAAACCACTTTTTGTACCATTGTGCAGAGTCCACATAGTATTTATCAAGCTTTTCCTTGGTTTGATTGATGGTTTTTTCGCAAAAAATAATGTTTAATGGGCACTCGAAATTAATTTTTTTCCATTTTTAAAAAAAAATCCACGAGGTTGTATGTTTTAAAAAGCTGTTAAACGCAAAGTAAATGACGGAACTTGTTCAAAACTTGACAGTACTCTATTAACAGGTGGTACTTGATGGTACTTGATGTATATATATTTACATATGTCAGTATGCAGTACCATATGTAATTACAGTAGAATCCCGATAACTCGCAATCCCGATAACTCGTAAATCTCACTAACTCGTAATAATTGGTCGGTCCCTTGAAAAAATCGCGGTAACTCGTATAAAATACATGCATTTCGGTCCCCTCAATAAGTCGTAATTTTTTTGCAAAGTCAATTTGGCAAAACGTCTTATAAGTCGTAATTTCTTACTAAAACGTCGTAATTTTGCATTTAAACTTCTTCTAACTCGTAATTGTAAAAAAAACAAAAAAAAAACAAAAAAATGATGTCGCCGTAAAATGATTATTATTTACCGTTATGTATTTTGTGTTTACCATAGTGTTTTGCTCTATTCAACTTGAATTTGTAGCGCATTTTCAGTTCATTAAGTAAAAATGTCAAAGCGGAGTTGCAACACATTGTGCGTAAAAACAAAACAAGAAATTATTAATGCAGTATCGAGTGGAGAAAAAAAGTTGAAGTTGCAGCTAGATATAAAATAGCTCCATCAACTTTAACATCAATTTTAAAAAAACGCGAGTTTTATTTAAACCTTTCGTCAAACAATAAATTAAAAAGACAAAAAAATCTGAGCATCCAAATTTAGAAAAAGCACTGTTAAAATGGTTTGAGCAGTGTCGTCATTCTAACATTTAGTGAGATCTATGTTGACTTGAAAAATAGCAGACCAAATTTTATCAGTTTAGATCAAACAATATTTTGTATAGATCTATTTAGTTTATTAACAATAATATATATAAAAAAACATTTTTTGTTAAAAAAATTTAAGTTAAAAATTATAAATTGAGTCTTAAAAAAACAATGCCCTCGGTAAGATTTGAACTCAGTCTGTCAGGGTTATTACATGAACAGACTATAATATATCTTCGGCAGTTATATACAATTACATATTTGGGAATTTGGAAAAAAGTTACTGTTTAATTAATGAAATTATTAGATATAATTTTATGTAATAATATATGCTTATGTATAATCATATCATTCGGCCTTAGAAGAAATGATCATATTTAAGACAAAAAATCATATATAACAGGACTTTTGAAAACAAAGATAATACATGCACCAAGATTATTACAAACTAATTACGACGGATCAATAAGTCCGCCACTTTTTGAATGAAACACAGTTTTTTTTTGCAAAAAAAAAAAATATTTTTCAACATAAACTCCTTTTAGCGCAATACACTTAGTCCAACGTTTCTCCAATTTGTGTATCCCTTCTAAAAAAATAGGATTTTTCGAGGTCCATTGAATAGGCATTTGTTTGATCAATAATATCATATGTTAGTTGGAGCTAAATCTCTTTTCAACGAGCCATTTGTTTAGGTTTGGAAATAGGAAATAGTCACTGGGGGCTAAATCCGAAGCAATTCGTTGCCTAATTTATGGATTTTTGCCACGGAAACGAAGTTTTACGGATAGTTTTTTCATATTCAAGTGATCACTTAAAATTGAAACCACACTGCCATATGAAATGCCTATGGCATCAACAATCTCACGCACTTTTACTCTTCAATCGACCAGCACCATGTCGTGAATTTTTTTTTTTGACATTTTTGAGTATATTGACCTCAATTGGCCGTCCAGAACGTTGAGCGTCATTTGTACTTGTGCGACCACAGCGAAAGTCAGTAAACCACTTTTTGTACCATTGTGCAGAGTCCACATAGTATTTATCAAGCTTTTCCTTGGTTTGATTGATGGTTTTTTCGCAAAAAATAATGTTTAATGGGCACTCGAAATTAATTTTTTTCCATTTTTAAAAAAAAATCCACGAGGTTGTATGTTTTAAAAAGCTGTTAAACGCAAAGTAAATGACGGAACTTGTTCAAAACTTGACAGTACTCTATTAACAGGTGGTACTTGATGGTACTTGATGTATATATATTTACATATGTCAGTATGCAGTACCATATGTAATTACAGTAGAATCCCGATAACTCGCAATCCCGATAACTCGTAAATCTCACTAACTCGTAATAATTGGTCGGTCCCTTGAAAAAATCGCGGTAACTCGTATAAAATACATGCATTTCGGTCCCCTCAATAAGTCGTAATTTTTTTGCAAAGTCAATTTGGCAAAACGTCTTATAAGTCGTAATTTCTTACTAAAACGTCGTAATTTTGCATTTAAACTTCTTCTAACTCGTAATTGTAAAAAAAACAAAAAAAAAACAAAAAAATGATGTCGCCGTAAAATGATTATTATTTACCGTTATGTATTTTGTGTTTACCATAGTGTTTTGCTCTATTCAACTTGAATTTGTAGCGCATTTTCAGTTCATTAAGTAAAAATGTCAAAGCGGAGTTGCAACACATTGTGCGTAAAAACAAAACAAGAAATTATTAATGCAGTATCGAGTGGAGAAAAAAAGTTGAAGTTGCAGCTAGATATAAAATAGCTCCATCAACTTTAACATCAATTTTAAAAAAACGCGAGTTTTATTTAAACCTTTCGTCAAACAATAAATTAAAAAGACAAAAAAATCTGAGCATCCAAATTTAGAAAAAGCACTGTTAAAATGGTTTGAGCAGTGTCGTCATTCTAACATACCAGTCGGCGGAGCACTTATGAGGGAAAAGGCTAAAGCATTTGCTGTAAAATTAGGTTTTCCAGAATTTAAAGCGAGTGATGGCTGGTTTAATCGGTTCAAAAAGCGACATAACATAAGTTTTCGGAAAATTTGCGGGGAAAGTGCCTCTGTGGATGACGATGTGTGTTCAGAATGGCGTGCATTGAAGAAAAAATATCTTCAATGCGGACGAAACGGGCTTGTTTTTCAAGTGTCTTCCTGATCGCACTATGAGCTTAAAGGGTGAAAAGTGCCATGGTGGTAAAAGCAGTAAGGACCGCATTACAATAATGCTTGCTGCCAATATGGATGGCACAGAGAAACTAAAGCCACTAATAATTGGTAAATCAGTAAAACCTAGATGTTTTAAAAATGTGAAAACATTACCCGTCACTTACCGTGCTAACAAGAAAGCATGGATGACTGCAATCTTATTCAATGAATGGCTTAAAATGTTGAACAGTCAAATGGAAAAACAACATCGTAAAATTTTATTGTTTGTTGATAATTGTCCTGCACACAAAATTGATGAAGATTTAAGTCATGTTCATGTTGAATTTTTGCCGGCAAATACCACTTCCAAACTACAACCACTGGATAAAGGCATTATCCAAAACTTTAAAACATTATACCGAAAAGAAATAGTTTCACAAATGATACAAAATAGTATACAAGAAGAAAAAAATCATAACATCAATTTATATTCTGCCATAAATTATGCTTTTAAAGCTTGGCAGAATGTTTCAAAATCAACTATAAAAAACTGTTTTAGAGCTTGCGGTTTTACCGATTCAAACGAAATGGTAGTCAGCAGTGAGATAGTTCACGTACCGCAATGGGATGAAATTATACAAAATGAAGAATCCACCATAACGTTCTATGAGTACGTTCATTTTGACGATGGCTTGGCTACAGAAGGAATTTTGACGGATGATGATATTTTGGGCTTAGAAGTTGATGAACAGGACGACAACGATGAAAACGATGTGGAAATTCCACGTGTTTCTGTTAAATGTGCCAAATTTAGCGTTCAAAAAATTCGTGATTTTCTTATGCAAACAGAAACTGATGATGCATCCTTTGAAGTTATTTTTAAACTGGACAATATAATTGATCGTTTAAGTGTACAAAAATCACATCAAACACAAATTACAGATTTTTTACATTAATATTGACATTGTAACTCTTTTCATTACTTTATTTTCTTATAAATTCTCATAAAACGTCAATAAAATAAAAAAAAAATAAGTCGAAATCTCACTAACTCGAAAATCTCAATAAGTCGTAATAAACGGTCGGTCCCTTGCGACTACGAGTTATCGGGATTCTACTGTATATATTACATTAGTTTTTTCAAATTACCTTATATTGTGTCATATATAACTTAAGGGTCATTAAATTTTTGGGGTCGATGTTGATTTTGAATAAAACACATATTATTTAGGAAATTATTGTCATTTCTTTTTATTATGATAATATGGTGTGGTTCAATTATGTATGGAACAAAATATCGGCCAAATAGCCGCCGCGACCTCGGCGGCACACCTCCATCCGATGGTCCAAATTTTCGATGACGCTGAGGCATAATTGAGGTTCTATGCCGTTAATCTGCCGAATTATCTCATCCTTTAGCTCTTGAATTGTTGCGGGCTTATCGACGTACACCTTTTCTTTCAAATAACCCCAAAGAAAGAAGTCCAACGGTGTCAAATCACATGATCTTGGCGGCAAATTGACATCGCCACCACGTGAGATAACACGGCCATTGAATTTTTCGCCATTGTTCGTTAGCTGTGTGGCAAGTGGCACCGTCCTGTTGAAACCCCATATCGCGCACATCCATATCTTACACCATTCACAGTAACTGCCTGACCGGTCTCATTTTAGAAAAAATACGGCCCGATGATGCCGCCAGCCCATAAACTGCACCAGACAGTCACTTTTTGTTGGTGCATTGGTTTTTCGGCAATCAATCTTGGATTATCATTTGCCCAAATGCGGTAATTCTGCTAATTGACGAATCCACTGAGGTGAAAACGTGCCTCATCTCTGAAGATGATTTTCTTCGAAAATTGATCATCCACTGATGCCATTTCTTGCCACCATTCTGACCATTGACGACGTTTAGAATGGTCAAGAGGCTTTAGTTCTTGAGTCAATTGCACCTTGTAAGCATGTAAATGCAAGTCTTTATGCATAATGTGCATCAACGACGAGCGTGATAGGTGCAATTGCTGGGCACGACGACGAGTTGAGGTGGACGGCTCTTTAGCCACACTATCGTGAACAGCAGCAATATTTTCTGCAGTACGAGCATACACGTGTGTTTTCACATGTCCTACAGACCCGGTTTTCTCAAATTTTTGCACGATTTTTCCGATTGTAAGTACATTTGGACGATCAAATTGACCGAAAAACTCACGAAGTGCACGATATGCATTTTGATTTGAAAGCCCATTTGCATAATAAGCCTGAATAACTTGAACGTGTTGCTCGATTTTGTATCTTTCCATGGTTCAAATTGAGTTAGTCTGAAATTGAGAAATGTCAAATGAAATGCAAAAAAAAAAAACTTGACGTTTAGGAGTGGTTTACATGTAACATCGGCTCTTAAAATTTAACTATCTTTTACATCTATATATTAGGATATAATTTGTATAATAAGATATGGTATATATTAGGTCCTAAAAAATGTATATAACACTATATATAATTTAATATGGCTTACACGAGACCATATGTTCTTATATCTGAATTTTTTGATAGATTATAAGTCCTATAAGTGGTGAACATTTATATATTATATATTTTTTGTTTTGTTTTATATATTATAATTATTTATGTACATTTTTTCTTAGTTCATAAGATATGATTTACGATAATGCCGGATTTTTTTCGGTATTGTTATAATATAGCTATTTTATGGAAGAACGATATCATTAACGAATATGTAATTTTCTCCATAGTACCAATTATTTATGTATCGTATATGATATCGTATCATTCTCGAGCGAACTTATCATTGAAATGATATCGTCATGGTATTTAAACGATATCGTTTGGTTTGTTGGGATGGTCGTCAACGTATCCCTAAAGTAGTAGTTTTTACAGTAAATCGTTTTTTTAGTGGGCTGGCACTCTTGAGAAGTGATAAATCCATTTTTATGAAAATATTTTTTTTTTTTTCGTAAGAAAATCTTAAAGATTTCTTATAATCGTCAGGGCCATACGATTTCATTTTGCACTTTAGCAGTTGTAAAACATAAAGCAGTTTTTTGCGAAACGCCCTAATACATAAATATATATGGCATGTATTGTATATGATGATGTTTTTATGTTGTCGCACATGTTTTCAGCAAAGAAGTCAAACTTTTTTTAATATAATATCCCAGCAAAAACTGAACCCCTTTCATAGAAACTTTTCTAAATTCCATCAAAATTCACAACATTAAAAATCTTTTGTAAGTAGGTCTCCTTTAGCGTTATAGGTCTCCTCTCGCAAGAGCGATTTTGGTTTAAAATTAATTTTTCTATTCAATTTGACAAAGAAAATCTAATAAGCTTTAAAAAAATATTTACCGCTATTTGCAGATTCAATGCATTGAGTGGTATGGCACTCAATTATAATCGTAGATCTTGTTGATAATATTTACTTTTTCTTACAATTCCGGTAAAAAATGTACAAAAACATTCATATATCATCCAGATATGTTAGAGACAAATATGGGCATTTGGCCGTTCCGATATTTGCCAACATTTTTAATTGCTTATTACGAAAATACAAAATAAAATTAAATTTTTGATGGGTGTCTTGACGGCGCAACCAGCACTTCAAATTTGGGATTTTAGCACAATAAGTTATTCGGCTTTCATGTGGGAAAACTATTAAACTTTATATAAATTAACAGATTTCTCAAGATAATAAACTCCACGTAAGAATTTAGTACAATTTGTTTTCAGCCAAATTTAATGTACAAGATTTTTATTTTTTTTTTTTTTTTTGGTAAAACAAGTAAAATTTTGGGGTTATATTGATTGTGTTTTTTTTTTATAAAAAAAATTATTAATCTTAACAATGTAGATTATGATTTAAGGTCATTAAAATTAAAAGAAATTTTTTGACCTAAGTTTTTAACCAAAGAAGAGGGTGTATGAAAAGGGGACTTCAAAATTTTTTCAGAAATTCAACAAGTAAAAAAAGGCTTAAATTCGGCTGTGCCGAATATTTGAATACCCTCCACCAATATGCAAAAAAAAAATGTTCTCTTAAGTAAAATTATGGAGGTGAAAAAAATTTTTTAAGTTCAAAAACTTTTTTGGACGCAAAAACAAAATTTTTGTTGGAAAAAAAATTTTGTGTTGAAAAAATTTTGTGGTGAAAAATATTTGAGGTGAATACAAAATATTATTAATTTCTAAGCGACCGATGAAAAAATATAAGAAAATTAATTGTGTACCAGTCGCTACTATGAAATTGTACTAAAATACACCAATTTGTATGGAAAATTTAGAGGTATCTTCACATTTTCACTCATAACCTTTTAACCGCTGGACCGATTTTGCTCATTTTTAATACCAAACTGCTCGGGAGGATGTCCAATAAACTGGGTAAAAAAGGCACCCCCGCTTGCGTCTTCGCCTTGTGATCGCCATTTCAACATAAGGATCACGAATATATATACTTTATGGGGTCTTAGACCTATATTTCGACATGTTACAAACGGAATGACAAACTGATATATACCTTCACCATATATGGTGGAGGGTATAAAAAATTGTATACACTCTAATAAATAAAAAAAGCCTGTTCAAAAAAATGTTTTAAGTTCAAAAACTTTTTTGGACGCAAAAACAAAATTTTTGGTGGAAAAAAAATTTTGAGGTGAAAGAATGTGGTGAAAAAAAATTTTGTGTTGAAAAAATTTTGTGGTGAAAAACCATGAGTAATTTGTGGGTTGGGTGGTTCATAAGTCGAAAGTGTGCAACGCTGATCCATATAATGTTTTTCATTTAATAAAAAAATAAATTATTGTTTACTATTCGTTAGCAACATTAAATTATAATCTCGAGCCTGATAAAATTAAAAATATAATACACTCTTATAGGAACCATATTAAAATAAAATGATAACTTAATTTTATTTTTGTTTAAATTAGATAAAACAGAGTGCAAATTTAGAAATTTAGCATACATAAATATAGCACAAAACACATATATATAAACATTGTCCCGTCCTATCATTTTGTATTTTTAAAATTTAATTTTTACAACTCTGATTTAAATAGTACAATACAACACATACAACCGCACCCCTTTTGTGAACAACCTAATTCCGTCTAAAAATACTTCACGTGTACACTAGCGGGTAATGATCGCCTCGTTGTTAGTGTAGCCCCATCTCTGCAGGAATTGTCTGAGGAGAACCTAAATATCAGATTCTAACTTTCTATTTCCAGCGGTTTTGGCTGGCCGTCGAGGAGGAGACGTAACATTATTCCCTTTGGTTTTCGTTATATTATATAAAATTTTACTCATTTTTTAGTAGTAAATTTACAAACATTTAGAGGGGGGAGCATTGTTGTATATGAAAGTGTGCACAAAATAATTTTATGAATTTAGAGGGTTATTCGTGAATACGTGAAAATGTTTCACGTTCCAATATGTATTTCTGATATACATATTTATTACAGGTTGAGTTCCTAATATCAAAACTATATATCTTTAGTATGCAACTCTACCCAAATATGGCAGAGTTGCATACTTCGACGTGACAACTTTTCATCTAGTTACGGAATAACCCCATTAGTGTTTCACTCATTAACAAATTTATTAATAGTAAATTTAAAAACATTTTTTATAGTGAAATATTAGCATATTTTTTACCTTTGGAGAACATATGTACATATTTCATATTCACTGAATTTTCAAAATTTATAGCAAACTACAGTATTTTATCATTTTTTTTAATTGTATACTAACTTAATTCTGTCAGTGCTTTACTTTGTAATTATCTTTTGTGTATTTAAATGACAACTACATTAAAACTTAAAACCATCAAATTAACATAATTTAAAACATCTTATTAGTATTCACATTAACATTTACATTTATTTTCACCAAATCGTTAAATTCACAAGACATCACATAAATTTTGACACGCTTGTTTATTCTGCACTAATTACGAGGGTCGTTTTACTTTGTCGCCAAAAAAAAGAAGACAAACAAAATTAAACATGAAATAAAAATACATTTACTAAAAATGCAACGCTACATAACACGCATGTAACATAAAACATTAAGTAAAACAAAAAAAAAAAAAAAAGAAGAGCAAAAAGTAGGAATCACATATAGGCTCCACCCTAGAAATTAACAAACAATACATGATATACTTTCAGAAAAACAGACAGAAGGCAATCAAGCAATTTAATGATAGTGCCTTTTTAAAAGTCAGCTTACACGATAAGACTTTGTTAAATATTTTTACTATGGTAAAAAATATAATTTGATCTGCTAAAAAAATGGGGTTTAAAAATTTTCAAACATCAGTCTGAACTTAAAATAAACAAATTTTCATTTATATCTATCCCTAAATCGCACAATATAAACTATGTTTTAATATGCATTTCCCTGTAATGCTTTAATACATACAGTGTCTGACAAAAGTTTTGGCAAGGACTATGATGTACAGAAAAAAAATCATCGAGCCAATCATCCTGCCAAGGACCTTCAGACAAGGTAAACTAAATCAAGTTTCTTAACTTTTGATGATTCGCTCGATGATTTTAACTCTGAACATCCATCCTATTGCTTTATAGTTCTTGGTTTTGGCAGAGTTATTTGAAGTAATGAAAAATAATTAAACATTTTCATGAAGAAAATAAATCCATACTTTATAGATTTTATTGTAAAAAG
Source organism: Eustalomyia histrio (assembly GCA_949748255.1). Lineage (NCBI taxonomy): Eukaryota > Metazoa > Arthropoda > Insecta > Diptera > Anthomyiidae > Eustalomyia > Eustalomyia histrio. The sequence goes on from OX456524.1 coordinate 81,324,499, forward strand.
AAAAACTAATTTTTTAATAAATAATCGCGTAACAATAGTGTAAACATTTGTTTAGTTAGATTTGGCACAGTTAGTTAGTTTTATTTATATTTTACTGGTGTTTCAAAGTTTATACTTTTTCCAAAAGCTGAAGGCTGTACAATATACAGTGTCACCTGCTTAATGCAACACTGTATTATTGCAGCAAATTATTTGCACTGTTGACTTAGGTTAGGTAGATGTGGAAGCCTGCCAATTAGACTCACTTTAACTATAAAGTCCCTTGTGATACCACGGAAGCTAGTAAAAATTATATCACTAGCTTCCCCCGTCGAACCATCCCGATTGCCTCAAAAAGCCCCTAAGTCGGTCGATATTGATATCAGCCAAATCACCTAGGTTCTCAAAGAAACATGAGACCAAATGCAGTCCCTTCCTGCGAGCCAGGGCAGGACAAGTGTAGAGAAGGTGGTCCACAGACTCCTCCTCCTCTTCGTCACCACAGCTTCTGCAAAAGTCACTAGCCGCAACCCTCAACCTAACTGCGTGCCTTCCAATCAGACAGTGTCCCGTCATGACGGACACAAGTAGGGATATATCGGGCCTTGACAGTAACAGCAACCTGTGCGTGCGCTTCCTATCCAGACGGGGCCACATCTGTCTGGAACGAATACAACCACGGACAGAGGCCCACCTATCTCTTGCCAACCCATAAGCACTCTCCCGCAGCAGAAACTTGCAAGTGGCCAGAGGCATGCCCACAGATTCCATTTCGTGTGGAATGTGTAAGGTAGTCCCTAGTCTTGCAAGCTCGTCTGCCCTACATTTCCCTGGTATGTCCCTGTGGCCCGGCACCCAAATAACGTGGATGCTGAACTGCTGAGCCATCTCGTAAAGAGATCTGCGACAGTTCAGAGCTGATGTTGAATCCAGGAAGACAGAATCCAGAGATCTAATGGCAGCCTGACTATCAGACAATATATTAATCCTCACCGTTGTGAGGACATTATACCTAAGCGACTCTGCTACCGCCCTAATGGCCAGAATTTCAGCCTGAAAAACACAACAGTGATTTGGCAGTCTCTGCGCAATACTCAGTTGTAGGTCCCTGGAGTAGACCTCGAAGCCTACCTGATCGTCGAATTTAGAGCCGTCGGTATAGAAGTCGACACAACGCCCCCCATTGGCAGTTCCGTGTTTCCACGAATCCCTATACGGTATAAGCGTCTGGTACCTCTTGTCGAACAGTGGTTCGGCCACAGTGTAGTCAATGATGGCTGGAAGTTCAGGCATCATGTTAAGGATTGCACTGTCCGACCAAAGTGACAGCGCCCTCAACCAGACTGCTGCAGCTGCAGCAGTCTTCGAATCCATTATGTCCAAAGGCAGCAAATGCAAAATGGCATTCAGCGCATTAGATGGGGTGGCACGAAGCGCCCCCGTGATGCACATGCCAGCCATCCGTTGGAACCTATCGAGCATCCCACGGTATGTGGCCTCTGGAGAGCTCTCCACCAGGCGATAACACCATACAGAATTATCGGTCGTACCACTGCCGTGGTACAGTGGACAACCCGGGGCGCCAACCCCCATTGCTTCCCCATTGCCCTCTTGCACGCATAAAGTGCCACTGTGGCCTTCCTTGCCCTGTCCATAATGTTGAGCCTGAAGTTCAGCTTCCTATCCAACAGTACCCCAAGATACTTGGCACAGTCCGCAAAAGGAATTTCAGTGCCCCCAAGGAGATAGGTTCCACTAATGGAATCTTATATCTCCTGGTGAACAGGACCAATTCAGTCTTGCACGGATTCACCGCAAGACCCATATCATGCTTGACTTTGTGATGCCAACTTTTTCAAAAATAAACCTCAGTTATAGATTGATTTTTGTTTGAATTGTTTTCAGTATTACTGTTTGCTAAAATTATAACTGACTTTTGTTTTTTTAATCTTTATATTACATCCAGGTTTTTTGTTTGTTTTATTGTTAGTTTATAGCGAACTTTCAATCTCCGTGTATTTACAAAAACAAAGCAAATTAACGGTTTTTGGCTAGGTTGGCGCCAGAAATTGGCCCCAATAAATTTATGAGCCGGTTTCCGTAGCAACCACGGTTTTCGTAACTACCTAAATTTCTATTAGTTGGGTTAAGTATATAGACTTAATTGACATTCTAGTTGTTTTGGGGACAGCTTTTTCTAGTTTAATTGTTTGTAAAGAGCTATAGGGTGGGCCATTTAAAATTTTAAATTAGAATCGTCTAGAAAAAAAGTACCGATTATTTTTTCAAATTTATGATTTTATTGGAAAGGTTGAACTTTGTCATTTAAGAATAGAACACAATGTCATTCATATGACTACCACGACTGGCAGTAACTAATCCGATCATTCCAATTTTTGAGTACACCTTAGATTGTTTCGATCGAGTCTCTTCAATGGCAACTTTGATTTCATGTTTTAACCCTTCAATTGTCTCTGGATGGTTTGCGTAACATTTATCCTTAATGGCTCCCCACAGAAAATAATCCAATGGGCTCAAATCACAGCTCTAAGGCGGCCAATTGATATCACAATTTCGGCTGATTATTCGATTTTCAAAAACAGTGTGAAAAATATCGATGGTTGCGTTAGCTGTGTGGCCCCGTCTTGTTGACACCAAATTTTGCCATGTCATTTGCTTGAATTTTTGGAAACAAACATTCGTTGAGCATGACACGGTAACGCCCACCGTTGGCGGCTTTTTGCTCATTTTTGAAGAAAAATGGTCCAGTCGTGGTATTCATGTGGATAATATTGTTTTCCATTCTTGAATGACAAAGTTCAACCTTTCCAATAAAACTAGAAATTTAAATCAGTACTTTTTTTCTAGCCAATTCAAATTTAAAATTTTAAATGGCCCACCCTGTAGTTCAATCGCTCAAGTAACAGTTCTCAATCTTTTGCTTGGCAATTTTGTTAGCGAACTATTCACATCGTTTGTCGCTTTCATTGTTCAGTTAATAAAGATACAAAATGTCAAAAAAGCAGATTAAAAACAATAAAACAAAGAAAAATATTTTATGTATTGGGAGTTTTATTTACTTTGTGTAACTTTTAATCCGAATATAACTTAAAAAATGTTATAAAATTAAAAAGAAACAAAATTGTTTGCGACCAAAAAAATTAATAAATTAAAACAGTATTTTTAGTGAATCAACCACACACTACTCTAAGTCTACTGCAAGGCTTTCTAATAATGTATCACAAACTGAAACAAAAAAAAAAATATCCACATATTTCCGTGACCCCTTCACTATATCTAAAACAATGCGGAATGTACTAAAAAAATTCTCAAATTAGAACTGATTTAGAAGGATTAATATTAATGTCCCAAAACTATACTGTAAAAAAAAATTCAAATAAGAATTAACATAGAAGGATAAATATTAATGTGCCAAAACTTTTTTTAAAATCACAGATGTTGTCTTTATTGAAACATTATGATGCTATTTGAAACTGAAACACGTGTAAGATAATAAAATTTTTAAAAAATATTGCTTTTTTGTTCCATACCAGTACTTTTGTCGGACACTGTATCTGTATATAGGGAAGATAATTGTATATTTTATACCTATAATAAATATCATTGTATATATAATAAATGTACCATGAAGACAAACATTAATTGTAAAGATGTTTTTTCTTGTTGTATAGTACGTTTTGTTGTCTTTTTTACCCTACACCACTGTGGGTGGTCAGATTATAAAGGGCTTATGCTGATGATTGTAATAACGAAAAATATCGGGCATAAACCCACCTTATATACACATTTTAATATTTTTTTCTAATTTACCCAACATCTTGTAGAAAACTGTTTTCTTACTATGAATTCAATTAATTTATTCCGATGTCGGAAAATTAAAAAAGTTACAAACATTATACGAAAATATGTAGAAAATGTTTAGAAGTTATGTGTAATTTTACTATATTTTTTATATAATTTTACCATTTTTGTTCCTAAAATTTCCCAAAAATAAAAGAATAAAAACCTTTTATAAATATTTTATTAATACAAATTATATAATAATATTTGTGCTTACAAGGCTCAGATTCTAAAAATATTTCTTTATGGAAAAAACATCAGCTTCTGGGCATTTCTATAGGAATAGTGTCCATAATCTAACACTTTTTGCTTTTGGGGACTTTTTTCTACACAAAAACCATCAGATTTTTATATGGGAAAAGTCCAAAGAGCCTGAGGGTTTTTATACAGAAAAAAGTCTTCAGAGTCAGAGGCTTTTTCTGTAGAAATAATCACAGGAATCTCAGACCTTTTCTTTAGAAAAAAGTCTTCACAATCTAAATGTTTTCTCAGAATTTTGGAGGTTTTCTGTAGAAATGTCTTTAGAAATTGTAAAGATTCCTTAAGAAACAAGTGTTCAAAATGTATTGACAAAAGCCCCGAATCTGTGTTTTTTAATAGGATTTTCTGATAATTTTTTTAAAGCTCGTAGAAAAAGTTACAAATTCTAAGCAGTTTGTTATATAAAAAATACATTTGATCCTGAGCAATTGCTTATAGAAAAAATTTTATATTCGAAGAAATTTTTTCAATAGAAAACTTTCAGATTCTTGATTATTTTTTATAGGAAAAAGTAGAACAAGAAGTATTTTTCTATAGGAAAAATCCACTAGGAAAATCGATGGGTATTAAGCACACTTTTTTTTATAGGGAGGCTCCTTATTAGCTCCTTTTTATATAGAAAAAACCTCAATGTGAAAAATGTCCTCTATAAGAAAGATTTTTTCTATTGAAAAAAGGAGTTTTTTATCATAGGATTTTGCAATTGGCGCGTGTAGATGTTGGCGTTCTGTGTTCGCCATGTTGTTTTGGTGGCGTATGTCTAATATGTTATGTATTTAGTTACTTATGATCAGCACGTCCAAATTATAAAACTTTATTGTCAAAATTTTGGCCGAAAAATAATCTTTGGATGAATGGATATGTTAATAAGCAAAACTATCGTATATGGGACGACGCCAACCTACACGAGTTTTACCAGGTGGCAAATCATCTACAAAAAGTTACTCTTTGGGGCATATTTTGCGCCGGCAACGTTATTGGTCACTGAGTCAGCTGGAGCCATCGCATGCAACATGGATCGCCAACACCACCAGTAATATAAATTCCATATGCCTAGTGAAAAAAAAAATGAATTAAGTGACCAATCGGAATATTTCGGAATTGGCGTTACACAGATGCACGCCAATAACACTATGGAAAATTTTTGGGATTATTGTCTGGGGGGTGAGAAATTCCAAGTCAGGGTGATGGTACTAGGTCAGTATAGTAAAACCCTCAAAGGGTTTGGCATTCGTATGTGTCACTTTTTTTTATGACCTTTTAAATTTTTTCCTTATCTTGATGTTTTTTCGCTTAGTTGTAACATTTTGGCAAAAACGTAGTTTAACATAACTCAAGAACCACTTGTCCGATTTTGCTAAAACAAACTCAAAAAAATTTAGAATTACAATTTCTTTAATCCATTCATATAACGTTTTTCTTTATAATCAACATTTTTGCCGGTAAAAATAAATTTGTGGAGAAAAAAAATATTTTTTTGCCTAAAAATTAAAACTTTTTTTTTTAAATTCATAAAAAATCCAAAACGGAAAAAAGGATCAAGTGTTATTAATTTCATGTAAAGTCACATAACCTATAAACAAAATGCGACATAGATCATAGAAATCGATTAACGGGTTCTGCTTTTATTTACAATTAAGTGAAGGTATCCCATTTTGACAAGAATATTGATATTTGTTTTTATTTAAAAAAGTGTCATTTATCGCCTTTTTTATAAATTTTCCCCAATAACTCCAGACTTCTGGCCATAAACTACTAAAAAAATTAAGTAAACATTTTTATAATTTTTTATTTTTATTTTATTTATTTATTTTTATTTATTTTAATATATATTGCCTAGACTTTTTCGATGGTGGTTGTTCGGGACTAGTGGCATCGCATTCATCGCTATCATCAGTTTCTGAACCACACATAATGTCAATGTGTGCCTCCACTGTTGGCCCTTCTGCATCTCCTGAAAATTCTTTATCATCAAGATCATCCTTGTCTTGCCACACAAGCTTACTCCACCAGCAAATTTCCGCAATTATTGCACTCGGCGACTTTTTGCCTCTATATCTGTAAGTTTTTGTTTTATTAAAATGAGTTTGAAAAAATAAAAAATCAGTATTACCTCATTTCAAATGGCATAGCAACTTGATGATAGCCTTCACCTTGTTCATCAGATTCGGTAGCCAATTGTTTGCTGAAGTAGTCCAGATGATGATGTAAATAATGGATTTTCAAGGACATGTGGACACCAATTTCCGAGAATGCTCTTAACATCCTTGCGACAGAAACATCATAGTTGTTAGAACGATGCTTTCCCAACAAGCCTTCTATTACTTCTTTGATTGCCTGACATGCATTCAATTCAGCGTCAATCAAAATATTGTTGAATGCGTCACTTTTAATCAGTTTTCGTATATCTGGACCATTTACTACTACTGATTGGAAAAAATTAATTTGTTAAGATGGAAAATAATGGGAAATGAATGTGATATTATAACTTACCTTCTTTAATTTTACTTTCGCTGAGTCTCGGGTAAATTAGTTTCAAACACAAGAAAACTTCATCTCTTTTGACGACAGTTTTGATAAAATTCTTAACAATTCCAAGTTTAATATGCAGTGGAGGCGGCAATATCTTCTCCTTTGGCACTATAGGCTCACGAATAATATTGGCCGTTTGTAACCTGCTGTGCTCTCTGAGTTTCCATCCGTGGCATGCATATTGGTCACCAGAAAATCGTGTGTCCCAATCGCACAAAAAGGACATATATTTTATATAGCCGCTTTGAAGACCGCAAAGCATTGCTACAACTTTTAAATCGCAGCATATGCGCCACATATGTTTGGCTTAGTTAACCATTTTTAAAATATTTTCCAGTGCATCATATGTTTCTTTCGTTTCTGTACTATAGGCGATTGGAACTGAAGGTTTTTTATTGGTCTTATGCAGTAAAACCGCCTTTAAGCTGAGTTTTGAACTGTCAATAAATAATCTCCAGTCATCTGCTTCATATTTTATTTCCATTGCGTCCATTAATTTTCCTACATCCGGGCAATATGCAGAAGTTTTTTCATCATTCACAAGGAATAAACTTTGGAGTGTTGCCTGACGACTTCGATAAGCTGTGGCTTTCACACCGGGTGCCAACAAATTGTTTGATTTCAAAACGTAGTTTAACATAACTCAAGAACCACTTGTCCGATTTTGCTAAAACAAACTCAAAAAAATTTAGAATTACAATTTCTTTAATCCATTCATATAACGTTTTTCTTTATAATCAACATTTTTGCCGGTAAAAATAAATTTGTGGAGAAAAAAAATATTTTTTTGCCTAAAAATTAAAACTTTTTTTTTTAAATTCATAAAAAATCCAAAACGGAAAAAAGGATCAAGTGTTATTAATTTCATGTAAAGTCACATAACCTATAAACAAAATGCGACATAGATCATAGAAATCGATTAACGGGTTCTGCTTTTATTTACAATTAAGTGAAGGTATCCCATTTTGACAAGAATATTGATATTTGTTTTTATTTAAAAAAGTGTCATTTATCGCCTTTTTTATAAATTTTCCCCAATAACTCCAGACTTCTGGCCATAAACTACTAAAAAAATTAAGTAAACATTTTTATAATTTTTTATTTTTATTTTATTTATTTATTTTTATTTATTTTAATATATATTGCCTAGACTTTTTCGATGGTGGTTGTTCGGGACTAGTGGCATCGCATTCATCGCTATCATCAGTTTCTGAACCACACATAATGTCAATGTGTGCCTCCACTGTTGGCCCTTCTGCATCTCCTGAAAATTCTTTATCATCAAGATCATCCTTGTCTTGCCACACAAGCTTACTCCACCAGCAAATTTCCGCAATTATTGCACTCGGCGACTTTTTGCCTCTATATCTGTAAGTTTTTGTTTTATTAAAATGAGTTTGAAAAAATAAAAAATCAGTATTACCTCATTTCAAATGGCATAGCAACTTGATGATAGCCTTCACCTTGTTCATCAGATTCGGTAGCCAATTGTTTGCTGAAGTAGTCCAGATGATGATGTAAATAATGGATTTTCAAGGACATGTGGACACCAATTTCCGAGAATGCTCTTAACATCCTTGCGACAGAAACATCATAGTTGTTAGAACGATGCTTTCCCAACAAGCCTTCTATTACTTCTTTGATTGCCTGACATGCATTCAATTCAGCGTCAATCAAAATATTGTTGAATGCGTCACTTTTAATCAGTTTTCGTATATCTGGACCATTTACTACTACTGATTGGAAAAAATTAATTTGTTAAGATGGAAAATAATGGGAAATGAATGTGATATTATAACTTACCTTCTTTAATTTTACTTTCGCTGAGTCTCGGGTAAATTAGTTTCAAACACAAGAAAACTTCATCTCTTTTGACGACAGTTTTGATAAAATTCTTAACAATTCCAAGTTTAATATGCAGTGGAGGCGGCAATATCTTCTCCTTTGGCACTATAGGCTCACGAATAATATTGGCCGTTTGTAACCTGCTGTGCTCTCTGAGTTTCCATCCGTGGCATGCATATTGGTCACCAGAAAATCGTGTGTCCCAATCGCACAAAAAGGACATATATTTTATATAGCCGCTTTGAAGACCGCAAAGCATTGCTACAACTTTTAAATCGCAGCATATGCGCCACATATGTTTGGCTTAGTTAACCATTTTTAAAATATTTTCCAGTGCATCATATGTTTCTTTCGTTTCTGTACTATAGGCGATTGGAACTGAAGGTTTTTTATTGGTCTTATGCAGTAAAACCGCCTTTAAGCTGAGTTTTGAACTGTCAATAAATAATCTCCAGTCATCTGCTTCATATTTTATTTCCATTGCGTCCATTAATTTTCCTACATCCGGGCAATATGCAGAAGTTTTTTCATCATTCACAAGGAATAAACTTTGGAGTGTTGCCTGACGACTTCGATAAGCTGTGGCTTTCACACCGGGTGCCAACAAATTGTTTGATTTCAAAATGGAAGCCAGCTCTTCCGATTTATACTGTGTTAATTCCAACTTGGCAACAATTGAATCAAGCTTATTTTGATTTATTAAAATTGGCTCATTGGATACTGATGGCTCAAATGGGGAATCATCACGTGCATGATATGTCGGAGCAGTCGTAGAAGAGAAAATATCTGGGCTAGAAGCTTTTGGCACAGGAATGTGGTCCGAATGAGGCAATGGTGTTGCGGCACTTGCAACACCAACGTAATTATACGATTTTCTTATCCTTTTTGCGGCTCCTTTATTCGCACATGCATAGCAATTCAATGGATTGTGACCTTCGCCAGGATTAGTCCAAGTCATTGGGATACCGAATGGCATACTTTCACGTCTTCTATTTTTCCAATCCATTAGACGGTTGTAGCAGCTTTTACACACTATATTTGGTACCCAATTTTCGTTCACTATAACATTTTGGTTGAAGTACATCTCGTATGTTTGAACAAAATCAGTACTGAAATTTCCCCTTTTTTTATGTGTTGAGACATATTGACCACAGCAGTAGCAAAAGCTATTTATATCTGGCTTGCACAGTTCCATATTCTGTTCAGTTTTGTTCACTTTTAAAAAACTGGAGAAAAATCACTTTTGCTGTTCGCGTTCGTCGGCACTTGTTGAATGACAAAAATCACAGAACCAGTGTGAGAAAGAGAAGAAGTATAATGACAATGCATTTTTTATGTGAACATTACAGAACCAGTGTTGCCACATCAATATTTCTCTTTTAGTACAGTAGAAAAATATGAGAGAGTTCGGCTTGTGAGTGTCAATGTTTTCTCCAAATAATGTTGTGCATATCTGGAGCAAATTTTTGAAATTCATACATTTACCTAATTGTGAATAAATGAGAAACGCGTGCATCGATTTTCATGATCTATGCCTTTTTTTGCTCATGAGTTATGTGACTTTACGCGAAAGTAATTAGTTTTGGCACTTTTTTCCATTTTGGATTTTTTATGAATTTAAAAAAAAAATATTTAAATTTTTAGGCAAAAAATTCTTTTTTCCCTTCATACATTCATTTTTAACTTCGAAAGTGTTGCACATATAGGAAAACGGTATAGAAACAGATTAGAGAAATTGTAATTCTTAATTTTTCTAAATTTGTTTCATCAAAATCGGACAAGTAGTTCTCGAGTTATGTTAAACTACGTTTTTGCCAAAATGTTACAACTAAGCGAAAAAACATCAAGTTAAGGAAAAAATTTAAAAGGTCATAAAAAAAACTGACACATACGAACGCCAAACCCTTTGAGGGTTTTACTATACTGACCTAGTACCATCACTCTGACTTGGAATTTCTCACCCCCCAGATTGGCTGTTGTACTGTGTAATCATTGATTTGCATCATTACGATTAATGTGACAAATAAAAAATACAGTGTTGCCATCCTCAAGTTTAAAAAACATTAAATCATTTTTTAGTTAAAATACTGATTATGAATACGAATTTTTAATAAACTTTTTTTAAGGCTTAAAATGTTTTTTAACTAAAATGCATTTGAAACTTGAATTAAGATATTTTTATGAATACCGCTGTAAATCTTTTTTCTTTGTCTTCTCGAATTCTTCAATATAACATAACATAATTAGGAATTGGTTGCGTATGAGTGTTATTTAATTAATCCAAATATTACTTATTCGCCACCTAAAGAAAAAATAAATACGTTGCATTGTGTTGAAAATTGATGTTATTTGTAATACGTGTTTCTGGAAATTTCCCATAAAAGGTGATGTCAATACCAATAACGTTTTTATGTATATACACTTGAACTAGTTTGAAAGTTAAACAAAGAAATGATATTTATTTTAAAACCCGGTCTACTTACTTTTCATTTAAATAAATGGTTTTTGTTTTTTTATTTTTAAATATTATTTAAAGAACTGGTACATCAGTAAAAAATAAATGATTAATTAAATTAAAAATAAATGTTTAAATTTTAGCTACCATTTCCATAAAAAATAACTGATTTATTTATTTATTTTAATTTTTTTCCGTTTTTTGTTCTCTAATCTACAAAATGTATACTCATTCAGTCTATGGACCCATTTTGTGTAAATGAACATACATGTGTATGTGCTTATGAAATTCTTGTTATTTAAATTGAAATAATTTTGTATATAATCAAACAATTTAAATTGTAATTTTCTGAATATTTTATTTTTATTTTTGAAACATACAACAAACAAAATTTAAATTTGCAATAACTGTGACGGAAACAAATAAACCATAAATCTTCGATAAATTTTTATTAAATTTTAAACAAACGGATAATATAAATTGAACTTAAAAAATCTGTAAATGACAGTAAATCATTTTGAACAAATGTATTAAAAAGTTAAAATAAATATTTCTTTGAAAATTTAATTTAAACAAACTGGCAATTAGAAATTCAATTCTTAATTTTTCTAAATTTGTTTCATCAAAATCGGACAAGTGGTTCTCGAGTTATGTTAAACCACGTTTTTGCCAAAATGTTACAACTAAGCGAAAAAACATCAAGATAAGGAAAAAATTTAAAAGGTCATAAAAAAACTGACACATACGAACGCCAAACCCTTTGAGAGTTTTACTATACTGACCTAGTACCATCACCCTGACTTGGAATTTCTCACCCCCCAGATTGGCTGTTGTACTGTGTAATTGGTCCTGCAAGAGCCACTGCAATTTATATACGTTCTGTGTCCTCTTCTCCGCATAAAAATAAAAACTAAAAATATCTTGCACATGAAAAAATGAAAAAAAATTTATAGATAGTTTTATATGATTTGGGAGGTAAATACGATTTCCAAGGGACAAGTGGGAGTTCAAGAAACCCATTTAAGTTTTTCCGTTAAAAATTATTAGGAGAATAATCCTTTTTGTATGTGTATTAGAACCGAGAGAGAATTATAAAATATTAAATATTTATTGAGAATTATAAAATAATATAATTTTATTGTTGAAAAAATTTATTTTCACACTAAAGCATAGTTGATTGTTTTTCATGTGAAATAAATTCACCAGTACTTTAAAAGCCTCAAAATGTAATTTAAATTGTGAAATTAAATATTTTTCTATTTGATATTTAAGGCAAAATCACAACAACCCTAAAATGTAAATTCAAACAAATTTCAAGTGAAAACCGAACAACTTACTATGCTTAACCAGAAAACAAAGTTTTAATGTTTTGTCTGATTTTCTCTATTGTTAGCAATTTAATAAATTTTCTATGTAATAAAACATGTTTGATTGAATCTTTTGTTTGTGTTGGGGAAATGCTATACAATTTACAAATGGTGTGAATGCATTGTGGGCAAGTGTTGGATAAGATTTTGTCTAGAATATTTTAGTCAAGCGAAACAGTTATTTATGTTATGTATTCATTATATCTACTGATTTAAAAGAATTATATGATATGTTATGTGCCTAAAGGCTCTACTTATAAATAGCGCAAGGAATTTCGTGCAATTAAACAACGAATATAAAATACTGCTACAGGGTGCGGCTAAAGTAACTATATGATTTTTTTCTTTTAATAAATATTGAATATTGAAAAATAGTTTATTATATGTTGTTTTTTCACATAATTATGAAAAATAATGTCAGTTAAATGAGAACCGTTTTCTCTAACGCAAAAATGTGCTCCTTTTACAGCATTTTCCATAATCTTGTTGAGTGTTTCTTGTGTTATACGATCAATTTCTTCCTTTAGTTGCTGCAAGATTTAGGGCTTTTCATATAAACTTTGTCTTTGAGATAGCCTCACAAGAAAAAATCAGGTGCAGTCAAATCAGGGGATCGTCGTGGACATCTCAAATCGCCGTTTTTAGAAATTATGTTTAGGAATTATGTATGGGGCGTTACACCATCTTGTTGAAAGCTTATGTTGGAGTTTGGTGGCAATTTTGGAAAAAAAATTGCAGCATTACTCTGTTACGTTCTCTATTTATTGTTTGACTTACACCTCAATCATTAAAAAAAAATGAACCGTTCATTTTTTTTGCGGTAATGCCACACTAAACAGTAACAGGAATTGTGTATAAAGATTTTTGATAAAGACTTTTGGGATTTTGTGATCTGCAAAATCTGTGTTTTGTTTATTTATGTGAAAATGGGCTTCGTCGATTATCATTAAATTTGAAAAAAAAAAGTTTTCATTTTGATTAATGAGATTTAAAACTGCTCTAGCATACTCCAAGCGCGATGCGAAGTCCTCAGGATTCAGTTTTTGGACTAGTTGGATTTTGTAAGGGCAGAGGTGCAAATCGTGTTTCAAAATTCGACGAAGAGTGTGGTCAGAAAACTGGGCAGATCGTCTTCTTGTTGATGTCTCCGGATTTTCTACGACGCTCTTTCTGACAGCATCAATATTTTCGGCCGATCTGCCAGTTCGAAGTATGGCCGTACGTCTTGAATCTCCGAAAGTCCCAAATTCAGCAAAATTATCCGCCAAGGAACGAATGGTTGGACCAGTTGGAGCAATTCTTACACCATTAAACCTTCTGTATGCACCTTGATTATTTCATTCTATTTTATATATTTTCCCAAGTTTAATTCCTAAAATAGAAAAAATAATATGAAATATTCACAAGCAAAGAAGTTACACCTTTAGCCACACCCTGTACAAAAAAAAATATGCACTTACAACTGCAATTTTTCCACACACACCTTAAAACATGGACAACAAAATATATAATATGTTTTTATTTTTTTGAAAAAGATTAGAATTCATGAAAATTTTTTCAAAACAAAAAAAAAATACAATTTGATGCCATTTGTTATAAATCTGGTAATTTGAATATATATATAATCCATACCGATTTTAGACTGTCAAGAAAAAATATGGATTTGTATGGAATTTCTTGACCTAATTACAAATTATAGAAAAATTATTAAATGCGTAAATATTTAATACGTTTCGTTGATAAATGTTCATTTCGAAAGAATAATTCATTATTTTACTACATTTACACTTAACAAAAAACTAGTAATTATTGAAAACTACTTGTTAAATTCTATGTTAATTTTAAATCTAAAACCGAATGTTTTTAAAACCTAAAATTTTTTGGTTGTAGTGTAAATTGGTCTTTGGACAATTCTTGTATTGGAGAAACAATTTTTATACGCGCCATTACTTATTTAATTGCAAAAATAATGTGAAACTAGCAACTACATAATTTTAAATTACCTTTAATTGAGTAAAGAGGTATACAAGGCCAGTGTATGTTAACATTTTGGTCTAACTGTATTTTTGAAAAACAACAGTTATTTTTTGAATCTAAATTTTGCTTTTATTCCCACTGTTTTTTTAAATTCCATTGGTATTTGTTGAATAACATTTGGTATTTTTGGAATTACAGTTAAACTTTTTTTGAATTACAAATGATATTTTTAAAGAAAACTGTTTTTTTTTTTGTTTTTATTTTCGAAATACAAATATAATCTTTTGAATTTTATTTGCAAATTTTTATTATTTTTATTAACAAGTGGAAATGGTGTAGTGGCAATTTTTTTTAACAATCGTGATTGTGGTTTCCTCTTAATAATTAACCTCATTTTATTTAAGAAGTATTCTCGTAATATAAAAATCAATAATATATTGTATTTTTTATAATGAGTATTTACCTACTTTAACATTATTTATTTTTATTTTTTAGGTAAGTTCATTCAAGGAAAACACAAATTAACTGAAATAAGTAAGTTGTAAAAAAATCTATTAAAGGAGATGATATTAAAGCTCAAAATCTTAACCTCACTATAATAAAATTTAACATAACTAATTCATATTTATATTATTGGTATTCATGTAACATTAGAGTGGTCAAAAAAAAAACGTCAAAGTTTGAATTGGAAACCTATTGCACCTATTCCTTAATGTCTAAAAATTCTCCGTGTAAATGTTTAGCAAATTTCGTTAATTCAAGTATAGGGTCAAAACATGTCAATTCAATCAGAAAAGAGGCATTTTCGGATTTACCATCTCCGATTTAAATGAAATTCACCATAACTATTATACTCTACAAGAATTCAACAAAAGATAATTGTCAGATCGTAGGCCCTTTAGGTTACCGAAATATGACGTCATGAAAATTGAAAAAAAAATTAAAAAATTTACTAAAGAGCATTCGGATTTGTCCTCTCCGATTTTAATGAAATTCTCCACAAATATTTTAAATGTTTATCAAATCATTAACCTTTCGACCCCAAACCCTTTCGGTTTTCAAAATATGATGTCATGAGAGTTGGCAAAAACATCAAAATATCGAAAAAGTTTCCATACAAATTTGCCCAAATTTATCTTGACGATTTCATACGCCAAATCTTTTACATGCTATGAGTGTGTATGTATGTATGTATGTACAATGTTTTTTTATACATATTGTTTTTGTGTGTAAGCTTTTGCATATGAATTTTCGACTAAAATTGGCTTACGTTTTCCTTCATATCTCAGGAACTAAATGAGTCTCCACCTTAATTTTTTTTTAATTTTTTAAAAAAAATTGCATTTTGAGATATGGATTTTTAAAGATTAAACTTAAAAAAATTACCTTTAACCTTTTAATACAAAAAAACTTTTGGGGCGTCATTCTGAAGGTAATGTTTTCACCTTTAAAATGGTACCAACAGAAATATTTTAGGTTGTATAGTTTAGAAGTTATGGGCGAACATTTTTGTTAAAATCGCGCGATTTTTTTATTAATAGGGAGTACATTCGAATGTTATTGATTCCATGCTTTGCAAATTTTGGGGTAATTTTTTTATTCATTCAAATTGGTGTTATTTTACATAATGAATAAATGCCTCAATCTAATATATGAAAATATGTCCCAAACTTAATTTTGGCGCTTATTTTCATTTTGTTGGGGTAATTTTTCATTATATTTTTAGTGTTAATTTAGCTTAATTAAAATTTAAGATAGAGGTCACATTTCTTGGGTTCATTTTGCATATCACCACCATGAACTACATCGAAATTTTTAAAATAAAAAAAGCAAAGATACCATGAGAACGTAGAATAGCCACGTGCAATTTTTTAATGAAATTCAAAGACCATTTTAGTTGAAATTCATAAATATCGAATTAAATAAAATAAATATTTGTTGAATTTCAATTGTTTTTTAATTGCGTTTGGTATTTTTTAAGTACCGATTGCAAATTTTTGAATTTTATTTGTTATTATTTGAATTTAAATTGTGTTCTTTCATTTCGCATTTTTTTAAATATCAATTAACATTCTTGGGCAATTTTGCTTTTTTTTTATAAAAAATGGTGTATTTTTATATATATATAACTATTTGTTTTCATATAGAGCAATTCCATATGAAAGCGATCACCTTTTGGACGACCCCTCTCGGATTTTAAAATAAATAGTCTCAATCGATTGCCCAGCAAAAAATAATGTACCTACATATTTTTTTTTTTTTTTTATAGTGACTGGTTTAGTGGTGGTGTACACCACTGTCATGTGACAAAATTGAAGAATTCTTCATAAGAAACCTCATTGAAAGTTGTTTAAAGCGATCGCAAATAGTGATAGCTCGTTGGAAAGGTATTGAATCAGGCTTTAATTGAAAAATAAAATTTTCCGAATTTTTCTCAGAAATTTACCTTTTTTCCCATGAAAATTAAATTTTCCCATGAAAATTAAATTTTCTGATTTTCCACAGAAGCTCCTAAATTTTCCGGCTAATTTTATTTTTTTTGGATTCCTCATAATTTTTGCTTTAAGAATCAGCAATAAAAAAATGGGCCCCGACTCCTTGTTTGGACAGGAGAAGAGCATTTAAGAGACCACCTTGTTCTCATTGTTTTTATATTTTTTATAATTGAATTATTTTTAATTATTTAACATTATTTTATTTTATTATTAAAAATACATTTTAAAAATTATTTTACAGTTAAAAATACATTTATGAAGAAAAAATCTTTCTTATTTTGCTGCTTATACTTAATTACAATATTTATTAAAAATTTCAATTGTCTTGGCATCATTATAAAATTAAAGTAACTTTAAATTTAGCACGTCGGCAGACGAAGAGTACCGCTTTACATTAATTGACATATCAGAAATATTTGGTATGAAGCAATGAAACTTTTGCGTTCCAGTTATAGTTTCGACATTATTATATCTGTTTTGAAGTCGTCGCTCCATGGCATCGTGTTCTTTTTGAGTGCATAAAACTGTGTTAATGGCAATTTCCTTGCTTTGAATCCACGAAAACAAATGTTGTACATTTAAGATCTGAGGGTCAATTCTCGTTCTGTGAAACGGTGAAATGAAAAGTTTTTTCACGTTTTCATAGTACTTTTGATTCGCGTTCTGTGAAAAAATGTAAATAAATATCAAAATGTTTTCATATGAAAATAAAGTGGAACGAAACAAGATTTTTTCACGATTGCACAGCACTGGCGATTCTTGTTTTGTGTAACAGTGCAAACAACTGTCAAAATATTTTCATATGAAAAAATTGTTTACACAGACTATTTATAAGTGAAAAAAAAGAGAAGATTGTAAGAGGAAAGCGTGCTAGCGAAAGCCAAAAGGGGTATTTAATTAATTATTAAGAAAAGCATGTGGACATTGCAAACGATAAGTAATTAGCTTAATAACCATAATCACGCTTTTATTAATCCCATATTAACAGATTTGTAACTGCAGATGGTGCCAAATTTAGAGACGAAAGTGTAACGAATTAGCGGCGAGCCTTAACAGTTTTAGTGGGACCCAAAAGGACAGTGAAAAATGGCAAAAGTATGGCATATTTATTTATAGTTTATTTATATTCTTTATGAAATTTTTTTCTTTAAGTAATATTAGACTTCATACGCGCACCAAATATAGTTCATTTAATGTAAGCCGATATAAATCAATGAAGTGCTTGTCGGTTGTCATCTCGAATGGATTGTGGTCAGCACGAAGTATGCGTCTCAGCACTCTCAAAAAATTCCTATAAATTATTAAATTATTTACTGCAATTAAATGCTTGTAACATCATTGCCTTACCTTTATTCATCCGGAATTCTTTGAGCAATATCCATACAATTAATTCAGATATTTTTATAAAATTATTTAAAATAAATTTTACGAACTTAATTCACTTTTGTTTACGTTTTTCTCTGTTTTGACATTTGCTTTAAATTTTGGGTAACACAGTTACAAAATTTTCATGGGTACAGTGCGAATGAAACATTTTTTTCATAATACATACGAGAATCGCAATTTATGTATTTGTGAAAAGTTCGAGTGAAAAGTGCTTATGAAAACGAAAATGAAAAGTTTTTTTTCACTTCACATTATCACAGAACGAGAATTGACCCTCTGGTCAGTATATGGCCTTTGCAAACTTGCCTTAGTCGCCATGCGTTTTAGGGTTCCCCCTAACGCATCGCATGGGCCCTTACCGTGGGACGTCGCAAAAAAGTGCCACTCGACCTTGCAGTTTTGTTCTTCTTCAATTATGCAAAGATTGTAAAAATTTTTTTTATTCTTGTACTGAGAAGCCGCGCCGTCTGAGAATTCCGGAATCTGCTTTACCACGGTCTCCAGGGAACATCTGCCGCTGCTAATTATCCACTGTTTGAAATGCACCTCCTGAATTAACAGCTGTTCAAACTTTTCCGCCAAATATTGCTCTAGCTCGTCAATCTTCGGACAATTGTCGCATTTGGACAGATGAAAATTTTCCGTGGGGTATGCACACAACGACTTCGACAGGAGGTCCTTCAATTTCACCGTGAAATACTTTCAATTTCTTGCATGGAAAGAACATTAATTTGATGTTTTGATGAAACATGCAAACGCAGACTGAATGCGTTCCGTGCCTGTCTAATGCCAGCACGCATTCTTTTGGTCGTAGGATGGCAAACTTAGAAAATCCCACTTTTTCTGCTGGGTATTTCTCTTTGAACTGATGGTATGCTTCGGATAGATTACATAATAATAATCTGCGCTGCTTGTGTACTTTTTCTCCATCTTCACGTGTGATAACATAGTCACGTGTACCTGGGCAGGCGCGGCTGTTGTCATCATTGCAGTAAAAATCTTGAATCAATTTCACCGTTGCTTCGCTGAGGGTCCTTGAGCCAAATTTCTTTGTGGGAGTCGCCAATATGCCCGTCTGTCGAACTAATTCTTTGCTTCTTCTCGCGATGTAAAAAGATGTTTGAAACTGTTCAGAAATCTTGCGTATAGACCATGATTGAGGCAGCACAGATAAAATGAGATATTTCTCCGGAAAAGTGGTCGCTAAATTGAATTTTCTTTTCAACTGCTCAATCATTTGTTTGTCGTCATCAACGTCATCTGCTTGACTGCATTCGTTATCAGAGTCTTCATCAAATATTGTCGCGATTGCACTCATAACCTTGCCTTTTTTATCTTTCCCGTATTTTTCACTTCGCAACTTTCTTTTTCTAATAGGCGTTTCACCTAAAGTGGTAATAGCCTCATTCAAAGGACTCAAAGACATATTGACCATCGGAATGTCTGCCTCACTATCAGATGAAACATTTTGTTCAATTGTCATTTCACTCTCGGATTGTGGTCGCATTTGTTTCAATGCATTTGCTTGTTGAGACAAATCGATTTTACACTTGGGGCAAATGATTGTGCTTCTTCACCGTATTGTATATTTAATTCATTCATGTATCGCTTCGAAACACCAGTTAATTTTAATACTTTTATCTTTTTCGAACGATGTCCACTCTTGTTAAACGGATTGCAGCAAAATTTATTCATTTTACTTTAAATTGTCTTTACAGCTTCACTCTTTACTTTACAAAAAAAAAACACTTTAACACTTTCACGTTTAGTATTCAACTGAAATTTGACTCAGAGTGTGTGAAGTATTTATATTTAATATTAAAGAGGGACTTAATTGGTTACTGCCAATAAGCCGACCACAGGTCATAAAATGTTTTGTAAAGTTTTTAAATTACCAGGTAATAAATATTTCGCCATATTTATGGAAAATCCGTGTTTTATGACTTGTTTCTGCACGTGTCATTTTAGGCGAAATATTTATATTAATAATATAATTTAAAAAATTTACAAAACATTTTATGACCTGTAGCCTCAGTCGGGTTTGGTGTGCCATTACATGCCACTGCTGCTATTATCCATGGATTTATGGCCGATCTTGTGAAGGCAGGCAGACCATATTCACTACACACTCAACTTGGGGCTCTTAAAAAAAAATTGATTTTTTCTTCATAAATGTATTTTTAACTGTAAAATAATTTTTAAAATGTATTTTTAATAATAAAATAAAATAATGTTAAATAATAAAAATTAATTCAATTATAAAAAATATAAAAACAATGAGAACAAGGTGGTCTCTTAAATGCTCTTCTCCTGTCCAAACAAGGAGTCGGGGCCCATTTTTTTATTGCTGAAATTATGAGGAATCCAAAAAAATTAAATTAGCCGGAAAATTTAGGAGCTTCTGTGGAAAATCGGAAAATTTAATTTTCATGGGAAAATTTAATTTTCATGGGAAAAAGGTAAATTTCTGAGAAAAATTATGAACATTTTATTTTTCAATTAAAGCCTGATTCAATACCTTTCTAACGAGCTATCACTCGTTGCGATCGCTTTAGTAGTTTTTTTTAAAACAACTTTCAATGAGGTCCCTTATGAAGAATTCTTCAATTTTGTCACATGACAGTGGTGTACACCACCACTAAACCAGTCACTATAAAAAAAAAAAAAAAAATATGTAGGTACATTATTTTTTGCTGGGCAATCGATTGAGACTATTTATTTTAAAATCGGAGAGGGGTCGTCCAAAAATTTGCCAATTTTGATCGTTTTCATATGGAATTGCTCTATATTAAGAAAATTTTATACATGATTTCCCTTTGAGTGCAACTATTTTAGGTCATAACTTATAATAATTTATAAAAAAAAAAATTACAAACTATTTTCCCTCAAATTTTTAAAATTAAGCTAAAGAAATTGAAAATATTTTTTTAATAAAAAAGCGAAATAAAATCCCAAATGCAAATTTGCCAGCTAAATCAAACGTTTTTGTAGAAATAAAACACATGCAGTTCTAGTGATTTCTTTTAACGATTTGTTGAAATTCTTTTCTTTCACCTCTTCATCTTTTATACACAAACAACAAACACTATTCTAGAGCTGTAATATAACCTACGGATACGTCTTATATAGCAAAAGATCGAAAATCTTTAGTATAACATATTTGCTGAAAAAAACTCGGAAATATCGGTTCAGATACAAAAAAGTTATGCCCAAAACATAAATTTTTTTAAATACCTATTTTCTAAAACCATAATCTTCCCGAGTCCAAGTTTTATCACCAAACTAAATGGTTAATTTCCTCTTAAAGGCGTCCGTATATAAATCTGTCCATTCCACATATGTCCATATATAAACTTCGGTTTTTTCCCAACCATGGTAAAGGGTATATAAGATTCGGCATAGCCGAATTTAGCCGCTCTTACTTGTTTCCCCTTTCTTTAATATTTTTGGTGTTTTTTTTTTTATTTTTTTAACTTGTGATATTAAAAAACTATATCAAATTTTTAATTTTATGCTAATCCCTAATGATTTTAATTATTATTTTTGTTAAATTAAGACCCGAAAACGAATATATTTTCGTTGTCTTAACAACGTGTTGCAAGGTTTAATTTGTTAAACTTGATTTATTTTTTTGTTACAAGAGCTAACCCGATACACTGTGTGGTGCTTTTTTTCCTTTTTTGTATTAATTTTACAAGATTTACCTTAAATTAATTTTTAAATCGATTTATTTTTTTTTTTTTTCAATAAAATATTTATTTTTTCTTTTTTAAATTGTGATTTTCTTTTTCTTTCTTTTGCTTCCACTAACTAACTAAATTCTGTAAAAATTTTGCCTCAGATCAAAACTGGTTTCTCCGTTACTTTTTCTTGCTGTTGCCAACCTCTATAAAAAAATGGAATCTTCCTGGAAAGCGCTCTCTTACTACAACTAAATCTGATGGGAGGAAAGAAACTAATAAGAATTTTTTTTTGTTACTCTTAACACGAGTATACACCATTTACCTTTTAAATCTCTGACAAAAGCAATCTTAGTGTTCCAAACCCAGATTTTTGTTGCAAAGGGATTTGCAATAAAATTTGTTTTTTTTTTCTGGTGAAAAATTTGGAGTTTTGGATGAATATGGCTTTTATATAGTTTATATATCCAGGTATGGGAGTATAAATTAATTTATGGTGCTTTTTGGTGAATTTTTATTAATTCCAAAAAAATCGATTAATTTATAAAATTTTAAATATTATGGATGATTTTGCTTAGCCGTAAAAGTAGCTGACTTATGTAATATAAGAGGTAATTTCTTTAATTTTCGGGCTTTTAATTTTAGTAGAAGGTGATCATCAGATTACTAGCAATTTTTAAAATATGTTATAAGTTGAAATCAATATTTAATTAAATATAGCCATTTGTAATTACCTTAAGAACACCAATCCATGTGGAAATTAAAAGGGTTAGAATGCCAACTATCCGCAAATACGGTGATGTTATTCATGTGGCAAATTTATAACCGGAAAGGCAGATTTACTCGTAATTTTAAGGTTATTCGAATTTTTGAGAAGCAATTCGTACATCTAGAAGGCTATTCGTTATATTTTAGGCGAGAATTGTAAATATACTAAATGAGGATGCATCTCTAGTTTAGTATACAACGCTGTATTTAACAGAATTTGATAAATAAATTGCGGTAGGAATTTATTTCATATAATTTGTATCATATCGTCAATTTAATATCAGAAAAAACAACATAATATTAGAAAAGGACAAATTATGAAAAACAACAAGCAATACAAATTCTATTGCATTGAATTATTTTTAAACAAAAGCTGCTTTCTAAAAGAAAAAAAAAAATAAAACGAAATTTTGCACTCTGATAGATGCTTAAACCCATATCAAAAACACAAACCATAATTTTAGAATACCAAGATTGTATATTACAAATGTAAAAACATAATCTCTTATATATTAATTACAGATTTGTTTACTGTATATTTCTTAGTGGATCACTTTAATAGTTTATTAAAAAACTGTCTGTATTACAAAGCTAAAATATTAAGTATAAAATTAAGAGGAACAAAATATTTAGGGCTTTAATTTCTCAGAATCTTATTTTTTCACTTGTACCCCTTTTCTTTTAAGCCTCACAATTATAAATATGCGCCCTATGCTCCAGTGGGAGTTAGAAGAATATAATAAATAATAATACAATAAATATATCAATGATTAAACTATTGCATATTAACTCAATATCCCTGATATTCAAGCCAAAATTTTAATTAATTTTGAAAATAAATTTGCCATATAGTTTTTATTTATCTAACTTTTATACATTTAACCTTAACTTTTTCTAATTTCAATACATACACTCACAATATATTTTCCATTACCGACAGTAGCTTATTAAAAAAGAAAGACGTAGTGTTTGTTTTTAGATAAATAATCAATTGTAATTCATAGAAATATACTTTTCAACTATTTGAATCAGTCATTACGGACTTTCAGTAGAAGTTGATATTTTTCGTTAAATATAAAAATAAAAAATTCAAATAATTCCTTTTAATTATCTTTACCAAATAGTTCGTTTAAATACAAAATTATTTGAATACAATTTGAAGGAAATTTTTAAATATACATACAAACATAGAAAAATGAACAAATTTATTAGTTGTGTTTTGTAATTACATACAAATAAACTAACTTTCAATTTGAAAAACAAACCAAAAAACTTGGTTTTTCTAACGTTTTGTCAGTTAAATATTGATTATTCAAATTTGTTGTAGAAAATAAACAACAAAATGGGTTGAATAAAATAAAAAATCAGTAATCCTCTTTTTGATTGTATTTTCGATTAACTTAATATGTATATTTTATATTATTTTTAACGAGGTAATGTTGTGAGTGTAATTAATGTATATTATTTTAAGAATATGAAAATTTCTTGTTATAAAAATTTAAGGTGAAGCAATCTGCAGTCGTTAAGGGAGGACGGATAAAGACCAGAATAGCTCTTCCACTCGCAAAAAAAGTTAGTAGAAAAATTTGTAAACGGGTTTCAATAACACTTTACTATTTTTGTACTGACTTTTAATAAAAAATTATTATTTAGCAAATCTTTTTGCTATTTACATTTTAAAAATTACAGAATTTTTACAGAATATTTACAAATTTTTGTTGCTAATTTCAGAAATCATTTTACAAAGTTTTGAAAACCGATTTGCTAAAATTAGCAAAAAAAATTTACTAATTTTAAAAAATTAGAGATTGAAGGAAATGTTATTTTTAATTAAAACTCAAATTGCCTTAAAATGTTACATAGATTGAAAAAAAGGGATCGGATGTGAAGATACTGACTCATGTCTTAAAATAGGACATCCACTTAAAATAGCATTTAAAGGTTTTTTAGTTCTAAAAATCAGCCCTAAAACAATTAAAATTTGACCTTAAAAGTAAAAAAAATTACTAAAATATTTTTCAAAACAGAAATTACCAAATTCAAACACAATGATAAATTCGTTTGTTTTTAACAATTTTTAAAATTTCTAATCTTTTAATTTTTTTTTTAATTTTGCCTGAAATATTTTTTCAAAAAAATAAATAAAATAAAAAAAAATTAATTTGAAATTTTGTACTAATATTAATAATATTTAGTAATTTTTTTTGCTGATTTTAGCAAACCGATTTTAAATTCCACTTTCCAAAAAGTTTACTAAAATTTAATAGCGCCTACTAATTTTTTCTACTAATTTCATTGTACTACATGTCAGCAGACATGCGTTGCTAAGATTAGCAAAAATACTACTGGGCTCAAATTACACTCAGAAAAATATTTACCAAATATTAAGTAAATTAACTAAATTTTAAGAAATTTGGGAATGATTTGGCTCCAAAAAAATTTAAACTTAAGTCAAGTATACCCTTTTCTTAAAAACAAGTACAAATACTTTACTTAAATTAAGTACATTTTTTTCTTAAAGTAAGTAAATTTTTTTCTTAAATTTTAGTATAGAGCAATTCCATATGAAAACGATCAAAATTTGCAAATTTTTGGACGACCCCTCTCCGATTTTAAAATAAATAGTCTCAATCGATTGCCCAGCAAAAAATAATGTACCTACATATTTTTTTTTTTTATAGTGACTGGTTTAGTGGTGGTGTACACCACTGTCATGTGACAAAATTGAAGAATTCTTTATATGGGACCTCATTGAAAGTTGTTTTAAAAAACTACTAAAGCGATCGCAACGAGTGATAGCTCGTTAGAAAGGTATTAGATCAGGCTTTAATTGAAAAATAAAGTTTTCCTAATTTTTCTCAGAAATTTACCTTTTTTCCCATTAAAATTAAATTTTCCCATGAAAATTAAATTTTCCGATTTTCCACAGAAGCTCCTAAATTTTCCGGCTAATTTTATTTTTTTTGGATTCCTCATAATTTTTGCTTTAAGAATCAGCAATAAAAAAATGGGCCCGACTCCTTGTTTGGACAGGAGAAGAGCATTTAAGAGACCACCTTGTTCTCATTGTTTTTATATTTTTTATAATTGAATTATTTTTAATTATTTAACATTATTTTATTTTATTATTAAAAATACATTTTAAAAATTATTTTACAGTTAAAAATACATTTATGAAGAAAAAATCAATTTTTTTTAAGAGCCCCAAGTTGAGTGTGTAGTGAATATGGTCTGCCTGCCTTCACAAGATCGGCCATAAATCCATGGATAATAGCAGCAGTGGCATGTAATGGCACACCAAACCCGACTGAGGCTACAGGTCATAAAATGTTTTGTAAATTTTTTAAATTATATTATTAATATAAATATTTCGCCTAAAATGACACGTGCAGAAACAAGTCATAAAACACGGATTTTCCATAAATATGGCGAAATATTTATTACCTGGTAATTTAAAAAATTTACAAAACATTTTATGATCTGTGGTCGGCTTATTGGCAGTAACCAATTAAGTCCCTCTTTAAAAAACATTTTATGACCAGTAGTTCACGCAAATTTTCCTATTAAAGAAAATCAAATATCGCTTATTTTTTTTTTACCTATTTTTTACCAAAAAATAAATATAAATACTTCACACACTCTGAGTCAAATTTCAGTTGAATACTAAACGTGAAAGTGTTAAAGTGTTTTTTTTGTAAAGTATTATGAATAAATTTTGCTGCAATCCGTTTAACAAGAGTGGACATCGTTCGAAAAAGATAAAAGTATTAAAATTAACTGGTGTTTCGAAGCGATACATACATGAATGAATTAAATATACAATACGGTGAAGAAGCACAATTCATTTGCCCCAAGTGTAAAATCGATTTGTCTCAACAAGCAAATGCATTGAAACAAATGCAACCACAATCCGAGAGTGAAATGACAATTGAACAAAATGTTTCATCTGATAGTGAGGCAGACATTGCGATGGTCAATATGTCTTTGAGTCCTTTGAATGAGGCTATTACCACTTTAGGTGAAACGCCTATTAGAAAAAGAAAGTTGCGAAGTGAAAAATACAGGAAAGATAAAAAAGGCAAGGCTATGAGTGCAATCGCGACAATATTTGATGAAGGCTCTGATAACGAATGCAGTCAAGCAGATGACGTAGATGACGGCAAACAAATGATTGAGCAGTTGAAAAGAAAATTTAATTTAGCGACCACTTTTCCGGAGAAATATCTCATTTTATCTGTGCTGCCTCAATCATGGTCTATACGCAAGATTTCTGAACAGTTTCAAACATCTTTTTGCATCGGTGAAATTGATTCAAGATTTTTACTGCAATGATGACAACAGCCGCGCCTGCCCAGGTACACGTGACTATGTTATCACACGTGAAGATGGAGAAAAAGTACACAAGCAGCGCAGATTATTATTATGTAATCTATCCGAAGCATACCATCAGTTCAAAGAGAAATACCCAGCAGAAAAAGTGGGATTTTCTAAGTTTGCCATCCTACGACCAAAAGAATGCGTGCTGGCATTAGACAGGCACGGAACGCATTCAGTCTGCGTTTGCATGTTTCATCAAAACATCAAATTAATGTTCTTTCCATGCAAGAAATTGAAAGTATTTCTCGGTGAAATTGAAACATATAGGGACCTCCTGTCGAAGTCGTTGTGCGCATACCCCACGGAAAATTGTCATCTGTCCAAATGCGACAATTGTCCGAAGATTGACGAGCTAGAGCAATATTTGGCGGAAAAGTTTGAACAGCTGTTAATTCAGGAGGTGCATTTCAAACAGTGGATAATTAGCAGCGGCAGATGTTTCCTTGAGACCGTGGTAAAGCAGATTCCGGAATTCATCGAGGAATTCGGATTCAAGTTGAATGAACTGAAGGCGCACCATTTCATATCCGAGATGCAATCGAAATTTCTAAAGGAAAGTAAGGAGAAATTAGCCCAAAATGAATTCATTGTGATAAGCGACTTTGCCGAGAATTACACTTTTCTCGTTCAGGATGAAATTTAGGCTTATCACTGGGCAAACGACCAGTGCACGGTGCATCCTTTTTGCATTTATTCAAAAACGAAGATAACGAACTACAGACCGTAAGCCTTGTTGTTGTCGCGGAGAGTTTAGCTCATAATTATGTGTCCGTTTATTTATTTCAAATGAAACTGTTTGAATTCTTAAGATCAAAATTCGATGCAATCGACAAAGTAACGTTTTTCTCAGACGGCGCGGCTTCTCAGTACAATAATAAAAAAAATTTTTACAATCTTTGCATAATTGAAGAAGAACAAAACTGCAAGGTCGAGTGGCACTTTTTTGCGACGTCCCACGGTAAGGGCCCATGCGATGCGTTAGGGGGAACCCTAAAACGCATGGCGACTAAGGCAAGTTTGCAAAGGCCATATACTGACCAGATCTTAAATGTACAACATTTGTTTTCGTGCATTCAAAGCAAGGAAATTGCCATTAACACAGTTTTATGCACTCAAAAAGAACACGATGCCATGGAGCGACGACTTCAAAATAGATATAATAATGTCAAAACTATAACTGGAACGCAAAAGTTTCATTGCTTCATACCAAATATTTCTGATATGTCAATTAATGTAAAGCGGTACTCTTCGTCTGCCGACGTGCTAAATTTAAAGTTACTTTAATTTTATAATGATGCCAAGACAATTGAAATTTTTAATAAATATTGTAATTAAGTATAAGCAGCAAAATAAATGTATTTTTAACTGTAAAATAATTTTTAAAATGTACTTTTAATAATAAAATAAAATAATGTTAAATAATTAAAAATAATTCAATTATAAAAAATATAAAAACAATGAGAACAAGGTGGTCTCTTAAATGCTCTTCTCCTGTCCAAACAAGGAGTCGGGGCCCATTTTTTTATTGCTGATTCTTAAAGCAAGAATTATGAGGAATCCAAAAAAAAAATAAAATTAGCCGGAAAATTTAGGAGCTTCTGTGGAAAATCGGAAAATTTAATTTTCATGGCAAAATTTAATTTTCATGGGAAAAAAGGTAAATTTCTGAGAAAAATTAGGAAAATTTTATTTTTCAATTAAAGCCTGATTCAATACCTTTCCAACGAGCTATCACTTTAGTAGTTTTTTTTTTAAAACAACTTTCAATGAGGTCCCTTATGAAGAATTCTTCAATTTTGTCACATGACAGTGGTGTACACCACCACTAAACCAGTCACTATAAAAAAAAAAAAATATGTAGGTACATTATTTTTTGCTGGGCAATCGATTGAGACTATTTATTTTAAAATCGGAGAGGGGTCGTCCAAAAATTTGCCAATTTTGATCGTTTTCATATGGAATTGCTCTATATGGACTTCAACAACACATAATTTATTTGTTAGCTTTAGCTGTTTTTAATATTTTATCAAATTATAAATAGAAAAATTTCAAATATTTTTATGACAAATATATTTTTTTACATTTAAAAGAGGAAAACCAAGAATTTCCAAGACTTGGCAGCATTTTTATAATTATTAACTACCATAACTACTTTAAAAGTCTATGTAAGTGTTGTACTTAAATATTTTCAATTTTAAATACATATGTTTTTATACAAAAATAAACTCATAAATCTAAAATTTTGGGGATTCCAGTTAAGATGTGGTATTTAAATCAATCAATTGGCAACACAAATATTTTTGTTTTAAAAGAAAATATACAAATTAAACAATTTCACTAACCTAAATACAAAATGACAAAGGGTTTTGAAATTTCTTTCACAAAATATTTGAACAATTTTTAAAATTTTATAGAAATTTGTATACATGAATTTAGTTTAGATTTTATGTAGCCAGCTCACACCCACACAAAATACAACAATAAAAACAATAAGCTACATATATATTTTTCTTACGTTTTTATTATTTTGTTGTTTTACTGATTTTTAAACACAACATTGATTTAAGTGTATTTTGGTTGTTTTTATCCAAATAATATTACGAGTGTGGAAATTAATTAATAATAGAGGAGGGATAAGTATAAAGATTTCATTGAAAGAAGCGGGCAAATCATATTGTGTACATATTACAACGTTACAACGTTTCAAAGCAAATTTTTCTCATTTCTGTACAAATTTCAGCAAAATCTGGGCTTGCAAAGAAAATCAATTGGAAACAAAAAATAAAAGCTATTTTGTATATACAAGGTGGCGCAAAAGTAATCCTCCTATCAGAAAATGTTATAAATTTTGCGATTGGCCCCTAATGTCAGTTCTGTTTTGACATTTGTGTAGTAAGCACATGCGAAATACACGTTAATAAACAATGTTACGCTACTCTGCTCCAGAACGCCGAATATTGGTGACTATTTATTTGAGCAATAATGAAGATGATTTTTCACCATTGCCATCTTAGCGGGTACGTAAATAAGCAAAATTTACGCTTCTGGGGCACTGAAAATCCGTGTGTAACCCACGAAGAGCCATTACACCCGCTCAAAGTCACCTTATGGTGTGCTGTTTTCGCTGGAGGAGTCATCGGACCTTTTTTCTTCGAAGACGTCGCGGGCCAAACGGTTACTGTGAATGGTGAGCGCTACAGAGCAATGATAAACGAGTTCTTTTTGCCGCAACTTGATGAATTGGGATTGGAAAACATGTGGTTCCAACAGGACGGTGCAACGCCACACACTGCACGTGCCACAACCGATATGCTGAAGGATGCATTTCCCGGGCGCCTAATCTCCCGTTTTGGCGATTTGCACTGGCCAGCAAGATCGCCTGATTTGACCGCTCCAGACTTCTTTTTGTGGGGCTTTTTGAAGTCGCGGGTATATGTCAACAAGCCTCAGACTCTTGCAGCTCTTAAAGACAATATCCGTCAAGAATGTGAGGACCTATCGCCGGAAGTTTTGGCCAAAGTAATGGAAAATGCCATAAAAAGGGCTCAAATGCCATTTACATGACATCATATTCTCGACTTGATGTAAACAAAAATAAAAGACCAAATAAAAATAATCCACAAGAAGAATCAAAGTTTTTCATTTTTTTTTTTTTTTTAATTACAGCCAAAAAACTTTGGAAGGTTATTTTTGCGCCACCCTGTATGTATACTAAACATAGTAAAAGAATTGTTTTTTTGAAATAATTTCAGGGGACACGCCACTGGGGGAAGCTATGGGAATATGTACCTTTTATATTTTTTTTTTTTTTCCAAAATGTTAGCAAATGTTACGGTATTTAGCTGACAATATTAGGCGCTGAAAAGTTATTTGTTTGCTTTGCTTTTAAATTTTATATTAGATTTTATGAGTTGCGATAATTATATTAATTATTTTTTTATTTTTAATTAATTTAAAATAATTA
Organism: Eustalomyia histrio; assembly: GCA_949748255.1. NCBI lineage: Eukaryota > Metazoa > Arthropoda > Insecta > Diptera > Anthomyiidae > Eustalomyia > Eustalomyia histrio. Next base: position 81,355,446 of record OX456524.1, read on the forward strand.
TATAAAAAGAACTTTGAAACTTCAATGGCGATCTGCTACCGCTAAATATAACTTTTTGGAGATTTTTTTTTTGACAGACCATATTTTTTTCCGTAAAGATATAAATGCAACATCGTTAATGAATAAACACAATTTCGGCTTTTTACCGCAATTATTTATTAATATTTTTTTTTTTTTTGAAATACACATAGGAAAAACGAAATGTATTTTAGTCTGGAGATAATACAAAGAAAAGGTTATTAAGACACTAGCCGAATGAAATGAAATAAAGTGTTACGTCCATTATCAACACACTTCGTGGCTTTTATCTTTTATTAAATCACAACTTTTAAAAAAAAAGCTGCTAATGCTAACCCTAAGTATGAATGCTAACCACAAGTTGATTTTTGAGTTAATATAAAATTTGCCCACTAATTTTGTGTTTTTACATTTTATTTATTATTATAATATAGTAACATATTTGGACATATTATGGCCAAATTAGCTATTAGCTAATTTTTAAAGACATGTGTTTGAATTGTTTACTTACATGAGTTTACCTTGTAAATATTTTGTTAGTGATATTGATTGTTCTGATTAGAACATATTAAATAATTCCTTAATGTATCAAGTATAATTTTCTTAACGTATCAAGTATAAGATTCTTTTTTGCAGTCGATCTTTAAAATTTTATATGAAATATATCTTAGTTTGTTTGGAGTCCATTTAAAATTTTCCAAATGAAAATTTATTTATTTGTTGATTTATTTAATTTTTTGTAATAGAAATTTTTACAAGGAATTAATAAAAAAATCAGTAACAGTATACAAAGAAAAAACATCAATTATTATATTGTATCATATTTTAATTAACATCTCACAGCTGTATTCATGGATATTTTTTATTTTATTTTAATAACACACTTATTTATCCAATTAACATGCAAAACAACAATAAATTTTCATTATAAGAATGTTATAAGAACCAACTAAATGTCTATGCATGAAGATATTACATTTTAAAATTAAGCGTGAATTTTATTAATTTGTATTTATTTATAGTTAAAATTAATTTTTTAAATAATGCCAGTATTTCAAGATTATTTAGACTGTTTTTTTAAAGGTGTATTTAAAATAAAACACATGAAGACTTAAAAAAATGATTTTACATTAATTTTCATTTGAAAGCTTTTTATTTGGCTTTTTTGCACAATTTTGTACACATCCTTTAAATTTGTATTCGGAAAGTTTAATTTTAAATTTGTTATCGCCAAACTGTGACAGTTAAATAATTTATTTCCATTGCGATAAAATAACCTACACCTGATGAATTTTCAGATTATACTGATTATAAAAATAATTAATTCCATATAAAATTATACCATTTAGAGCCTAAAAAAAACTTTTTTCCACCAGCCGAGTAAAATAAATTGATCTGACGCAATATTTAGTCATATCCAATTTTAAATTCTTGAATATCTGCTATAATATCTAACTGATGTTATTTGATGCAGCTCAAATTACATCCAGCAACATATTTGGGGATTAAGTAAGATCTAAATTCATCCAAAAAATGCCAGATGAAGTTATATTAGATTAGATCCAATAATGTATTATACGGAATCTTATTTATTAAAAAATAAATAAAAATAGATTAAAAAAATTTTGTTTTTAAAGTCATGTAATTTTGTATTAAACATTAATTTATTTATTCACAAATATTTCGCTATTACATTGAATAGCTTCATAATGGAAATAGTTTAACATAAAATTTTTATTGGAAAAAATTAAATATCACTACTGCTATCTATAATTGCACTCGGTGCTATATGATACTAAAAAAAAATAACCCGAGTAAAAAAAAATAATGTGGCACAATATTTAATTATATTCAATTTTGTTTTCCTTAATATCTAAATTGATCAGAAATATGACATATCAAATTAGATCCAGCATTATATTAAGGGATAAAAATATCCCTTAATTAATTTATTTAAAAAAAATTAAAAAATATTATTTTTGGCGGATTACAAAGCTTTTATTAATTCACATTCATCAATCGAGCCTTATTTTAAAATACTTATTCAAAATTCAAATTTAAAAATTGATACAAATCTCTTAAACCTGATAACTTGTTTCAAAATAATCAATGTTTAGCACTTAAACGTAGTTATGAATATCAAATTTATATGAAAATATGTATTTAAAACGTTTAACTTTTATTATTTTTAAAATCACATTTTTGGAAGTTGTGAAAAAGAACTGCTTTAGAATGAGAAAATCAAAATTAAATGATACTTTGGAATCAGTGAAAAATTTATTCCTTAAGAATCACTTTCATTTATTTTTGCTGGGTATAATTATATATTGGGAATTTTGGGAAAAATACTAAATTTGTCCTGATTATATATATATATATATATATATATATAATCTTATATATAATTAATCATATCATTGTACAAGGAAAAATGTGGAGAAATAATTACATTTAAAGCAAAAAAAAAAAAAACATATATACCCAGCAAAATAAAAAAGTAGCAAAAGAAGAGAAAAAGAAGCAGTGATTTTGATTCCGGTGTTGTGAAAATTTGGATCGGAACCAATGATTTTTACACAGGGGAGTCATAGGGTGGAAGTTTCTTTTTATGATCCGTTTTCATTGCACCTAAAGCCCTTCTTATGGTTCAATGAAAAATTAGATCTTTTGATGTTCCCAAATAAATTTTGAATTTGTAATTTAGATTTTAACAGGACATAAGTAATAAGTAATTAGCCTCATTTTCACAATCTCCCGTTAGCTTCTACCTGGGAATTTAACTGATACATTTATACTTGTTCCCCATAAAAAGTTTGAGTTTTACTGTTGGTTAAATTTTGGGGGACATTCAGTAATCGGGCCTTATTTATTAAATTACTTTATTCGAAATTCTTGCAATTTTTACTACAATAAATTTTTTACTTTTTGTAACAGAATTTAAAATCTGGTAAATTGTAAGTTAAAGATTCAAACAAATCACTTGAACTTAAACCATGGTTATAAATGTCAAATTTATATTGAAAAAACTATGATTAATGTTTAACTTTGGTTGTTTTTAAAATAAATTATCCGTCATAGATTTGGAAATTGTTAAATTTCATTAAAAACCACATTTTTGGAAGTTGTGAAAAAGAACTTCCTTAGAAGAGGATTATCAGAACTAACCGATACTGTGGAATCAATGAAAAATTTATTCCTTAAGAATCATTTCCATTTATTTTTGCTGAGTATATATAAATTTTCAGCACTTATATCCTAACAAAAATTTCTAGTTCTTCTTGTCCTGAAATGGTTTAAAATTTGAAAGTTTTTAAAAAAAAATTTTCTAAGGAAATAAAAATAAATTAAAAGCACAAAAACTGTATCTTCCTGGATGGGATTCGAAACCATTGACATGGGGCCAGATATATTTTTTATCAAATTATATCTTTTACCATACCAAAAATACGCTAGATATGAAACTATATACAACAATATCTCAAATTTGTTTGCACATATTGTATTATATATAATTATATGTTAAATATTTTTTTATATTCGAACATATATTGAATCATATATAATTATATCTTCTACCATTTAAAAAAATATTTTTGATAATGGCCCATATGTTATATATATTTTAAATATTAGATATCATATATAACTATAAATGGTTCTGTATAAGCCATATACATATAAGTATATATGGTTAAGTATAAGCTGTATAAGTAAAATTTGAAGATGTGAGCATATATGAAAATAAAAATATAAACATGTATGATCTAAAACATATGGTCAAATATAATCATGTTCGGCCATATAGTCTCAATTTTAGGATCCGAACAAATATAAGACTACATGCATGATAATATACGAACAATTTCACTTACGAAATCCCGTATATGAAGCAATTTTTTGAATCATATACAATTATATCTCATACCATATTTAAAAACATTTTTTGTAAAGAACCATATATTACTACACCTCAAATATGTAAAAATAATACTTATATACCGACATTTGCATTTGTATGTAAACATTTTAATTTGAGGACTTTTGCTCATAAATTGGTCCATACAAGAGAATGAGCTTTAGTGATAAGTATTCGAATACTTAATTGCCTTTAAATATACTTTTAATTGTGATTTTTTTTTTTTTTAATTTCGTAAGTTTGTGTTTGTGTTGTGTTTGTATTTTAAGCCCTGGTAAGCTAATTGGTAGCGTACTAGCTTATCAGTGCTAGGGTCGTGGGTTCAATTCCCACCAGAAGCTCTGGTCTGTTTTCGTTACAACGAGCCGATAGCCTTTGTAGCTAGCGCTTGGTTGGGGTATTAAAATATAATTTGTAATTATATGATTAATATAAATAAAATAATAGTTCTACGCTGCTAAAAAAAACACCCTACACTCACCAAAAAAAGTCTGTAATGGCAACTGAAAATTTTGCTGTTATTACGGGAAATTCTGCTAATTTGAGCCCAGCGGTATTTTTTGCTAATTTTAGCAACACATGTCTGCTGACGTGTAGTACAATGAAATTAGTAGAAAAATTAGTAGCCGCAACTAAATTTTAGTAGACTTTTTGTAAAGTGGAATTTAAAATCTGTTTGCTAAAATCAGCAAAAAAAAGACTAAATTCTATTAATATTAGTACAAAATTTTAGATTTATTTTTTTTATCGAGCATCAAAAATTTTGATTATATTTTTTAAAAGATGTTTTATACAAAATGAAAAAAAAAATCAAAGGCTTAAAATCTTAAAGGTTAAATTTAATTGTTTTTAGGGCTGATTTTTAGAACTAAAAACCCCTTTTTAGTGCTATTTTAAGTGGATGTCCTCTTTTTAGACATGAGTCGGTATCTTCACTTTCGACCCCTTTTTTATTCCTATGTAACATTTTAGGGCAATTTAAGTTTGGCAACCCTGTTGTGTTAAAGTCAACAATTTTGTGTGCTCCCGCAGTAAAGTTTTTTAAAATCATTTAAATTCGTTTTAAAAATATTTTTAACCATCTGGTATATACTGTGTAATAGAGCTAACTGTAAGTTAAAATAATTCAATCAAGTATGACTGGGGCAAGGCGTAAAAGTACTAATAATATTAAAAAATAGTATGTGGTCAATGCAAATTGCAAGTTATAGAAGAAGATGGAAGTATTCAATGTGATAAATGCTCCAAAACCTTTCATGACATATGTACATCTTTGGATAAACGTCAATTTGACCTGTTGTTGAAAAATGAGAGAGATGAGTACATTTGTCACTTTTGTGATGAAAGTGGTGGAGACCTAAAACAAGAATTAAATGCAATCAAAACACAGCTTATCAAGCTCAATCAGCTGGATGAGTTACAAACAACAATGCAGTTTATGTCAACAAAATTTGATGACATACTTAAAGGTATTCAAGAAAACAAGAAAAAAATAGATGCTGTACAAAAGGAGAATAAAAATTTAAAAAAAGAAATTGCTGATTTAAAAACTTCTGTCAAAATCTTAAATGATCAAAGGGTAAAAAATGATTGTATCATTAATGGGTTGGAATGCAAGGACGATTCAGATTGTGTTGGAACCTTAGTGAAGTTTTTGGATGATTTTTAAGTAAAGATACAGCCAGCTGATATTGATGAGGCATATTTCTTGAGAAACAGAAATAAAACAAACAATGCTGAAACTAAGAAATCAGATAAAAACAAACAAACTATGATCGTAAAGTTCAACAATAAAAGAGCTAAACTAATGACTATGTCAATAAAAGCAAAATTAAGGGAAAGTGAAAATAAGACTGTCTTTATCAATGATTTTTTGAGTAAGGAAACTCTTTCTTTGCTTAACTATGCCAAGAGCTTGGAAAAAGTTGGATATCGCAGAATATATGGTTTAACTGGCCGTGTTTATGCTAAACGAAGCGAGTTATCGAAACCAAAACTCATTAAAAATTTTGAAGAAGTAGATAGTCTATTGCTAGAATCAACCACAAATAATACTCGCAGATCTCTACGTCGTAAAAATCCTACAGTAGATGTTCCCGATGATAGTGATAATGATGTTCACTCACCGTTTATGTCACCTGCTTAATACTTATTAACACTTTGTTCAAATTTTGTATATTTTGATATTTTATTTATTTAATCATGAATTCAAATCAATATTTTCATTCTTTTTTGTGTTACAAATCATTTTTAAAAAGTCAAAACAAATCTTATTTATCCATTATATCCGTAAATGTTAGAAGCATTTCGTCCCTTACAAAGTTTAATAAATTCAAAACAATAATTTCTCTTTTTCCAAAACTACCGGATATTATTTGTATTCAGGAAACTTGGTTTGATAGTAAATTGGTACAACTTTACAAAATTCCAGGATATAGCTCAGTTCACTGCTGCCGATCAGATGGTTACGGTGGTACGTCCATATATGTTCGTGATAATATACTGTTTTCTGTTGAAACCTGTGAGAGTAAAGATTACATTGAGTCTATAATACTAACTATTCAAATCCAAAACATAACTAGGAAGCCAGTAAAGCTTATCTCATTTTATAGATCGCAAAAATATAACTTTGAGAAATTCTATGAATATTTTGAATCTTGTCTTATTACTATGGCACAAAGTCCATGTATATTTGTTGGTGATACGAATGTGGATTTTCTGTCTAATCCTCTTGCTCTTGATTTAACTGATCTTTTTCGATGTTACGATTTTAAAAACTGTCATACTATTATTACTCGACCTAGCAGCGGTACCTCAATTGATAATGTGTTTAGTAATCTTGAATCGGAACTAAAAATAAGTTCTATTGAATGTGAATTATCGGATCATAACTTAATCAATATCAGAATTGATTCACCAGTATATACAAAAGATTTTATAGAAACTGTCCGTTATCATTGTAATTATGATTACGTTAGAGAAAATCTTAGCCGTACTTTGTCAATATCAAGTTTAACTGATAATCCGAATGATGACACTTCCCATTTGATAGATTGTGTAGCAAATGCCGTTACTAGTTCAACAGTGATAACTAGGACTAAGAAGGATTTGAAATTAGAATTAACACCATGGATTAATGGAAATTTACAATCCCTTATGGAGTACAAAATAAAGCTTTTGAAAAAAAGGAAAAAAGTGCAAAATAAAGGTGATATTGAAATCTGCCTTAAGAGAGTTAGCAAAATAATAAAAATAGCTATTAAAGAGTGCATGAACAACTATTATACAGAAAATTTGAGTAAATTGAATTAAAATCCCAGAAAATGTTGGAAATTTTTAAATAAGACTCTTGGGAGAAGTTCTGAATCTGCAATAAATATAAGGAATGATGAAGGTCGAATAATTTTAAATGATAATGAAAAAGTTGAAATTTTCAATCAATATTTCTTAAACTCTGTGAACAATTTGGTTAGTGAAATTGATTACAATTCCAGTGATCATTGCAATGCTTTACGATCTTTAAGATACACTCGAAAGCAATTAAGTTTAGACCATACTACTGAAAATGAGGTCTATGATTTACTTACTCATTTAGATTTAAATAAAAGCCCTGGATATGATGATATAACGTCGAAGTGTGTTTTTGAATGTAGAGATCTTCTAGCACCTTTATTAGCAAAAATTTTAAATTCTTCAATAAGTCAATCAATATACCCTGATGTACTTAAAATTCATAAAATTATTCCAATCCCTAAGGAGGTTCATAATAATACAGTTGATAAATTTAGACCTGTTGAAGTTTTGTCTATCATAGACAAAATTTTTGAAACGATTTTGCATAGTCAATTATCTGAATTTTTAGAGAACGAAAAATTAATATATCCAAATCAATATGGCTTTCGTAAAGGTTGTGGTACAGATGAAGCTGTGGTTAACGTGGTCAATTATATATGTGATGGTTTGGATAGAGGTTTCAGTGGAGTTGGTGCTATTTTTTATGATTTTTCCAAAGCTTTTGACCTTGTAAATCACTCAATATTGATTCAAAAACTAAAATTTTATGGTGTAAGAAGTAGAGAATTAGATCTTTTCAAAAGCTATTTGGAAAATAGAAAGCAATATGTGCAGATTAATAACTGTAAAAGTTCAATTGGTAATGTAGTGTATGGAGTCCCTCAAGGAAGTGTGTTAGGTCCTTTATTGTTTAACATTTATCTTAACGATATCAACAACTTGGGGCTAAGTGGAAAAATCTTTATGTATGCGGACGATTTATGCTTACTTTATCCATATAAAGAAAATTTAGTTTTGAAAATACATGCTGAACGAACGTGATGCAGCACTAATTTCAGAGTTTGCAAGATTAAATAAATTAGTCCTAAATCCAAGTAAAACAAAACTTATACGATTTAGACCTCAACCTAATAGAAATATTGAAAGTGCAATACTTTTGGATGGAAAAGAAATTGCTGAAGTTGACTCTATAAAGTATTTAGGTGTTGTTTTTCAAAATAACTTGTCATGGCAAAATCATATTCAATACGTTCGATCGAAAATATCCCCAGCACTAGGTATCTTGTTTAAACTTCAGTATAAACTTGATGAAAAGACAAAATTAATAATTTTTCAAGCCCTTATTCAAAGTCATCTAAACAACCTTACACTTGTATACGGGTTTAAAAGAAATTCCGATTTAAAATCTCTACAAATTGTTCAAAACAAATCGCTAAAGGCTGTTTTCAATCTTCCACAATTGTATTCAACTTTATCGCTTTATAAAGATGTTGCTAAAAATGTATTACCAATTCATGGTATATACAAAATGCAGTTATTAATATATGTTTATAAAGTCATTCATGGAATTGGACATCATACAATCAGTTTTTCAAGAAATCAAACTATGTTTAATAATTCGAACTTAAGACTTGCCAGATGTCGACTAGAAACCACTAAGCAGAGAATCGAATATATCGGTAGTTTTGAATATAATAATTTGCCTCAAAGTTTAAGAGATTGTTCATCAATTTCGTCGTTTAAAAATCGACTTAAAGATTATTATTTACTTAATATTGAAATGCTTCTAATATAAATTAATCAGTAATATTTAATTTTTTATTTTATATTTTTATTTTCTGAAATAATTTTTAAAAAAGTATTCTAATAATTATATATTGATATAGTTGCCAACGTTGTCTCAACAAAGTCCTAGTGACGCTGAGACCTTAAAATAATGTATTAACTTAATTATGAATTAACAAATTACAAAAAAAAAAAAAAAAAAAAAAAAAAAAAAAAAGTTTGTATGTATACGTTTAAATGATTAGAAATAACATTTCCTTCAATATCGACTTTTTTAAAATTAGTAAGTTTTTTTGCTAATTTTAGAAAATCGGTTTTCAAAAATTTGTAAAATGATTTCTGAAATTAGCAACGAAAATTTGTAGATATTCTGTAAAAATTCTGTAATTTGTAAAATGTAAATAGCAAAAAGATTTGCTAAATAATAATTTTTTTACTAAAAATCAGTACCAAAATAGTAAAGTGGGATTGAAAACCGTTTACAAATTTTTCTACTAACTTTTTTTCTGAGTGTATAGACACTGTTTTAACATTTCAAAAAGAAGTAAAAATATATTTTAATTAAAAAGATAACAAATTTATTTTTTTTTGAGCCTCTTTATGTGAAAATTCTATGTAGGCGTCAGAAAATGCTAATATCAGCTAATGAAAAAAATATATTTTTAAAATGTGCCAGCAAATAGGAAATTTGATTTTTTCTTTTAATTGATAAATTGATTTAATTGAAAAATTAATTGGTTTCCTATCATGACTTTAATTTAAGCAAACAAATAAATTATACAATTTCTGTTATCAGTTACAAGATTTTTCACAAGGCATAGTTTATAAATGCAAATAAAATAAATATAAATGCAAAACAATAGGATTATTGACGGTAGAGATAAGAAAACCACATAAAATGTTTTTGCTTAACATTTTACATCAATAATCCTCTTTTTTTCATATTGACCATCTAAAATCCATTTTAATTTATAGTGTTACTTACTATTAGCTACCCAGCAAAACCTTGGAAATGGGTTGGGCCTATTTCAGGCATATTTTTACCATTGGTTTTACTTTAAAACCTGATATTGTGATATCACTTCTTTGGTAGCTATGAAATCACCAGTTACTGATATTGATGTATATCATTACATATTTTGAGACCTTAAAATAATGATTTTTTCATGTTGATTTATATGATTTTTTACAACAAGTTTGCTGTGTTATGTTTTATATAACTTCCTAGTTATTATAAGGGAGAAAGACTATAAAAATGCTATGGTTCACTATGCTGAAATTGTATCATTTTATTGGTGCCGACTTTTGTATAACCAGCAAAACCAGACATTACCAAATAATGTGTAAAGTAATGTGTAGCCATAGGGGCTCATGGATTACTTTACACCTTATTTTACAGATGAATTTTACAGGCGATGAGCCTCAAAGAAATGTTTATACCCATTACTTTAGATGTGATAATGTAAGGGGTTACTTCCATTCTCGTAACCATATGAGAATGGAAAAAGTAATGTGTCTAAAAATAGATTTTCAAAAAAGAGTAATTTTTTTTTTTTAAAATATTACAAATATTTTAAACGTTATTAAAAATAATGTGGTCATGATGGGAATCGAACAAGGGAACTCTGGTTGCCAGCCAAGAACTCTGTCCACTAAGCTATCGACCCATACAATATTTGATTGTTTTAAACTTAAATAAATTGTTGCGCTTCGTTTTTTCGCTAGTGTTGTCAAAACAAACATACCTTTACAAAAAAACACAAAGTAATGTATCAAAAAATAAATTTTCAAAAATATTTCAATTATTACTTTACATATATAAATCATATATTACGTACTCAATAATCAGTAACTTATTATTTTATGTTTGCAAATAATGAAAAAGTTAACGAACTGTCATTACAAGGTAACGCATGAGAATATCGCACCCATTACCAAAGTTTTGCTGGGTAAATATAAATCACACAGTATGTTACATTTTAAGAAAAATTTAGTGCATCGGGATTGCGACCCATCATTTTTTATAGACTTTGGGACACAAATCACCAATGTTAGCTTTAGTTTAAGAATCATTTGCAAAACAGTTTTGTAGGCAAAACAGTTTTGTAGGCAAGTTTATAAATGGTGGTACATTTTAGCGTAAATTCAAAATCAGTACGAAATTAACTCTTAAACGCATTTATGTTATGACTTATTTCTGCTCGTTTTCAATTTCAGCTTTGGTGTATTTACACAGGAAAATTGATTAATAACAGCTCATTGCTTTTTGCATTACCAATAATGACCTACCTCTGCCCACTGCATTACTTCCAAAGTGAAAATAACGAGTTACTTATAATGTGTTATACAGCCATTTATATTCCATGTCAGTTTCTTACATACTACGTTACTTTCAAAGTGTAAAAAATGAGTTACTTGTAATGTGTTTAAACTACTTATATTTAAATTAAAATAAATTTTTGGTTTTGTTATTGTATTTAAATTTTTTTTTTCAAACTGTTATCAAAAATCATTTCAAATAAAAAATTATTAGAAAAAAAATTGAAACATAATAAAAAATAGTTTTTTTGCTTTAAATATTTCTGTTTTTTAATTATTTTAATGATACATTAGAAAATTGTTGGAAATATTCTATACACGCAGAGAAAAAACATGGTTGCAACACGATGACTGCTACTATATTATGCTTGCTGCATTTAGGTATGGTTGTCACAATCAATTTATTGGTTTTTAATCGGTTCTAACCACCAGTATGATCGCTACCATCATTATTATAGTAAATATTTTATGATTGCCATTTTCTATTTTATAACATGATTGGCTGTAACAATACCGTGGTAACAAAAATTCCGACTATGAAAAAAAATATGATAATTATGTAACTATAAATTGCTGACAACAATCAATGAGTAATTATAAATCAAATAAAACATGTCTTTGGCATTTACAGTCATAATACTGTCTATATTGTTGATTCAATAAAAGAAATTGTATCAGTTCAGTCAACCATGTAAAAATGCCTTTTACACATATAACGTTATAATTTACATTAATCAATTCATTGCCAAAAAAATTCTATACAAAAATTTCTATTTCTTTAATTCTTTTCATTAAAAACAATAATACATTTTATTAATTCATTTCTTGTCAAATAACGACTTTCTTATGGAAAAAGTAGTCAGAATGCAAATGAAATAATTTTCTATAAGAAAAGAGTCTGTAGAACCAAAAAGTTGTTTTGTACAAAAAAGTTTCTTATACAAAATATTAGATTTTTAGAAATTTTTTTGATAGAACCATTTTAAGATTTTATGGACTTTGCCTTAAATTAAAATTATCAGATTTTGCAAACTGTTTCTTAGATAAAAATTTATATATTCTTAAGAAAAACTTAAATTCGAAAAATTTCATAGATTCTAAGGACTTTTCGTCATGAATAATTCATAGATTCTAACTTTTTCTAGTAGAAATATTTTAAATTCTAAGGATTTTTTTTGAAAAAAAATCTAAGACTCTAAGAGCTAGCTAAAAAAATCTTAAAAATGTCCTTAGAATTTAAAAATGTTTCTATTAGACAAAGTCAATAGAAATTTTGTTTTTGTATTAAAAATGTTTTTAGAATTTAAAAAATTTTTTGTATTATTTTCCTAAAAAAAGTCCATATAATCGAAGGAGTTTTCTTGAAAAAATACTAAATATCAAAGTTTTTCTTTAGGAAAAACATTCTTACTAATTCTTAAAAGCTACGTTTTTGTGCTTTTAACACAGTAACAGTGCACTTTTAAAATTTAGTGTTATTTTTTGTGAAAATCGAAGGTCTGAAATTTGGCAGCTGTCACACAAATGGTGCGCTTTACGACATAACTTCGCAAACTTCGAAGAATTTCTAGTCGAGAAAGTGCACCTAATATGTCAAAAATTCGAAAAGTGGTTAAAAAAATTTTAAAAAACTGGGTCGGTTATGGACGTCAACGTACTGGTCGGTCTTTTGAAAACATTGCTGCTGTAAATGAGAGTGTCGCCAAAAACCCGAAAACATCTATTCAACATCGTTCTCAACAGCTTCAAATCTCACGCAGCGAATTTTGACAAGAGACCTTCACAAAGAGTAATGTCGCGTTCACGGATATTTTATTCCCTACTTAAATGGGACATTTCTTCTTTACAATCCAATAAAAAAATCACAACTATTTCAAAAAATACGTATTTTTATTTTGAAATAAAAAACTACATTCTTGCTGAGATTTTTGCTCACAAATGGCACATAGAGTTTTTAGACATTAAGAAACATGGGCAACATTGTGGAGATTGCGAATTCAAACTTTGATGTAAATTTACATATAAATTTTTGAAGTGCCATGTTTGCGTTTTGGTGAACTTAATTAAATATATATATAATAAAAAATATAATATATATTTTATTTATACACCATATATTTTATTTATACACCATTTCCAATTTAATATCAGAAATTATCAATTTAGTTTTAGAAAATAATAACTTAATTCCAGAACTTTTCAATTTGATTTCAATTGATATCAGTTTATTTCACATATATTAATTTAATTTCAGTTATTATTATATTAGTTTCTGCAATAAAATTCTTAATTACTGAAGTAAAGTAAATAGTTTCTGAAATTAGTTAGCAGTTTCTGAAACTAAATTGAAAATAGTGTAGTTATTCAGCTCTTTCTTTGTTATCAGATTTGTAACAACTTATAAACTTCTTATATGTAACCACTATTTTAGTACCTCTTTTATTATGCCCTTTACAAACAAACAGTTTTAAACTATCAAGCCACCAGTTTTTATTATATGAATTGTAACCAGTTATTTCTGCCTTACCTAGGACTAGTTATTTTAACCTTACCATTAAATAGTTATTTTACTGTCTACTCGTAAGCTTTTAGGTAACTAGCTACCTCCAATGATATTTTTATGTTATGGTAATAGACTTATGAGGCAAACTTCAACTAGTTACTGCTCGTTCTAAAACCCATTATTTGGCAAGGTCTGTTTTTTTTTTGCTAGGTAGAGACTTGTATTAGAATTTTATAAGAAATATTTTTGTAGAACATTTAAAGTCGTTATATCCCCGTTTTAATGGCATTTTTCCCCCTTTTTCATGAAAGGGACAGAAAATACGCATTCGTTGAGGAGTAGGAGGGTTAAAATATTTCACTGAAATCTTCCTCGTAATTTTTTTTACATAAATCTGCTAAACGCATTTTATACCTAAGATGTAAAGGTCACATAGTTTCTTATGCTGATTCATCATAAGAATGTGCAAAAGGAGAAAAACTTTAACCCACCTATAATATAATTAAGATGTAAACTTTCAAAACCCCGATATACGTATATTTTTTTTATTTTGTCCCCTATATCAGAATCCGTTGTCGGAACCTTGTAATTTTGGAAAAAGTCTGATTTTGTTGTACATGTAATTTTAATGAAATTCTTTATTAAATTAATAAATCTAATTGAGAAAAATTGCACGCTTTCTAATAGGACTAGTTTCAACAAATAAAAATCTAGTTTTTTAGATAAATACAATTTTATATTTTAACCTAGAGTTTCAGACTCAATATTTTATTTTAACAAAAACCATTGCAAGTGCAATAAAAAATAATTTAGGAATTGATTTTTATACTTTTTTCTTATATCAGGCATAAATGAGTTTGTTTGTGTTCATATGAGCCAACGTTCTTTGTCAGTAGGAAAAAAATATGGCACGATAACTTGAATAAAATGACTTTACTTACAATGAGAACATCCCGATGGGTTCACACCGATCTAAATGAAATTCGTATATGAAGGGTAGGAGAAAAACATATACAGGTTGGTTGAAAAGTTCCTGCGCTCGAAATGAAAGAATACTGTTTTTGTTACGAAATATATTTTTTATTCAATATAATCTCCTAGAAGCTCAATACACTTGTTCCAATGATCTTCCAATAATTTTATCCCATCCTTATAATGGTTTTGCGGAAGCTCTGCAAAATAACCGTCTACGGCTGCTATGGCCTCTTCATTCGACGAAAAATGCTTTCCACGAAGGAATTGTTTAAGATTTCTAAAGAGATAGTATTCACTGGGATCCAAATCTGGTGAATACGGTGGATGTTCAAGCAATTCGAAATTTGATTCTTTGAATTTAGCCATCGTCAAAACACTTTTGTGAGCAGTTGCATAGTCTTGATTAAAAATGATTTTTTCTTCTTTAAACCAGGTCTTTTCTCACGAATTTTTTCATCCAGCTGATCCAAAAGGCTGCAATAATATTCAGAGTTGATTGTTTTACCTTTCTGAAGATAATCAATCAACAAAATTCCTTTTGCATCCCAAAAAACTGATGCCATAAACTTCTTTGCTGATCGTTGTGACTTCATCTGCTTTGGAGCTGAACAACCAGCTTCAGTCCACTGTAAACGTTCTTGTTTCAATTTAGGATCATGGTGGTAGATCCAAGTCTCATCCATAGTTATAAAATGACGCAAGAAGTCGGTTTTATTCGGCTTAAAACGCTCCAAACTACGCTGAAAATTTTGTTTTCGATCCAGTTTTTGTTGAATTGTTAATGTGTGCGGCACTTACTTTCCAAACAGTTTTTTCATACGTAATTCTTCATGTAAAATATGAAGTACTCGTTCATCTGAGATGCCTATGGCATTGGCAATTTCACGCTTAGTCAAACTTGGATCTTCACTAACCATATTATGTACCTGCCCAATGATTTCTGCTGTCGTTGCAGTTTTTGGTCGTCCTTCGCGTGGATCGTCTTCAAGGCTGGTACGTACGACAACGTTTAAATTCACCAGCCCAAAATTCAACGGTGCGTTTTGAAGGTGAGGACTCCTTATACACTTTTAACAATTGTTCATAAATTTCCTTTGCTTTTAAACCCTTCAAAACAAAGAATCTAATGACTGCACGATATTCAATTTTTTCCATATTAAAAAAAATCAATGACACGTCAACTTGAGAAAAAATAAGTTTGGAGCTAGCAGTGCCATCTCTTGGTGAGCGCAGGAACTTTTCAACCAACCTGTAAAACATGTCCGAGCATATCCAGCTATTGTAATCATTTAAATATACCATTTTTCGAATAGCACATGTCCGTTGAACTCAATTTTAGCCATTTAAAATTTTAAATTTGAAACGGCTATAAAAAAAGTACTGATTATTTTTTAAAATTTCTGGTTTTTTGGAAAGGTTGAAATTGGCCCGGCAGTACCTCATCCGATCAACCAAATTTTTCAGTACATTTTCCATTGTTTCGGCTCGAATCTCTTCAATGGCAGCTTCGATTTCATGTTTCAACGCTTCAATTGTCTGGATGGTTTGCATAACATTTGTCCTTAATGGCTCCCCCACAGAAAATAATCCAAAGAACTTAAATCACAGCTCCGAGGCGGCCAATTAACATCACAATTTTGGCTGATTATTCTAATTTCAAAAACAGTCCGTAAAATATAGAGGGTTGCATGTGTGACATGTGACCCCGTCTTGTTAAAACCAAATGTCGTCCATGTCATTCTCTTGAATTTTTGGAAACAAAATTTCGTTGAGCATGGCACGGTAATACTTACTGTTCACGGTAACGGCGGATCCTTGCTCATTTTCGAAGAAAAATTGGCCAATGATGCTTCTCAATAGTCCCGTTTTGGTTCTCTGAACTCCAAATGCGGCAATTTTTCTTATTGACATAGCTACCGAGATAAAAATGAGCTTCATATGAAAACACGATTTTTTGGTAAACTTCTTCATCTCCTGCCAAACAATCTTCAGCCCATTGGGTGAAGCGAAAACGCATCGGATGGTCATGGACCAAATGAACTTTGTAAGCCTTCATACCGAGGTCTTTGTGAAAAATTCTTCTCAAAGAAGTGCGAGAAATGTTCAGTTCCTGAGAACGATGACGAGTTGATGTTGATGGATGTTCTTGTTTAGTGATAAAACTTGGACTCGGGAAGATTTATTGTTTCCGAAAATAGGTATTAAAAAAAATATGTTTTAGTCATAACTTTTTTGTATCTGAACCGATATTTCCGAGTTTTTCAGCAAAAATGTTCTCTAAAGATTTTCAATCTTTTGATATATAGGACGTATCCATAGGTCATATTACAGTTCTAAAATTTTAGTTTTTATAAAAATGTTAATGTTTTTAGCCCATTTATGGATTATTTAATTATGGTCTTACCGTTCTTAAGATATAAATTAATTTATTTTGTGCCATGCCCAATTCACAGATCCCGCCCTCATTTGGTCAGATGTTGTGTATTAATAACCAAGATGACTGTACCTTAATTGGAAACTTTTCCTCTTTCCGTTCTTCAAATATACAGAAAGACTGACCGACATCAATAAGTCAACTGTGCTGTACGTATTTGTAATGTTAAAATAAAATAAAATAAAAAAAGTCTTAAGTAAATATAAAAAAAATGGAAAAAAAAGTTGAATAGACGGGGATCGATCGCGCGACTAAAAAAACCTATTTGTGAGACAGCGCTTAGACCACTGAGCCATTGAAGAACATCCGCAATCGTCGTTAATATAAGTAAATAAACATTTTTCGTTTGAATCAGATTTGTTTGGTTTTTAAATGGTAAATCTTTGTATGTGTTTGTTGTTTGTGTATAAAAGGTGAAGAGATGAAAAAAAAGAAGTTCAACAAATGGATGTGATTGTTATGCGTAAAATTCAACATACATATTAAACAAAGGGATTAGGGGTAGTCGAGGTTTTTTGCTCATATCTCAGCCATTTATCAACCGATCTGGCAGAATTTCAATAGCAAACAGAAATAGATCACATGTGACAGAAATATATAACAAGCAAGTCCTCATCATGTCTGGGGTCTCCGAAAAACCCATTTCAACACACAGACGGACGTTGTTAAATCAACTTCGCTCTTCGTAAGGACCCAGAATAGGATCTAAAATCAATATTGTAGAAATTACAAACGGAATGACAAACTTATATATAGCCAATATGGTTATCGAATTTTTTCTCTTTTAAGTACTTTAACAGTGTACACAAAAAAAGATATAAATTTTATAAACTCCAAGCATGTTTCCAAAGAAAAACCGAGTAATTTTGTACTTCACTTCCTAACCCCTAAACCTGAGATTAAGTTGTTCAAAAACAAAGAGATCCGTCTCTTATTTTTATCTCCTCTATCACATATAAGAATTTTATTAAGATCGAAGAAAACCATCTGCTTACCTTTCATGTTAATATGCAAATACATTCACTGAAATCAAATATTTTTTATGCACCTTCATTTTAGCATATAACATTTAAATTTTATAAATATAACCGCCCGACAACTTCAAATTGTATGCCGAGAAATTCTCATTGTATAATATTTAAGACAATATCATACATAATGTATGTATTTCCTTTAAAGTCTGTCTACCCATCACCATAACACATAATTACATAGGTAAATTTCTATTATTTCCCAACATGTTCATTATTATTTTTGTTTTCTATTTAAAATTGTTGTAAAATCCCATATGTCATTAAGAATATTACAAAGGCGTTTTGTTCAGCAAGTACCTACATTTCAATTTATCTAAAGTATGTAGAATATATTTGTTTAAATGCAGGATTTGCGCGCACATACAAGTCTTCATTAAATTGAATTGCATCATTAAAATGACAACTTTTATCGTTAGCAGTCATCTTCATTCAACGCTATCAAATCATCATATTTTTTTAAGGCTATATGTCAGTAGAAGTAATAGTTCTTGTTGCAAAGAATGAATTCTTTTGCATTTAATTTAAATTGATCTTGACGCTTTCACTGCCGACCATTTGTTTGTGAAAATATAGCATTTTTAAATTTAGATTCTTACTAAGGCTTCACAAATTAGTAAAAAAAAAATTATGTAAGAGGTATACATGTATTTGTGTTTGTATAAAACATGCGACCGAAACGTCTCAGCCCACTAAAACATTCAATAGCCAAAAATTCTTTCGTTTGTTCTTGTCATTAAATACCACTACAAAAAAAAACTTGTAAAAATGATGAAGCATTTTATAGATTTTCGACCAATGTAACGTTTCATAAATACAATGAAGGTGTTTCATAATCATCCAAATTGATAATAGGCCTTTTCATATTTTTGAAATGTATCATAAATATGATAAAGGAGTTTCATAAATTTTGAGAAACGTTTTATAAATATAATGAATTTGAATCGGGTGCACGAAGCTTTGAAGTTGAAATTAAATTGCGAATAACTTTAGAACCTTTTATCCGACCAGGAAAAAATCTATACTACAGAAATGACTCTCAAATACCTTTTCATATCTGAGCCCAAGTACACGCAGAGAAAAAATATGATTGGACAATCATATTCGAAGAGCATCATATATTTTTGGGATTATAATTGTGCCAACAATAGTCGTACTTTAATATATTATGATAATTAAATAACCATAATTTTACCATAATATTATCATAATATTCGGCGAGTTTTCTCTCTCAGCACCAATCGTTGTACGACGTATTCTAGTTCTGCGCCGACATTGAAAAGGCTTGTCAGAGACCTTATATGTAGGTTTTGTGCTGATCTGATAACAAGTTCTAGACTTAAAAAAGTTATACTCTCAGAGTAATGATTATGTTAAAATAAAGTTATGTCAATGGTAAACTCTTAGTGAATTTTTTGTTAAAAAGTTTTCTTTTTTTGAATACATTTTCCCTAAGAAGTAATTTAGTTTTGCTTCAAGTTACTCTTATCTTGTCACAATGCTAAATTTTTAAAATTTTATTTCACTTATTTTTCTTCAGGAAGGAGACTTGGTAAAATTGCTGACGCTTTTACGCGATACTCATGATCGTATGATATGTATGAGCATACATATTATTTTTCTAAATTGATATTGCGGTCACTAGACATTTAACCCGAAATTCTATGATCAGCGATAAGTAAGAAATCTTAAAAAAATTTTACTTAACTCAGAAATTTTATTTAAAGCACAGTACTTTGTTCGGACTTCACGTGAAAAAAAAAAAATATTGTACACGATATATGTTCGAGTAAAATTTTTCTATGGGAAAAACAATTTACTATGCTCAACAAATTTTGTTTGAAAATTTGTTACATAAGAAATTAAAAATTTCTGAATTTTCAAGCGCTTAATCCTGGTTTGTTTAAAAGAAAAAAATTTTATAAAATCAAAAAATAAGAGTAAATTCTTTCAACACTCAGTAAAAAAACACAACATTATTTAGTGTCACTGATTCCATGATGGTGTGCTGCTGCAGCCACACATCAATTGATGTCAGCAAAATTCATGAATAAGTCTATTTCAAAATGTCTATTTCAATTTTTTGCTTGTTCTTGTTGTGCCTGTTGTAACTTTTCATTCTTTCCTTTTATATTCGCTATTATTGCTGTTGATTTTTGCCCTTAAATCACACCAAAAGACTTAACATTAACAGAAAAAAAATTGACTTTTCAGATCCAAACGACAAAACACAAAAAGAAAGAACATACATATCATTACAATACGCTGTGTATTTATTCAGATACACGCAGAGTATTTCAATTATGATGTTGATGTGCCAATGTCAAACTTGCTGGAAATGCTCTTTTGTCTGGTTTTATCGTTGATGATACCCCAAAGTGTAATTCTTTATAGTATATAATGGTTTTAAAGACACCATCAAGATTACAATTTTAGCTATTTTCCTGCCAGATGTAGCTATTTTTTTTTATTTTAGCTTTAAAAAAATCACTATAATGCATTTAAAAGAAAAATTTTTGCATTTTTTTCCTTACATAACTTTATATAACAGGTGAGGATGTTCATATATGGTAATATATGGCCCCATATATAGGTTCAAATATTATTTCATATATTCTCGGATTCGTAATTTGAGGGTATATACTCATAAATGAACATATATGAATGTTCATACTTTTCCTCGTATATTAAAAAAACATTTTTTTTTGTAATTTTCAAAAAAAATATTGTTTTTTTTTCTCAAAACTAAATGCAAATATTATATATACTTCTATTTACTAATGAATTGATACATTTTGAAGATATTTAGGAATTTTTAACAACCATTTGACGAACAAGTTTGGAATATTCGAAGAATATCTTATTTTTAAAAATATGAATAAAAACAATATAATACATAAATCTCATTAATTCATTTAGTTTAAAACTATTTTAAAGTAAATTAAATGTATTGGTTTTTATACTGAGATCAAAACTATAATTAACTTATCCTCTTCAGTCCCGAAAGCGGCCCCCTGAAGAAAAATTCTCAAAACCTTTTTTTCCTGAACTGGCTGCATTCAATTTAGAAAAATTAGTAAAAATTTTTCTTGCCATGTGCAGGACAATGGAGATATGGCAGGTGCAGCCAGCTGGACATTTGGAACGTATAAAGTTTAATATAAATTTTTATAAAGTTCAATTTATTTGGGCAGTAAAACAAAAATTATGCATTAATTCATTACAAATCAATAATAAATAATAAAAAAATTAGAAAATATTAATTGAAAAAATGATTTAAGAATGAAATTCAAAAAAGCATTGTCTTTCTTTGGCAATGCAGAGAAATATATTGCAAGAAGTGCACTTGAATCGCGTTTTTTGTTAGCAGCCCTCTTTGCGGCATCTCATATATTTATTTTTATCTTCGACTCCGCATGCAGGCAGATGTCTATTTTCAGAAAGTCGGACATCCCTTGGTGGCAGTGGATTTGGTAACATAGCCTTTTTCTTGGGAGGTTCATGCTCTTCGCTAGAACTGCCATCAACGTCGCGTATGGATCTAGTTACTTTCATTGTACTGGCACAAGCAGAGAAACATTCCCCAACGTAAAGCTTAAAATGTAGCAAGTCCATAAGCTCCTTTCTATTGGCACCACAAGCAAGCTTGTCCTTTTTGTACGTAATCCAGCAATTAGATAAAGCTAAATCAACCAAGTGCCAAAATACCTTTACGGGCCACTTTTTTGTGCGAATCGCAATGCGATAGTATGATATTAGCCTATCTGCAAGGTCAACACCTCCCATTGATGTATTGTACCTTTTAACTACATTTGGGCAATTAACATCTATGTATTTTTTTTGGCGCTTATCCCATCGTCGAACTGTTTGGATTGGTTCTGATCCTACCGCGGTAGTCGCTAAGTATACCGATTTGTTATCCATCCACTTTATTACAGATATTTTATCGTCTTGCCTTACGAATTCATCGAAACTACCTCTTCCTTTTTTAAAAAGGACTTTGTCCGTTGACAGCTTTGATCGCAGATTTTTAGGTAATCTATTTTGTTGTATGGTGCCTGTGGCGTAAATACTTTTCTCTAAAAGAAAGTGTAGCAAATTGATGAAAGTGAAATAACGATCCATAAACACTTCGCTTCCCTGAGACACATTTTCGGTAAGTTTTTCCACCACCGTACCTCCAATCCCCAAAGTCGGATTTGGTTTTTCATTGGGCCAAGTTTTTGCTCCCTGGTAAATAAAAAAATCTAGCACAAGTCCGTCCGGGGAAGCCAAAACAAATTTTTTGAGGCCAACTGGATTCGGCTTTCCCTTGACATATTGCTTTAGTTGAGTTGTTCCAGTGAAGGGGATCATTTGTTCATCCACGCTCAATTTTTTTGGCTTTGAAAGAGATCGACACGTTTTAAGAACTGCATCAATTGCAGGTTGTACTTTCCATAGCCTGTTTTTCTCTTTTTCGGCGTGTGTAACTGCCAAGTTGTCAACAAAGTGCATATGATTCCGTACTTTAAATAAGCGATCTCTTGGTAGCTTTGTCACGGCTGGAACCCTTATGGATGGTCGATAATACATCCTAATTCGAGGTAGTTTCATGCAACCGGCAACGATATGGGCACCAACTAATTGTTTGTATTCATCACGAGTTGAATTTAAGTTTTTATTGCGTTGCAAAGCATAGGCATTACTTTGTTGACATACAAGTGTCCAAAAATCATCGTCAAAGTACTGGTTAAAATAATCAAAAGGTGTCCAATTTGTCCTTTCGCCTACTTCCCATGTTTCATCATTCATGTCAACATAGTTAGAAATGAATTTTTTCGAAACCCATTTTAAATTTCTTATTGTGCTCTCTAATATTTCGGGCACTTCTTCCACAGCTTCGGGGGCAACATCCTCTTCCCCTTGGTCCTCTAAAATGGTATCAAAAATTTCGTTTTCGCCTTCATCGTCTGAAAAGTCTTCCAAATCACTTTCCATCAATAACTCAAACATCTGTTGCTCTGTCAGTCCTTTTTTTACCATTTTTTTTAGCACTTATTACAAACGTGCAGCCAGCTGGACAGAATACATTTTCATTAATTATGGGCCACAGTTTACATCAAATTGCTTACCTTTACTATGAAGATACGGGAAAGAAGTCTATTCAGTCAATCGAAAACAATTACAGGTAAAAACTAGATTAAAACCGTTAAAAAATTCACTTTTTTAGGAGCTTGTAGGCAAATACCGAATGCTGATGCAACTGATAGAAAATTTTCCACATGTGCTTTTGTAGATGCCAGATAGTTAAAAACTTGCTTAACGATTTAAAAAACATTGTTTCCAGCTATCTGCACAAATGGTCATAATTTAGTAAAACTTTTCACAAATATCATAAAATACGTTAGAAAAATGTCCAAAAAAAGTTTGTAAGTTAAAATAACTGAAAATATCAATTAAAAGAAATGATATTTCATTTAAAAACCGGTCTACTTAATTTTCATTTAAATTAAATGCCATTTGTTATTTATTTTTAAATGTTGATTAATCAACTGACACATCCGTAAGAAACAAATGTTATAATCAGTTGAAATAAATGTCTAAATTTTACCTACCAATCCTTAAAAAATAAATGGTTTTTTCATTTATTTGAAATTATTTCCGTTATTGTATTTTTTGTTTTTTTCTTAATATACTCGTACAATACAATATGTATGTATGCATATGAAGCTATAAACACTTTTTGTATGAATGTGTTTGTAAATGTATGCGTGTTTATGAAGTTCTTGTAATTTGTATTGAAAAATTTTGTATATATACAACCAATTTAAATAAAAAAAAACAAATTGAAATTTTTTAAATATTTTTTTTTGAAACAGACAGCAAACAAAATTTAAATTTGTAATAACTGTTACGGACACAAATAAACCACAAGTTTCCGTTTTGTGGGTAAATTTTTATTAAATTTCAAACAAATGAAAAAAATAAATGAAACTGAAAAAAATGGTAAATGATAGTAAATTATTTCGAATAAATGTATAAAAAAGTTAATATAGATATTTCTTTGAACAATAAATGTATCTTCCTTTATTTTTAAATGGAACGGAAAATTTTTTATGAAACTACAAACAGTTAACTACATAATATTCTGAGTGTATAAAAGAATTATTTAGCGACTGCACAACCAATTTTTTAGCTTAGGTCTCTATTTATATCGAATGTGTTCTGTTGTATCCAGTGGCGTGCGCAGGGGGGCCTGATTAATCGCCTCTATTTCGGTTAGTGTTGAAACAAATAATTTAAACCTGAAATAATTATTGGACCCGAATAATTGGTTAAAATAGGTCGATTAACCAGTTACATTTTTAATATGGGTTTTTCCCTTATTTTTCTTAAAACTTCCTAATTTTACAGTTTTGGGCAAGAAAATGCTAGATAAAAACTAACTCAGATACAGTAAAATTATTTTCAAATCGAGCAACTCAAAGCAAAGGTTATATAGACTTTAGGAATTATGAACAATTGACATTTTAATATGTAGGAAATCTCCTTTTTCTGAGATCTTCCATCAAATAATTTCTTTTTAATTTACGATTCTGTTGACTTGATAAAAGCACTTGTTTAAAAAACACTCATTTTACAGAGAAGATAACTTAACTGCTGCATAAAACTGTTTGTATAAAGACCCAGCTAATTGGCTTAAGTTGCTTAAGTTTTTTCAATTAATAACTAGATTATGTCACTTAAATTAATTCTGCCTCGGTCTCAAGTTTTCTCACAAATTTGAATAAAAAACTAATTTTTGTTGATTTATTAAGACCTTTCAACCCCAGTATATTTACACAAATATGCAAATTAATTATTTTAGCTGGGTTGATACGTGTATTTCGATTTCGCAAAAGATCTAAGTTTTATTGACTATAAAAACCGCTGCTGTTAAATATGAGTATTTTTCGAAAATGTTCAAAATTCTATATAAAAACTGCGTTAAAATAATATATTTATCAAACTAGTAAATTTTATCAGCGGTATACATAAAAAAATCTTAATTCAAGTTTCAAATGCATTTTATTTAAAAAAACATTTTAAGCCTGAAAAAGGTTTATTAAAAATTCGTATTCATTATCAGTATTTTAACTAAAAAACGATTTAATGTTTTTTTAATAGCAACACTGTATTTTTTTATTTGTCACATTAATCGTAATGATGCAAATCAATGATTACTAAACCATTCGGTACTCGTTTCTATGTATATTTTTTGTCATTTTTTAGAAAAATATTGCTTTTATAAAATAAAAAATTTATGAAATTTTTTTATTAAATAAAAAGAGAAAAAGAGTCAAAACAAAATGCCCAGTAAAAGTTTTACATAGATAATGATTTTATTGTAGATAAAAAAAGAATTATTTTCTTTCTTTTGATTAAACAACACACCACTAGTTTGCTTTTAATAAATAATATCAAAAAATATTATTTCTGCTAAAATTTTTTATCCGGAATTGAAAACGGGTTGATCCTATTTTTGTAAATTTTCGTCTGACGAAAGTGCAATTAAAAATATCACATTTTTCAAATAAAAATGGTTTTTACCAATCCTTTTGATCAAAAATATAATGTCCATTATTTATTAAACAAAAACATATAAATTCATTTGATTAAATGACAATTTTTTGCAAAAATGTTTAAAATGAAAATAAACACAAATCAAAAATGTAATTTTAAAATAGGTGTAAAATAGGTTCGAACCAATTTTAAAATTCGTTTATTTACACAAGGTGTAAAAAGGGTATTTTAAGCTAAAATTCGTTTATGAATACAATTTTAGCAAATTTTGCTTAAAATTGGTTTGAAATACTGTTTAAAATTTTTATGAATACCGCTGTATGTACATACCTAGCAAAAAGAATGGTAGTCATTCTGTGACCATAACTTCTTTTATTGCTTCCTAAACTTCAGTTGCCATTCTTTTATGATTTTTTGGTGTTATTCTAAGGCACTTCCTTCTAAAAGAATTCATGTGTTCATATTTCAAAAGCAGTGATCTGGATATAAACCCGATGCATATCTTAAAATATCACTCTTCATTACTTCTAAAGCATAAGTTGTAGTATATCGTAAAGCATTTATTCAAATTAAGAAAAAAATACTGATGAACTTTTTTAATTTTTTTATTAAATCATTTTTTATATTTTAGTTTAAAATTTCATGAGGGTTAGAATTTATGTAGATTTGCAATTTTTATAAAAGTTTTCAAAAATCAAGAAAAACAGATTTTTTTTGACCTTTTATTGAAACTAGCTGGCCTGTCATTTGCATTTTTTCAGCCTTAAATATTTATGACGACGCAACCTGTGCATTTTTGCATTATGTTTATTATTTAACACTACATCATTTCCAGTTTTAATTTACAATTTACCAAAATAATTTTAAAATTGTGTAAAAATTATTTCAAATTGACCAAAAATGTTTTAAAATTGTGAAGAAATTATTTAAAATTGTTCAAAAATATTTTAAAATTGTCTAAATATGTTTCAAAATTGTACAACCAGTTTTTAAATTATCCAAAAATATTTTAAAATTTGTCTCAAATTCATTAAAATTTTTGAAAAATGTTTCAAAAATATTTTTTCACTAATGCAGAATTATTTATTTGTTTAAATAAAGAGTATTTGTATATCAATGCATAAATTTCGCTTCTTTAAACTTATTTTTCTGCATTCTTAAGAATGAAATATTCATCAAAGCTTAAATATTACAAGGTATATGAACAATTTTTACTCATGCATCAGAATATCTAATCATTGTATTATCATTGCTTCCTTAGAGTAAAGTATGAGTAATGCTAGTAGCTACATTTGAATACTTCCATCCTATGACACGCTAATGTTAAATTCATCGATGAAACCATCAGAAAAGAAGTGATTCCTTTGCCATAGTAGTGATGCTTTTATTGCTTCTTTGGCAGCTTCATTTTTGCTGGGTATATATATATAATACCTACATTTTACCATACGGTAAAATCCGCTTAAATTTAATGATGAGTAAAATATAAAAATTCGGTAGCCATAACCATCCACATGAAGTAGCCAAAATTTTTACAATAGCAAACTCAAGTAAGCAAAAAGTGCCAAATAAAGGTCTTGGCAAAAAGCCTTTAAAAATACCTTTCGAACAATACCTCACTCCCACATGGTTTTTGTAAGCACTGCTTTAAAATAACAACTCGATAAATTTAGATAGAATAACAATGGAATATGCAATAAAAAGTTTG
Organism: Eustalomyia histrio; assembly: GCA_949748255.1. Taxonomy (NCBI): domain Eukaryota; kingdom Metazoa; phylum Arthropoda; class Insecta; order Diptera; family Anthomyiidae; genus Eustalomyia; species Eustalomyia histrio. The sequence continues at coordinate 81,382,974 of OX456524.1, forward strand.
TGATAGTTTAAAGTCCTAACTATACAAATTATTTAAAATATTACAATATAAAATTAAATAATTTATCTACGTTTTAGGTAAAATTAACAGATCGGAATCAGTAATTTCAGAATTTGTAAAAACTTTAATGTATAGAAAATTAGATTATCTTTTATAATGGAAATAATAAGCATTTTTTTTTTTTCAACAAGCGAAAATAATTCAAAAATTTAGCATCCAGTGTTGCCGTATTAAAATTTTGAAAAACTGTCTAAAAATTGCAAAATTTTTAGAAAATGTTCTCAAGAATTGTGAAAGTTAGAATGATAAGATTTTTTACATATGTTAAGATTAATAGTATTTTATATAAGCAATAAACTAAACTTTAAATTTTGATAAAATCTTAACCCGTTACTTTCATGCAAAGCGTTAGAGTTCGAAGTTTTATTTTGCATACCAGAGGGCGAGATAAAGCAACAAATAAATCTATGAGTGGTATAAAATGGCTAAAAAACGAATAATACCAATTTTTAAACTCTTTTTGGCTCTTAAAATTTCAAATACACACAGAAAATATATTCATTGCAACAACTGAATTTCTTGCTAACCGAATGGTTTAAGTTTAAGCCATCGATATATTTGTTAATCGCAACCGAAATTCGGTTAATGCAACAGAATTTCGATTAAAACCAAATATTTCAATTGTATCAGGAAAACATTTGATTGGGACAACTAAATAATTCGACTGCTGCAACCATAATATTTAGTTGGCAAAAAATTCAGCAGTCACGATAAATCTGTTTTCTCTGTGTATACATATATTCAAAATCGGAGAATTTAGGATATTTCCTTGTCAGTCAAAAACTCTTCACGTATATAACAGATTAAAAATATTAAGCTTCGTTAAGAAACATCGCGGCTATATTGCTCTGATGGAAGAGCTTATGTACCCAGCAAAATAAAATGGATGTTATTCTTTACGAATCTCTTTTTCAGAACATCCAAAAAGTTATTAGTGCAAATTTTTCGATTTGTAAGAATTCATTTTAAACAACTTCCAAAATGTTGATATTAACCACTACTAGTAAAAAAACAATTATTTAGTTGGTCCATAAATGGTTAATTCCTGCAGTCATTTAATGCCTTATTGAAAACATATTTTGCATACCAGTGATATTCACTTTGTCCTGGTCGGAATAAAAATTCTTGGCGTGTTCAAAATCACATTTTTAACTTTAAAACAAAGCAACTCCCTACATTAATTTTGTGGTCCCTATATTTATAACAACTTCCGTAAACTAATAATAAAGTCCATCTGATCATCGATTTTTCATAGCACCGAAACAAACTACTTCCTTCCAATGACACGCCAATGTTAAAATCATTAATGATTCACCGAAATTTTCACAACTTCGTGTTCAGTAGATGTAATGTTTAACTACTTTTTCCTCAGTTCTTATTTTTCTGGGTATATGATGAATTCTTTTTGAAAAATACATATGCACAGTTTTGTATAAACTTTCTGACATGAAATTATGTTTTAAAATTGCATGGAAAATGTGGTTTAAAGTAATTGTAAAACTTAAGTTATGAGCATCGCAGTAAATTAAATATCGCAGTGAATTAAAATATAGATATCACATATTTTTCTTTTTATTATAGAAAAACTTACGGATTCTAATAAAATTTTGCTGAAGACTATATTTATAGAACACATGTTTTACTCTACATTTTTATTAAAGTTTGATGGACTTTTCCCTTGAAAAAAAAAACTTTCACACTTTAAAGACTGAAATCGATATATTGCAAAAATTGTATAGTGTGTTTGTTTTAACAAATTCGATATCGAAATGGAATTATTTTGTATCGGGATTTCCAATAAGGACTTGACAACTTTTTTGTTTAAAAAAAAACGCAAACCATTTGAGATATTTCCAAAACTTTATGATCGACTTGAAATACAATCAAAACATTTATGAAGGGAACTCGACTTTGTTCATATGGGCACCGCGGGCACGTCGGCAGCGGTCGATTCGTTGGACCCAATTTTCGATGACACGGTCACACATTTCGGCCGTAACGGACGCTATTTCGCGTTCAATGTTGGCTCTGAATTCTTCCAATGTCGTCGGCTTGTTGGCATAGACCAATGATTTGAAGTAGCCCTAAAAAAAAAGTCTAGAGGCGTTAAATCGCACGAACAAGGCGGCCAATTGACTCGTCCATTTCTTGAGATAACAGTCTCACCAAACTTACTCTTCAATAAATCGATTGTAATGTGTGCTGTGTAGCTTGTGGCACCGTCCAGTTGAAACCTCATGTCGTCCAAGTTCATGTTTTCCAATTCGGGCCAAAAATAATCGGTAATCATGGCGTGATAACGATCGCCATTCATAGTAACGTGAAGATGATTTTGCGATGAAATTCATCATCTTGGCGCATCTTCTCCAGAGCCCAATCGGAGAACGTACGTCGCATCAAATGGTCCATCGGCTTCAATTCTTGAGTCAGCTTAATCTTGTATGGGTGTAAACCAATATCTTTACGCAAAATTCGCCATAAAGTGGTTTTGGCCAATACCAGTTTATGAGAACGCCGCGGAATCGACTGATTTTAATCATTTGCTATGGACGCCTGAACGGCAGCATTATTTTCGTCAATTCGACCAACCCGTTGTCTCACTGGCACGGCAGCATCACACAATGAATATGTAGACACACATTTTTTTATTGCTTGTTTACTAGGGCGAAAATAACGACCGAAAGTTAAAGTTAACGCTCTTAAAGTTGCTGTCACTGACTCCGAATTTCGTACATTTTTTTAATTTGCATACGTTGTTCATTCGTGTACTTTACCACGATGAAAAGTAGTAACATTCAGGTGATCAGTGAAATAGAGCGTTCACAAATTACATTCAAAGTTTGCAAGTATGTACATATTGGAAAACCCTTTATCTAAATCATCTTTTAATCACCATATGTGGTTAAAATACATTTAAATAAAATTTGTTTCAATTACAAAATTATTTTAGTTTTCTACTTTTTAATTCAGTTTGATTTTTGCAGTGAATATCAATGTAATAATAATAAAATAAATTTTTGAACAAAAATATGCTTTCTTAACTCATTACTGTCCAGAACATTTTTTTTTTTTGGAAATTTTGAGACGAAATTTGTTCTTGTTAGCTAATTAACAACTTTTCCTACTTTTGCCTGGCAATTAAAGATGCCATTGGACAGAAAGCTAACAAACTGACAAGGCACGCAGTTTAGATGGTAACATAAAGTTTTAATATTATGTTTTCACAATTGAAAGTAAAGTAATAATACAGAAATATCAAGAACTTATATTCAATACCCTCTATGAATCACAGTTGAAAATCACTTTTTGTTAGAAAACTGTTTACTGATGGGAGCTACACCTCTGTCCAAAGTTTTAGAGAAAAAAAATAAATTTGTGTACATTTTTTAATAATTGATATTTCTTCATCAACCATAAGATTTATTTTTAAATGCAATACCCTCTATCAACTACATAAAGGTTATCGACTTGTTAAAAATGTATTATTACTATACATATTAAACGTAGTTGTTTCCTACTGTTTATACAACTGTACTTAACATATCAAGGTCATTTAAATGCTTGTTTATTAGTGTGTCCTGTATAATATGATTTTGCATGCAGGTCACAAAAAAATTTAAATTATTGGAGAGTACTTCAAACCATTTTTTTTTTGAGAAATAAAGGGCATATGCTAAAAGAGAACTTTAACTAAAAAAAGAAGCCTAAAGGGTTCGCGAAAATTTGGTGATTTTTGTGGCCAGATATGAGCAAATTTGGGGCCATATCTGGCGGCAAATTTGTTCATATCTAATAAAAGATCGTAGCCATTTTAGCTATTTTAGCCGTTTTCAAAGTCGCCAAAATAAAAATGTATATAAAAATTAAGGTGTTTTTTTAATTCCTTATTAAATTCAATGAACATAGATTTAAAATTGTCCAGAGAAAATTAAATCCGATTATATACGGTGCGTCCGTCTGCCTAGAATTATTCAGATCTAACTAGATCTCCAATTTGTCCCTAATAAGATCTGATAAGATCTGGTAAAATTAGATCTAATGAGAACTCTTCAGATCTAACTTTTTTTACATGGGAAAATAAATTAACTATTTGAAGCAATTTATTTAAATTACACTGTTTCTAAAAATTATAGTGATGCCAAACTAATTTGCTTTATGAAGATTAGACCTGGTCGAGCCAAAAAAATATGTATCAAATGGTACTACTAAATTTGAAGTCAATTTTATGAAGAATACAATAACTTACCCACCCGAATATTAAGAATACAAAGGATACTGAACCAAACCCCTTACACACTTGTCAACTTCCAATCAAGCCAAATTGGAATATCTACAGGATTTGAATGCTATACCACCAAAATATTATTGATTTTTTTGATAATTTAGTTCCGATCAAAGTAAGATACGTACACACAAAAAAAAAAAAAAAAATAAAATTCACAATTATTTATGAAAATTGTTCATAATTTTAAAGATTTATACATATTATATATGAAGCTTACTTGTTATTTATGAAGTGTTCCTTACTTCCCAGTGTTTTTTTTTTATAAATTCGATCATAATTATTATGAATTTTGTTCATAAAGAAAAAACTTATATTGAAATTATCATAATTTAAAAATATTTCTACAATTCCCTACTTTAGTTGATGACGGCGAACATACATAATAGAAACATGTTCATATGTTAAAAGAACGGGTTTAGAATTACAAAATATTATGAAATACTTCATATTATATTTTAATGTTTTCATGTTTTAGGAGACTGAAACTTTGAAACTTAAATAAAATATAATCTTATATCATATTTTTATTGTGCAGTACCCTCTAAAAGCCAAAAAAAAAAATATTTAGAATTTTCAAGTGCAATACTCCCTATCAACCATAGCACCTCGAATAATGTAAAATATGATATTATTTTAATATGTTGAATTCAATATCCATATTTAAGAATTATTGTACAAGATAGATTGATTAATTTGTTTAAGAATTTTCCCACGAATCATAGAGAGTATTAAATATAAGCTCTTGATATTTTTAACTATTTACTTACGGTGTTAGGAAAGATGTAGGATTTTTTACTATTTCAGAACTGTTTTAAAACCTCTAATTATATATTAATTTGCTTTATTATAAGTATGAAGCAATCACTCAATAGTCACAAAAGTATTTTTATGTTATTAGTTAAAAGAATTTGCAGGCAGCAAACCGATATTTATTTAAATTGATAATTTTCAACTTTTAATATAAACCTAGAAATGTGATATGGAATGCTTCATATAACTACACTCACAATATATTTTTCGTAACCGACTGGAGTGTATTTAAAAAGTAATATGTAGAGTTTGTTTTTAAATGAATAATCGATTAAAATTCATAGAAATATATATTTTTTTAAACTATTTGAATCAGTCATTCAAAAAACAAACTATAAAAAATACAGACTTTCGGTAGGAATTGATATTTTCTGTTAAATGTAAAATTTTATGTTTTCTGTTTCTAAAAATATAAATTCAAATAATTCCTTTTTTTTTTTTTATCAAAATAGTTTGTTTTAAAAATTAAAAAAAAAATAATTACATGAACCCAATAAGCATTTGGAAAAAATATCAAAGACTAACAAAGCAATATTTTGAACATATCTTCCTTTTATTTTCTAGAAGATATATCGACGATATTGTCAAACGATTTGTGTAATTTAAAAATAAAAAATATAGTTTGGGAATTTTAAAAATTACATTTAAAACGTCAAAATTTATGCATTATTTTGCGAATCAAACTGTGAATATTATGGAAGGTAAAATTGAATTGCATTAATTGAAAAGGTCACTGCAAAAAACAGAACTTTTGTTTTTTTCTAGACTAAAATACCATTGAGGTGCAATGTGAGTAAGGTAACATCAGGTGCGATTATATTATTCAAAGAAAAAATTAATCAAAGCTTTATGATATATTTTTTTATTTACAATTAAAGATGTTAAAAAATGTAAAAAAAAACATAAAACGTGTTTTTATGTTACTTCTTCTATGTTTATCTTCTAGACGAATCAATTTCGTTTTGCCAAATGGGGTATCTTTCGCAATACGAAAATGGTTGTCGCCGCAATATAATTTTTTACAAAACAATACGATTTGGGATTCTTCTTCGTATCCCATGTTTACTGGAAAAAAAATATATACAAACATCTGTGTGTTGTGTTTTGTGATTACATACAAATAAAAACAAATCACAAAAATCGTTTTTTGCTAACGTTTTGATGGTTATTTTAAACGACTTTCGATTGTTTTTACTTCTATTGTCGGTTATTAAACAATGATTGAAAATAAACAACAAAATAAGCTGTATAAGAAAAAATCAGTAGTCCTCGTTTTGTTTGTATTTTTGATTAATTTAATATAAAGGGTGTCCCAAGAAGAACGCAATTTTTAAATCTGGCAACATTCGAAGTGTCATTGTTTGACATTTGAACAATTTTTATTGTTTGCTAGTAGAAGGTACGAGGTTAGTAAAAATGGAGCGCTACACGAATGAACAACGCATTCTCATTGTGAAATTGTTTTACCAAAATGGTGAAAGTTTTGCGGCTACAGTTCGCAAATTGCGATCAATTTGGGGTCACAATAATGCTCCAAAAGAGTCAACTGTAAAGAGATTAATGGATAAATTTGCCGAAACTGGGTCTGTTAGTGATGTAAAGACAACAACGCGCCATCGACCAGGTCGATCGACCAAAAATGTCGCAGCTGTACGTGATGATGTCGCTCAAACTCCATCCACCTCAATTCGACACCGAGCTCAGCAAATTGGTGTCTCCAAATCCACTTTGCAACGAATTTTGACGAAAGATTTGCATCTTCATGCATACAAAGTTCAATTGACTCAGGAACTGAAGCCAGCTGACCATGGACAGCGAAGGGAGTTCGTTAATTGGGTATTGGAGAGACAACATGAAAATGCTGATTTTTCCGATAAAATCATCTTCAGTGACGAGGCCCATTTTCATCTTGATGGCTTCGTCAATAGGCAGAGTTGTCGCATTTGGGGTGAGGAAAATCCTCGAGTGATTCACGAGAAGCAAATGCATCCTCAACGTGTCACTGTGTGGTGTGGTTTTTGGGCTGGAGGAATCATTGGACCTTTTTTTTATGAAAATGATGCAGGTCAAGCGCAAACAGTCAATGGTGTTCGGTATCGTGAAATGATAACCAGTTTTTTCTTGCCTAGAATTGAAGAAATGAATGTGGAGGGCATGTGGTTCCAACAAGACGGCGCCACATGTCATACAGCCAGAGAAACAATTCAATTGCTGCATCAGTCATTTCCCGGTCGTGTTATTTCGCGGTTTGGAGATCAGAATTGGCCGCCTAGATCGTGCGATTTAACACCATTAGATTTTTTTCTTTAGGGTTTTTTGAAGTCGATGGTTTACGCGAAAAAGCCGACGACGACTCAAGCCTTAAAAGAGGAAATTGGACGCTGCATTAATGAAATACCGCAGCATTCATGCAAAACGGTCATTGAAAATTTCATTAAAAGATCGCGTGCATGCCAGCAAAGCCGCGGCGGCCATCTGCACGATATATTGTTCCATACATAACCTCATTCTGTCTACTTTACGATATAATAAAGTTTCACGATTTTTTTTTAATATCTGTGTTTTATTTAAAATTTAAAAATCGCGTTCTTCTTGGGACACCCTTTACATTATAGATTGTTCTTAACGAAATAATTTTGTCAGTGTAACACTTTGACAATTCTGCTGTTTTTATCGTACTAATACATTTTTAGCAAACAGATTCTACTGATTTCAGCAGTTTTTTACCGCAGGGCCCTTTTTAGTTAACTAAAAATATGATTTCAAGAATCCCGAATCCCCGATAAATCCGTGAATCCAAAAATATACTGGAATTTAAATTTAAAAATTTGAGAATCCCTGTGTTTGTCAAAATTAGTCCTGTTCGGCATTCCTAATATCAACCACATATAAAAAATTTGAGTTTTTGGTTATTTAATAAATTATTTTAAAATTATTTATTTGATAGCTCAGTTTCTCATTTCTGGTCCCTATATATAGAAGATTTATTATTACTAGCAAAAACCAAAGCTGTTTAATTTTTTAAATTTGCTATATTTTTTAATGTTTTTTTTAATATTTAGTTGGATTTTAGATCATATAATCATATTCTTTTAAAATTTTTTAAAATGCAAAACTTTATAGTGAATTATAGAGAATAAAAATTTAAAAAAATCGATCAGAGTTATAAATTTTATAAAAATTTAAATTTCCTCTTTAATATTATAATTTTTTAATATGTTATAATTGTATGTATTTGGAACTTATAGTTCTGAAAGAATTACATAAAAAAGTGGTTAAAAATGCCAACATCATAACACCCTAACTGGCTTTTAAAAAATAAATCTTTTTACTGGAAATCCTACAACGAAATGAAAAAAATCTTTGCAATAGATTCTTTTCAACATTCAAATGAGTTTATATTTCTATTTGCTCTTCCTCTGTTTATTTATTTTAATATACAAATGTAAAGAAAATAAAAATATTCATACATGTAGTCATATAGATGTCCTTGCAACTTATTGTGTGTAGTGAATATAAAAGTTTTTTTTTTTTATTTCCAAGTTGTATACCACATACTCCATGTGATGTTTTGTGGTGATGTAATTGTCACAGTGATTGTTGCTTTAAGGTCGATCTTTTAGTTTATCTATTTATTATTATATTTTTTGTTTGCAGTTTACATGAAGAATTTTTAAAGGAATGTGGAAGCAAATACCTTTATTAAAACCTACATCAGTTCTTAAAACACTCAGAAAAAATGTTTTATCCCAGCTGCCCAAATTGAAAATTTAATTGTTACAATCTTATTTTAGATATACTATTGTTTTATTGATTGTTTTATTGATTTTGTCAGAATATTAAAGACAGAAACAGAATTTTCTAAAGTGTCTTAAGCTAGGTATCGGTGTAAAATTTCATATCAAAACAAAGTCATTTATGCCCAGCAAAACCACACATTATTAAATAATAGGGAAAGTAATGTGTAGCCATATGGGGCGACGGATTACCTTACTTCATTGATGAATTTCACAAGCGATAAGCCTCAGAGTAATGTGTTCATTCTTACAATTATGCTTGTTAAAAAATGAAAAGTAATAGGTTATTTTTTTGCAGATAAGGGGCAAAAAATTATTGGTTACCTAAATGATTACGAAGAGGTTAACAATAATTGGTTACTTTGACTATTCATATTTTAGCTTTAACTTTTCATTTAAAATCTTTAAATTTTCAAACCAATTTAGGCTTTTATCCAGAAATACAAACTAATAAAAACACGAATGCAAGAGTTTCTAAAACTAAAAATGCTTGTTATCAATAGATGGCAGTAGTATTTAGATGTTACAGTTGTGTGCAATAAAAATAAATACACATCCCGTAGTTTAGAATAGAGACAAATATGTGGAAATATATTGCAGCAAACGTCAAAATTATCTTATCTTCAGTGTGGATGACACGGTTTTGTAAATATTTATTGCCGGCAATTTGTATTGCAATAATTCTCCGGCAATATTCGTTATAAATAATTGCAATTACGTAAAACTCTGCTGCCTTTTTTGTTTAACAATTATAAAATAAACTACGAAATTTTAACAAATTATGAGAAAAATAAATAAAAATAAACTAAAGCTCGGCGATGAGCAACTTTATGCCATTATTCTGCCAATGCTTTGTACTTATTGCTAAAATTTTTCTCTAATATAGATGGGATGGGATAAAAATTATTTATTAAATATTAATTTTTATGCTACGTATGATTTCCACTTAAGAGTCATTATTCTATGTTAAATTGTAATGCATTACGTAACCCAATGTCGGTAACTTAATACTTTATGGTTCAAAATAATGCTGAAGGTAAGGAGTATACATTAAAAAGTAATGCACTATTTAACCAACTATTAGTATCTAATTATCTTATACATCATAATAATGCTGAAGGTAAGGATTAACCAAATGTCGGTAATTTATTACTTTTTTGTTGAATTATAAGTATATAGGTAAAGAGTATACATTGCAAAATAAAGCATTATGTATCCAATTATCGGTAACTCATTACTTTATTTTGAAAAATAATGATTTAGGTAAGGAGTGCACATTTCAAAGTAATGCATGAGTTTATCGCACCAATTACATAAATAATGAAACCAAAAATACATAAGTTAAGAAAAATACTAAAACATTTCTTAACTTAAGGAAGAAACAGAATTATACTAAATGACGAAAATTTCAAATTTTTTAAAATAAAAAATTTGTATTTCTCAAAGTTTGTTTTACACCAAAACAACGAATATATCACTTAAGCAAATTATAGTTAATCTTTAAAATTGTTTTCAAGTCAGACTTTAATGCTGCTGTGGGGTAAAACCCATCATCAAAATTCTTTCTTTATAACTTTTGTTTAAAGTAAAAACACATTAGGATTTAAACTGATTAAGTTTATTCGCATTTAAAAATACTGTTTTTATCAAATGTGGAAAATTATGTCCTACAAAGGTTAGCCGTAGGCGTTGATGTAAATATGGTCTCTTTTGACTACATTTTATATAACTGCGTGCAGCATTTGTGGTGTCACGTTGTCAATTTGGACCAGAATGTTATTCTTTAGCTCCTCCTTGTTTTGGTACACCAACGAGTTCCAATATCGGGGAAACTGGCTGTCCAAGTGAAATCAGTGAAACGAAAGATTTCAAGCGCTAGGAAGGCATTCTTCAAAGTACGCATTTGCGTACAGTATGACAAGTGACACATGTCCTCCAGATCGTCAACTTTAGGTAAGAAAAATTCAGGCAGCATAGATCTAAAGCGATTGAAAAAAAAAACAAGGTCCAATCACAGCCGACGTAACTATGTGGTACAATACCTAGCGAGAGTGTAGTAGCGCTTCATGAATTATGCGTCTTTTTTCCGTCCCCCAGAACCTAGAATATTGCTTATTCACGTTACCGCTGAGTTAGAAATGGGCCTAGTCGCTCAAAATCAATTTTTATGAAAAATCATAAACTTCGTCTTTATATTTTAAAATCGAGTGTTCTCAATGCGTCTAGCGATTCATTCTTAAATTAAAGACGGTATAAATCATGGTGTTGGCACCATGGCAGCATGGCTAAACTGGAGGCTTAAAATTTGGAATTTTTTATATCCTGACGGTATAATCCTTGGTTACATTTCGCTTGTTTTTATTTTAAGAATGTAAAAACCAAACTGACATAAGATGCTATTTGCAAAAATAGCAGCACTTTCTAAAAGGTTGATACTTATTGCCCCACTTTGTACGAGTTTATTGGAACCAGACAACTACCCACCACCTCTTCATGCAAAAAACTGTAGATCTTAATATGAAGATGTCATAGGCTTGAGTATATTTGTCACCAAACTCGCAATTTAGAACTAGTATCGGGTGATTTTCCATGCTGCATGACTAAACTGGAATCTAAATATTTGGCATTTTGTATATCCTAAATTTTTTACCGTCCTTGCTTTAAGAGCTACTAATGCACCCTGAAAGATGCACTGTTTGATGTGGTTTGTGAGCCGGCGTCATTATTGCACCGTACTTCTTCAAGAACGATGAAAATCGACACGTTACAGTCAATGGCGCAAGGTAACGTGCGATGATTACCGACATTTTTTGTTCAAAAAGGAAAAGCAGGACTTAGCTGACATGTGGTTTCAAAAAGGCAGTGGTACATGCCATATAGCACGCGAAAAAATGCCAAAAAAAAGAGGCGAGTTCGGCGAACAGTTTATTTCACGTTTGGGGTCGGTCAATTAGCCGCCTAGATCGTGGAATTAACGCCCTTAGATTATGTTTTGTGGGGCTATGTTAAGGCTCGTGTCTATAGGGAAAGCCCGCAATACTGGAAACCAATATTGAAGACTTTATTCGTGAGATAGCGGCCGATATGTTGGAGAGAGAGAGAGAGTATGCCAAAATTGAACCCTGCGTATGAACCATTTGAGGCGCAGCCGCGGTCAACATTTACATGAAATCATCTTTAAGCACCGAATTATATAGACCGTTCCATCGACTCAAATAAAGAATTCATACATTTCCCAAAATCTTATCCGAAAGCTCTTAAAAAATCACCCAGTACAACTTTTTTGAAAACTACAATTTAAGGACGAAAAATAAGGAGCTACACAAGTACTAATGAGATACTCGCAGCACCAGTTCTGGAGAGACTCTTTGGCAGTATAATGTACCAATTGGTTAACACTTCAATTAAATAATGGGTAATTTAAATTTTCTTGGATGAAACGTAGATAAGGCAGATATTTTTCCTCTTATTAAGATAATTAGCATCATTTACAAAATAGTATTTCTAGCATAATAGGAAATTTTACTGTGTATAAGCAAACAAAGACGATATTATTAAAAACAAATGTTAAAAAAAAAATAAATTTCAATACTTGTATTTAAGTTGAATCATCTCTACACACCCAGGGACCATTAAAATGTATTTGTTAGGACGTTATTTTAATTAGAATTACCTATAATCAATAAAGAAAGCTAAAATATTATATTAAGAATTAAATAGAGGAAAGAGAAACTAAAAAACAATCCTATTATCCAATTATTGATATATCCAATCAACTTTAAAAATAAAATTCGTTTAGTAATTGTGTACCGTAAAATCAATTAATTATTTATAGAATGTATTAGAAAATTAGTACAATCTATCAGATTTATTGAAAAATTGTCATTATTAAAAAGTGACAACAACAAATATATCATTTAATTAGGCTTTCAATAGAAGCAATCGAATTGTGGATTGTGTTAATAAGAGACGCCACTAATTATTGGTATTGATAAACAAATTGTATACTATATTTATTTTCCTTCATTATTTATAAGTGCTTGTGGTGCAGTGGGTAGAGAGGCAGATCAGAACACCGAAATTCCGAGTTCAAATCCTAGAAAAGGCAAACATTTAAAAATATATATTTTTGTTTAAATTAAAATAAAATATTTAAATGTTTAAATAGCAAATATATATGACGAAAAATTAAAATAAGTTTTGGTGCAGCAAGCAAGAGTGTGAACTATGGATTTGAATGCCCAGGTTCGATACCGGAAAAATCTAAAAATAAAATTTTTCTTAAAATAAAATTTTGTGGAACTTAAAAATATGTATGTGGAACATAAATATTAAATTGGAAAACTGAATATTGGCTTTCACAATTAAAAATAGAATTTGATATGAAGATAGTTGTCGTAACCGCCTGAATTCGATTGACAACAAATTCGGTGGACCCCACTGATTTTATTTTATGGGAGCAGTGAAAAAAATTCTCAGTTACTGGCTACTACTTCACTTATGAAGCCTCAGTAAATTGATTAAATTAAAGATAACTAATTTTATTTTGAAAATTATTATTTGTACTTCTATCTCATAAAAGCGATATTAACGCTATATGAACCTAGCGTCGTCATATGACGACACTATTTCAAGAACCAATATATTCGAATCCGTAATTGCTGTTACAATAGAACGCAGTTAAAACCAAAAGATATTATAAGAGTTTTATTAGAAACAAAATTTTAATTATCATTTCAGTCAGTCAACGTCATTATTTTTGACAGCTTATATAAGTGTGTTTTCGAGCTTTTTAAGAGCTTAAAACATTATTTTAGATCTTTTTTGTTTCAATCAAAAATTTTGTACAAGTATGGCAGTAAATATTATTAATCCACATAAATCCGCAGTTTTCCCTTTAGATCAAACATTTACACAAACTCTAGCCAAAACAATTCCAATAAGAATTTTAAAACTATAAAATCATGCTCATATAAATACAAGCCACATTAAATTATATAAACTATTTAGTATATATTATTATTATTAAAGTAATATAAATTAACTCAAAAATATCATACTTGTTATTTAAATTTTATAACATCCTCCAATAGATCATGAAATATAAATTACCAAATAACTTTTAATGATATCATTTCTTCAATGATAAAGTGCTAATGGAAAAATATATAAAAGAATATAATGCATAAATATAAATTTGTGCCTGCCATTTATTGATTCAATGTAATTCTATCATTATGTTGCCAAAAAAAAATAATAAATAAATAAAAATAATGTAGGCATAAAAAGACCATGCTAAGCGTATTTTATACCCTTAAGGAAATCCTTTCATACAAAAATTCGCTTCGCTTTATTGACACAAACTCAAATATCCAAGTCGATATAAATAAAAAAATATATACTTATCTATATGCGAGTGGGACGAAACTAAAAACAAATGGCAAAAAGAAAACATTTCTAAAACTATAGTTTACAAATTTAAGACTTGTAATTTGTAGATACAATTCCTTTTCAAACAAAAATCTTTTTTTTATTTAAGGCTATAATTTTAAATTTCAATCCACTCTGCTATTATTCATAACTTGTTTATAAGGACGACACGAGATTTTCTGATGTGTTGTTTGTTCATTTTCATTGTTAAACTTTAAGTGCTGTGTCCTTTTTTCATTCGTTTTCAGTCAAATGTAATAATTCAAGGAATGTTTCCCTCTTATTTATATGATTATGTACTCGTATGTTTGTTTATAAGCCGTGTTACCATGAATTTGAAAATATGATGAATCACTAGTATTACCTAAGGTAATTTTTTAGTCTTTGAGCGTAATATTTACGCTAAATTATCTAAGTAGATAGATGTAGAAAATATTTTTTTAAAAAAGGGACGGAAAAGTAAATAATTGTCCTTGTACTCATATCCCAGCAAAAAGTTATATTACGGAATGAGTGTATATATTTTAAGAGCATTTTTTTTGATTTTTATGTGCATGAATATTTCAATGCCATGGTGATATTGGTGAGACTCGTATTCGCAACTGAATTTGTTTCCAACCGAATTTTTGTAAAATAGTTCCAGGTACTAATAGTTTTATTCATTTAAATTAATAATTTTAGGCAATTAATGTTGTAATTATCGAATTTTATTTACAAATTCAAAATTTTTATTAAAATGATTGATTTTCAATTTATGGACTGCTAGCGGGCTAAGCTCGCTAAGTTTTTAGCGTAAAAGCAATGTTAACCGGGCTAAGTCCTGGGGTTATCGGACTCCCCAGATGAAAATTGTTCAAGAAGTACATTATTAGAACAGCAGGTTTCTAGCGAAAGGAATTTGCCGTTTCCCGTAGGAATTTCCAAAATCCCCATCTAAACCTCCATACTAAATTTCAGCTTCCAAGCTTCGGCGGTTTGTGCTGGGCGATATTGAGTGTGTGGGAGCCAGTCAGTAAAGTCGTTCCTTTATGTATAGAGATAATATATACATAAACATTTTATAAATATAGGGTGGTCCAAATACAGGTGTCTTTTTAAATCATACTCGTATGTTATTTTAAAAATGATAAATAGAGCAATTCCATATGAAAGTGATCACCTTTTGGACGACCCCTCTCCGATTTTAAAATAAATAGTCTCAATCGATTGCCCAGCAAAAAATAATGTACCTACATATTTTTTTTTTTTATAGTGACTGGTTTAGTGGTGGTGTACACCACTGTCATGTGACAAAATTGAAGAATTATTCATAAAAACTACTAAAGCGATCGCAACGAGTGATAGCTCGTTGGAAAGGTATTGAATCAGGCTTTAATTGAAAAATAAAATTTTCCTAATTTTTCTCAGAAATTTACCTTTTTTCCCATGAAAATTAAATTTTCTCATGAAAATTAAATTTTCCGATTTTCCACAGAAGCTCCTAAATTTTCCAGCTAATTTTATTTTTTTTTGGATTCCTCATAATTTTTGCTTTAAGAATCAGCAATAAAAAAATGGGCCCCGACTCCTTGTTTGGACAGGAGAAGAGCATTTAAGAGACCACCTTGTTCTCATTGTTTTTATATTTTTTATAATTGAATTATTTTTAATTATTTAACATTATTTTATTTTATTATTAAAAATACATTTTAAAAATTATTTTACAGTTAAAAATACATTTATGAAGAAAAAATCTTTCTTATTTTGCTGCTTATACTTAATTACAATATTTATTAAAAATTTCAATTGTCTTGGCATCATTATAAAATTAAAGTAACTTTAAATTTAGCACGTCGGCAGACGAAGAGTACCGCTTTACATTAATTGACATATCAGAAATATTTGGTATGAAGCAATGAAACTTTTGCGTTCCAGTTATAGTTTTGACATTATTATATCTGTTTTGAAGTCGTCGCTCCATGGCATCGTGTTCTTTTTGAGTGCATAAAACTGTGTTAATGGCAATTTCCTTGCTTTGAATCCACGAAAACAAATGTTGTACATTTAAGATCTGGTCAGTATATGGCCTTTGCAAACTTGCCTTAGTCGCCATGCGTTTTAGGGTTCCCCCTAACGCATCGCATGGGCCCTTACCGTGGGACGTCGCAAAAAAGTGCCACTCGACCTTGCAGTTTTGTTCTTCTTCAATTATGCAAAGATTGTAAAAATTTTTTTTATTCTTGTACTGAGAAGCCGCGCCGTCTGAGAATTCCGGAATCTGCTTTACCACGGTCTCAAGGGAACATCTGCCGCTGCTAATTATCCACTGTTTGAAATGCACCTCCTGAATTAACAGCTGTTCAAACTTTTCCGCCAAATATTGCTCTAGCTCGTCAATCTTCGGACAATTGTCGCATTTGGACAGATGACAATTTTCCGTGGGGTATGCACACAACGACTTCGACAGGAGGTCCCTATATGTTTCATGGCACTCATAACCTTGCCTTTTTTATCTTTCCTGTATTTTTCAATTCGCAACTTTCTTTTTCTAATAGGCGTTTCACCTAAAGTGGTAATAGCCTCATTCAAAGGACTCAAAGACATATTGACCATCGGAATGTCTGCCTCACTATCAGATGAAACATTTTGTTCAATTGTCATTTCACTCTCGGATTGTGGTTGCATTTGTTTCAATGCATTTGCTTGTTGAGACAAATCGATTTTACACTTGGGGCAAATGAATTGTGCTTCTTCACCGTATTGTATATTTAATTCATTCATGTATCGCTTCGAAACACCAGTTAATTTTAATACTTTTATCTTTTTCGAACGATGTCCACTCTTGTTAAACGGATTGCAGCAAAATTTATTCATTTTACTTTAAATTGTCTTTACAGCTTCACTCTTTACTTTACAAAAAAAAACACTTTAACACTTTCACGTTTAGTATTCAACTGAAATTTGACTCAGAGTGTGTGAAGTATTTATATTTATTTTTTGGTAAAAAATAGGTAAAAAAAATAAGCGATATTTGCTTTTCTTTAATAGGCAAATTTGCGTGAACTACTGGTCATAAAATGTTTTTTAAAGAGGGACTTAATTGGTTACTGCCAATAAGCCGACCACAGGTCATAAAATGTTTTGTAAATTTTTTAAATTACCAGGTAATAAATATTTCGCCATATTTATGGAAAATCCGTGTTTTATGACTTGTTTCTGCACGTGTCATTTTAGGCGAAATATTTATTACCTGGTAATTTAAAAAATTTACAAAACATTTTATGACCTGTAGCCTCAGTCGGGTTTGGTGTGCCATTACATGCCACTGCTGCTATTATCCATGGATTTATGGCCGATCTTGTGAAGGCAGGCAGACCATATTCACTACACACTCAACTTGGGGCTCTTAAAAAAAAATTGATTTTTTCTTCATATATGTATTTTTAACTGTAAAATAATTTTTAAAATGTATTTTTAATAATAAAATAAAATAATGTTAAGTAATCAAAAATAATTCAATTATAAAAAATATAAAAACAATGAGAACAAGGTGGTCTCTTAAATGCTCTTCTCCTGTCCAAACAAGGTGTCGGGGCCCATTTTTTTATTGCTGATTCTTAAAGCAAAAATTATGAGGAATCCAAAAAAAATAAAATTAGCCGGAAAATTTAGGAGCTTCTGTGGAAAATCGGAAAATTTAATTTTCATGGGAAAATTTAATTTTCATGGGAAAAAAGGTAAATTTCTGAGAAAAATTAGGAAAATTTTATTTTTCAATTAAAGCCTAATTCAATACCTTTCGCTTTAGTAGTTTTTTTTTAAAACAACTTTCAATGAGGTCCCTTATGAAGAATTCTTCAATTTTGTCACATGACAGTGGTGTACACCACCACTAAACCAGTCACTATAAAAAAAAAAAAAATATGTAGGTACATTATTTTTTGCTGGGCAATCGATTGAGACTATTTATTTTAAAATCGGAGAGGGGTCGTCCAAAAATTTGCCAATTTTGATCGTTTTCATATGGAATTGCTCAATATTTTTTATTCCAAATATTGACTACCAATCAGTATCATACTTCCACGGTCCAAAATAAGCCGCTGTACGCTTTGACAACGTTAGTAAATATTCGAAATTATGCGTTTGCCAAATAGAGGCTTTGGC
Source organism: Eustalomyia histrio (assembly GCA_949748255.1). Lineage (NCBI taxonomy): Eukaryota > Metazoa > Arthropoda > Insecta > Diptera > Anthomyiidae > Eustalomyia > Eustalomyia histrio. The sequence goes on from OX456524.1 coordinate 81,401,499, forward strand.
CGAAATGAAGGACCCACCGCGTGTGCTGTACGCAAGTTTGGGCAAAAAATTCGTGAGACTGGCTTGCTAGCGAACAACACTTATGATCCCAGTTGTCGTTTGATACTTACCGATAAGAATGTAGGTGATGCGGGCGAAAGTTTCCAACTCAATCCAACAACATCGACTCGCCATCGGCCTCAACAACTCGGCATTTCACGTACCAGCTTGAAGAGAATTTTGCACACGAGATCATGTATTATTCGCTTACAAGCAATTATAGACAAACTATCGTCCACTTCGTTACGGCTTCTCCAATCAGACATCGAATTTAGAAGAAAATTAATCTTTTCTGACGAGGCGCATTTTCATCCCAGCGGCTATGCCAACAAACTAAATTGTTGCATATCACCAGATATCCGAAAACCTGCACGTCATTGTCGGGAAGTCAATTCATGCACAGAGAGCGACGGTTTGTTGTGCATTTTGGAGTGGTAGTATTATTGGCCCATTTCTTTTGAAAATGCTGCTGGAAACGCCATTTAAGTGAATGGCGAGCGCTACAGAGTCATGATTACGGAATTTTTATGGGCTAAAATCGTAAATATGAACTTGGATAATTTTTGGTCACATAGCTCAAACAATGATTTTTTGCGCACTAAGTTCGGTCATCGTTTTATCAGCCGTCTTGACGATGTCAATTCGCTGCCTCGGAGCTGCCTCTTTATGCTTTACGAATAATACAAAAACGAGACACATCCTTATGGCTATATCGTTATAGACATTCGTGAGATAGAACTAGAAACCGTCAACAAAATGTTTTTAAAATTGCACTGACAGGATAAACTAGATCGTAAGATAGTGTAGTGAAACCTCAAAGCGTTTAGTTTTGCTACGTAAAACTTGAATTTAAAAAATTGCAATAAGAGGCCTTAAAATATGTACCCTTTAACACTTAAGATTTCATATGCTATACTCTAATATTCCGCACTTTTCAAAAAAAAAGACTCAAATTACCTAAAATGTAAAGTCGCCATATTATGAATTCAAATTTAAAATTCAACACGCTTTAGAAATCTATATATGATAATTTATAGTCACATATTCTACTGTTTTTGAAAATATGAGTTAAATGACCCAATACAATGGTTTATTTGGGGTTTCAAAAGTTATATAAAAATATTCCTTGTTTAATTTTTATTATAGACGACTTACCACGAAATCTAACTTGAAAGTACCTTAACACCGTTTTGCGACTTATATACACTTTATGACAAAAAATCGCAATTTTTATTTAGCGATAACATAAAAATTTCATCTACCAGTGCCAAACTCCTTAGAGTGTTTTACTACACAAGCCAATAACTTTCGTTAAGCGTTGAAATTTTTAACCCCCAACCACCATAGTGTAATCGATTATAAATAGGTTTATTTTTTTCTTAATTTATTATATCACAAAATAATTTGTATTTTTTAGTGCTGTAAATTAACTTTATTAATTAGCTTATAGATTTTGATATACGACTTTTATCATACTCAAACTAATTAATAAAAAAATGTGTCACAAACTTCAGCATAAACTTAGTCGACACAAAAGCCTACATTATATGTGACAAGAACAAAAGTGAGTTCTATCAAAAATGTTTCTATGTATCTTAAAAACTTTTTAATAAAATTAAAAATAAAATAAATTTCAAGGTGATGTACATTACCCAAAAAAAATTATTATTATGCTAATTAGACAAATAAATTCCCTCAAAAATAAGGTATAATAATGGACAAACTGTGTAAGTTTTAAGTTGAATTTTAAGAACTCTTGTCACAGTTAATTCAATATATCGTAATTATCATAAAAATCTTTGTTTGTGAAGTTGGTAAGCTTTATTTTCATTGTCTTGATTTTCTTTTAGCTTTTGGATTTATACTATTTTTGTATCCAATTAAGATTAAAATGTTTACTAAAAAGATGATGCAAATATACAATAGAGCGTCCCGATTTTAAAAAATTTCGATTGTAAAATTTTAAAATTGCAGAAAAGTTGTGGAAAAAAATATGCGTCCTTACGTGAAAAAAAAACTGTTATACCCCATATAAAATATGATTTGCTACAATTATGTGTTTCACGTGTATAATTTGTTTTAACGAAAATTTAACCCCCTAATGCTCTTTCTTTTGATTGTAATAACCTTGTGGGCTTGTGCTAGGAGGACATGTCACACAACTAACCACAAGGAACACATCTAAGCATGTGGTAATATTTTTTTTGAGAACCGGTACTGTTTTCACCTAACACGGGACTAGTACTTTCAGAACCAATGCGTGATACACACTTTTTGTACAGATCACGTGATAGGTACTTAAGAAACAGATCCTGTTTTCACCTACCACAGGACTGGTACTTACAGACAGATCACGTGATATAGATTTTTAAACCATTTACGTGGTAGGTACTTTAGAAATTAGACCTTTTTTCACCTATCTCGTGATATCTACCAGTACTGTTTTAACCTACCACAGGACAGGCTCCAATTCCCAACTTACCTAATTATTCCTGCAGGGAATACTCACACTATATATGAAATGCAACACTGTTCCCATCAATTACCACCTGTTAATAGACTACTGTAAAATTTTGAGCAAGTTCTGTCATTTACGTGTTTAACAGCAGGATTTTTCGAGGTCCAAAAATAGGCATTTGTTTGATCAATAATTTCATCATTGGAGCTTATTCTCTTTCCACCGAGCCATTTCTAAAGGTATGGAAATAGGAAATAGTCAGTGGGGGCTAAATCCGTAGAATAAGCCGAATGAGGGGACGATTTGTTGTCTACTTTATGGATTTTTGCCATGGAAACTAAGCTGTCACATGACTCCGTTGGTGGTCGATTGTGAGCAAATGCGGCAGCCATCTTGCGGAAGTTTTCTCATACCCAAGTGATCGTTCAAAATTGAAACCACTGAGCCATGCGAAGATGCCTATGTCTTCCACAATCTAACGAACATTCAATATTCAATCGGCCAACACCATAACATAAATTTTGCAATTGTTTTGGGTGTAGAGACCTCAGCTGGGCCTCCAGAACCACTTTTTTACCATTGAAATCGATGATGCAGAGTCCCCATAGTATTTATCAAGCTTTTGCTTGGTTAGATTGACGGTTTTATTTTCGCAAAAAATAATGTTTAATGAGCACTCGAAATTCACTTTTTTACATTTATAAAAAAAGCCAAAACTTGTGTATTAACAGGTGGTACTTGATGGGAGCAGTGTTACATTTCATATTACTACGAGGGAAGTTCGAAAAGCCACGGACTTATTGATCCGCCCTCGTACATATGTATTTGGCATTGAAAACTTACTATGACAAAAATATTAAAATTTTGATTTATGGATTTATTTAGGCAATGTAGCACACAACAGGTAGATGGCGAATCAAATAAAATTATACACTTAAAATTCTGGATCCAGTGTTTTTGTTTTTAGAAGTTATGCTGATTGTCGCTATTTTAAATTTAAGAAAATTTGCAAAATTGACACTAAAAAACAATAAATTTTACAGAAATTAGTTTTCCTTACTACATACTTTCAGTGTATCAGCTATGCTTGATTTCAAAAATATTTGTTAGCTGGTTTTTGAGTTAGAGACTTATTGGTTAAATCAGTCCTCATTGTATCCTGTGAGTCCTGGATCAAAAATAATATTCTCATTTTACAAGTATAGACTCCCAACTAGATTTGGTCTTAATCATAATGTATTTTTAAATATTTTTTTCTAATTAAATAAAGAACTATTTTTTTTTTTAAATCTATGAAAATTTTAATTTGCATCCTTCTGATTTTAAAATTTTTCGCTATATAGCACAATTTCTTGAATAAAAATTAAGATATTTAGCCAAAAACTACTTAAGATTAAGGCATGTGCATGTGTTTTGAAACAAAACACTGTTTTGTACATGTTTTCCCATATATTTTTTGTTTCGTCACAACAACATGATTTGCTCAAAACACGCCAGTGGAAACGTAGCATTAGAATCCAGGTCCAAAAAAATATTTTATGAATATTTTTTTTAATTACTTTTGGAGGATATACATACATATTCAATTGTATAATTATATAAAAAAATATAATTACTTAATTGTTGGTGAAATTAACTTTGCACTTTTTGGCGAATACAAGTTTCCAGTGAATCGAATAAAAATTCATATTTTTTATTATTCTTCTAATAAAATTAAAATTTTTTAATTTCCGTTTTAAATCCATGTAATTGTTTCGCTATTATATATCTCGAACTTCGACATTTCGCCAAATAGGTCTCATTTGTGTGTACGTATGTACGTATCTACGAATATATGTACTTAGTCATCAGTGTCATCTTTTACATTAGCTGAGACATTCTTACCAAAAGGAAACTTATAACTGATACCTTTTACGCTTCTCATAGTTACCCAACCGTTGTCTTCATTTTTGGTCGCATTTTTTTTAATGGGTTTTCTTATGGATTTTTCTCTTCGGGATAGTTTACAAATTTATTGAGAGCATCATATAAACCATAACTCTCTATGAAATATATACTCTGTGCTTGTAATATGTATCATCTAAATTGTAGTGTTTTAAGGGATCTAAAATATAAAGCATTGCCCAAAATTATAGTGCATTATAGCCATTTTGCCTTGTTTAAATACCTTGGTAGTGACTTATTAGAACACTTTAGTTTTTGGTATTTATATACTGATAAATGCTACTAAAAATTGGTTAAAAAGATCCCGGCGAAAGATCTTGCTAAAATTATAAGTACGTTAAATTTTAGTTAATTGGAAACAACAATTTACTCTGCTCTGCAACAACAATTTACTCTGCTAAAATGGGCAAAAAAAATATATATTTTAATTATTAAACAAACAAACACACATCAAAAAACGTTATTTTCTAAAATTTTGTACACATATAAGTTAAATTTAGTTCAATGGAAATAATATTAAATCCTGCTTAAATCAAAAGAAATATTTGCTGGTTCCTGATTATTCGCAATAACAAAAAAATTTTTTAACTTTTATTTTGTGATTTTTGTTAGTTAATTTCTGATTTTTAATTAACTAAAATTTAACCGAAATTAAGTTGTTTTTATGTTAATAAAATTTTTAAAAAAAAATCTACCATTTTTTAAGGTTTTCCGCAATTTTTAATTTAATTTTAGTAACTTTTTAAAGACTTTTTATTTTAATTAGTGCCTTGTGGAGAAAAGGGGACATTTAAAGTTCGATCAACTGTCCAATAACCGGTGGAAACAGAATTAACGAATGACTAGTGAAATAGTACGGAGCAGAAAGTATCTACCCTGTAATCTGACCCGTGACCGGTCACAGGAAGACTGATAAAATAAATACATTTCCTGAAATATCAGTGTACAAATTTGCTTAATAAAACTTCAATTTTGCAATTCCCTCTGCAATTCATTAAAATATAACTGTAATTATCATCTTATTAATTTTTGTACTTTTAAGTTCAACTTCAAATCATGTTTTAAATTAAATTAAAATTTTTAAATATTAAATAACATAGCAAAAAAAGACCTTGCCAAATAATGGGTTTTAGAACGAGCAGTACCTGGTTAAAGTTTGCCTGCTAAGCTTATTATTTTAACATAGGGATGTAATTGGAAGTAGCTAGTTACCTACAATCTTACGAGTAGGTAGTAAAACAACTAGGTAATGGTAAGATTAAAATAACTAGTTATAGGTAACGCAAAAATAACTAGTTGCAATTCATATTATAAAAACTGGTGGCTTGAAAGGGGTTAATAACTGGTTTTCTTATAAAGGGCATAATAATACATAACATAAGGAGTGCAACTAACGCATTATCAATAGGTACTGAAAAAGTGGCTACGTGTAATGAGTTTATAAGTCGTTACAGAACTGATAACAAGGAAGGAGCTGAATAACTACACCACTTCCCATTTAATTTCAGAAATTACGAACTATTTTCATAAACTATTTATTTTATTTCAGATATTAACAATTTTATTTCAGAAATTAATATAATAATAACTGTAATTAAATTTATATATGTGAAATTAAATTAACTGATGAATCTGAAATTAAATTAAAAATTTCTGTTGCCCAGCTCTACCATTTTTCTTACAAACACATAATTCATTTGTTAGCTTTTGTTAAATGAAAAATACAAAAATTTGAAATATTTTTATGACAAATATTTTTGTCTACGTTTACGTTTTTTGATAACAATTAAAAAAAATAACAAAACCAAAAATAGATTTAACTGCCAAAAATAAGTAGTTAAAACACATTATTAGTAACTCATTCTTTTCACATTGAAAGTAATGTTACGCAAGGAGCTGACATGGAATATCAATGGCTGTATAACAAGTTATTTTACTCATTATTTTTATTTTGGGAGTAATGCAGTCGGCAGGGGTAGGTCATTATTGGTAATGCAAAAAGCAATGAGCTGATATTACTAAATTTTTCCTAAGAAGGTAATCGAACTTCAATTTTTTTCTTTAAAGTTAGCAGAAATAGTAAGTATCAGCATTTTAATATTGCCAATGAAATTATATTTATAAATCTCAAATATTGTAGATATTTAACAAGTCGTTCAAAATATATTCAAACAATAAAATAAGAACATCTAGTAAGTGTCCTACAATTTTGAGCAGAGCTTTACAAACACACTTAAAATACAATTGTAGTCTGTTATATTATATCGGATCTGTCATTGCTTAACAACAATTTTTTTTTCATTTGTTTATGTGTTTTACTTCGTAATACTAATTAAATGTAAGGTAGATAATTGCGTTCTTTTCATTATTTCACATTTTTTGTTTATTTTTACTCTTATATTCTTGGATTAAATTTTCTGTTCAGGATTTTTTTTTAAATCTAAAATTACAATTACACTTATACAACACATACAAATATATTAATGTCAAGTGAATGGACAACCTGTAATACCGTTTAAAAGGTATTATTTTTCCAAGAATTTTATTCGCACAATTTTCTTCTTGTTTATTTATTTCTTTTTTTTTTCATTCGTATTAAAAAGTGAAAAACTAAACATTTATTATATAAATCCCTATAAATCTAATAAAAATGAAAAGGTTGACAATTTAAGTATTTGTCAACTAACTATGCTGTAAAAAAAAAATGTTAAGAAAAGTTACAATTAATAAAGTTTTTTTTACAAACACAAACAATTTTAAAAAAAATTTAAAGGCAAAAATTTACAACCCCTTAGGTTTTTAATTATATAATAAAAATAAAGTTTATTTAAGCATAAGCCGTCAGTACGTATTTTAGATAGAGAGATTTTGCTTCTCACGTTTCTCGGGATATATTTGCGAACTGTTTCAGAAGAGAAAAGTCCATAGGAAAACCTATACATAAAAACATCATCCAAAAAAAAAAAATGTACGAGTTAAATACCTAAGGGAAGCATAGAAACATTCTAGTGCAAGCATGGAAGAAGGACAAGTTACAAAGATATCATCACGATCAGTGCTCTACCAAAATTTTATGCAGATTACAAAGGTTCGGGAACGGGCTCCCTAATGAGAGAAAACAGGAAAAATTTAGTAAATTTCCCCGATTGTAAAATAAATTTTCTAAATTTGTAAATTTTTATTTAGGATTAATATGAACTGGCTTAATATGAAATTTTAAAGATTTTGCAGAAAATTTTCAAAGAAGTTTTAAACCCTTTTGTCAATTTGTATTTAGTTAAGAACATATTTAGTCACATCGCACAGTGCCTTAATACTCAAGTTAAAAGAAATTTAAATTAAAAAAACAACAACAATCCATTACTTTCCGTTTAGCCAGCAAAATAAAAAGGATGTTATTTTTTACGAATCTCTTTTTCAGTACACCCATAGATGTTAACGGTATAAAGAAAGAAATTAGTTTAAACTACTTCGAAAATACTGATATTACCACCTCCTTATGAAGTTATTAAAATAAAATTTTTGTAATTCTTCTGAATGATTAAAAATGGAATAAATGTAGAGCAAAAGTTTCTATGAAACACTTAAACCAAAGGCAAAACTTTTAATGTGTTAAAAACACTCATAATTTAGTATTTATCTATTGTATTTTATTTGATGTACAAAAATATCTGAAATCTTTATTTTGTATTAAAAATAAAAAAATAATACGTTATTATTTATTTAATAATTAAAGAATTGAATTTTTAATGCCCATTTTAATAGCACTTAAAATAAGAATTCCTATTTAACTAAAATGAACAAAACTCTCTGTCTAATTTTAAATTTTATCGATAAACTTCTTTACTTATTTTTAAAGAAATATTTAAGGTAAGTGTTAATTAAGGAATTAGTTTATCTATGAATACAATGAGACAAAAGTTTTCTTTTATTTAAATTGTGAGCAATGATTTTTAAAAATGTTTTGCAAATAAGACAAAGCATTGCATAGTAGCTCTCAAACAGAGCATTAAAATAAATACTTTGCTAATACGTACTTGAAGTTAATTAGTTGACAGTTAACAGAAACAAATAAAGGAAATGTTATTTAATTTTACGAATATGTGGTTAGTTTACTCACAGTCAAAATTAATGAAAAATCATTTATTTTTACGGATATTGTGTTATTTAAATTACGCAGAGAAAAAACATGATCACTGCTACTAAATTTTACTTGCAGCATTCTGGTATGGTTGTCACAATCAAGTTATTGGTTTATAAATAGGTTTTTACCATGAATATGACGCTAGCAACATTATTATAGCAAATTTTTTATTTCATAATTGCCACTTTCTATTTTATAACATGATTAGCTGTAACCATACTGTGGTCACAAAAATTCTGAATATGAATAAAAAATATGATAATTTCGGAACTATAAAATGCTGACAACAATCAATGAATTATAAATAAAATGAATTATAAATAAAACACGATTTTGACATTTACTGTAGTAAAACTTTCTTGTTTTCATAAAAACAAAAATCTATCAGTTCAGTCACCCATGTAAAAATATATGATGATTTTCACCTAGGGGGTTTATTTACGAAAATTACTTATACATATAGAGCAATTCCATATGAAAGCGATCACCTTTTGGACGACCCCTCTCCGATTTTAAAATAAATAGTCTCAATCGATTGCCCAGCAAAAAATAATGTACATACATATTTTTTTTTTTTATAGTGACTGGTTTAGTGGTGGTGTACACCACTGTCATGTGACAAAATTGAAGAATTCTTCATAAGGGACCTCATTGAAAGTTGTTAAAGTCGCAACGAGTGATAGCTCGTTGGAAAGGTATTGAATCAGGCTTTAATTGAAAAATAAAATTTTCCATGAAAATTAAATTTAATTTTTAAAAAAATTTTAAAAAAAGGTAAATTTCTGAGAAAAATTAGGAAAATTTTATTTTTCAATTAAAGCCTGATTCAATACCTTTCCAACGAGCTATCACTCGTTGCGATCGCTTTAGTAGTTTTTTTTAAACAACTTTCAATGAGGTCCCTTATGAAGAATTCTTCAATTTTGTCACATGACAGTGGTGTACACCACCACTAAACCAGTCACTATAAAAAAAAAAAAATATGTAGGTACATTATTTTTTGCTGGGCAATCGATTGAGACTATTTATTTTAAAATCGGAGAGGGGTCGTCCAAAAATTTGCCAATTTTGATCGTTTTCATATGGAATTGCTCTATAACTTTATAATATACACTACTGAAAAAATATTCTATATGCAGATTTTATATTTTTAAATTGATTTCAATAAAAACACTAATGCATTAAAAAAAATATATATATTTTAAAATTTTATCAGGCTCGAGATCATAATTTAACGTTACTAATGAATACTAAACACTAATTTTTTTTTATTAAATGTAAAAAATTGTGAGGATCAACGCTAGAGGGAGTGCTCACTTTCGACCTCATTGACCAGGTCATCGTCAGCCTCCTAAAAATAATTTTTTAGAAGAAAAAGTCTGTGGAACCCAAGAGTTGTTTTGTACGGAAATGTTTCTTATACAAAATACTAGATTTTTTTAGAAATTTTTTTGATATCAACATTTGTAGATTCTACAGTAAAAGTAAAATTCTCATATTCTGCAAATTGTTTCCTAGATAAAACTGTATTTGTTCTTAAAAAAAATTTCTATTCAGAAAAATTCTGGGAACTTTTTATCATGAAAAATACTTTTTGATTCTAACCTTTTCTAGCAGAAATATTCATAGATTCGAAGGACTTTTTCTAAAAAAAATTGTGAGACACTATGGACTATCTAAACAAATATCAAAAATGTCCTAAGAATCTCAGAATTTTTGCATTAGAAATTAATGTTTTTTATTTATTAAAAATGTCCTTAGAATTTAAAATTTGTTTAAGAATTTTTCTCTAAAAAAACGATAGAATCAAAGAAGTTTTCTTGAGGCAGCCCTTCATATTAAATTTTTTTCTTTAGGAAAAACATTTCTTGAAGAAATATTCTTAAATTTAAAAAACTTTCTCATAGTTTCTAATCAGAATATACTGTATTATGGTAAAATTATTGTTTTTTTTTGTTTACCATATTATGATAACTATATTATAGTACGCCTGCGGTTGGCCCACTGGGTAAATTTGTATTCAAATCTATCTAGCCTTATATATACAAGACGGGTGCTTCACTCATATTATCGGTAACCTTAGGTTTGTTTTTTCTGAATTTTATATAAATATTACATACAAATTTAGGTAGATATAGATTTGCTAAGTAGTTATAGATATGACACATCTTAACAGCCGATGTAGGATGACACATAGGTGGCGCCACTAATGAAAAATCTATATGGTTTTTGGAACTACCAACCTTTAGATGATACCTGTCAAAATTAAATGACAATTTGTTCATTAGTGAACAAGTTACAGCTGTTTTAGTCACGCTACTTTTGCGATTTTGAAAACAACGAATTTAAAACGATTTCGTGTGTTGATGTATACTTGCTTTTAATTGAAAAAAACACTGTTCGAGCCAAAGCTTGGCTTGATAAGTGTTATTCTGCTCCGTCAAGGCAAATGGTAGAAAAATGGTTTGCTGAAAAATCTAATTTCACATAGTCATTTTCCTTAGAGTGTGTGATATAAATGCCTGTTCATAACAATGAGTTATTTATGTTGGGTGGTTCAGAAGGAGGCTGAAGATGACCTGGTCGCTTGGGTCGAAAGTATGCACTCCCTCTAGCGCTGATCCTTACAATTTTTTTCATTTAATAAAAAAAATAGTGTTTACTATTCGTTAGTATGATTATGATCTTGAGCCTGATAAAATATAAAATACATAATATCAATTAATATTAAAAAAACCAAACGCAATTAAAACCATTATTGAAATTCAACAAATTTTGTTGCATTAACCAAATTTCGATTGTGACAAACAAATATATCCGTGGCTCTAATCAAACCATTCGCTTGTCACAATGAATCTGTTTTTTCTGTTAGTTTTGTGAATTACATTTGGAGTTATTTTAAAAGCTTTTGGAAATTTTTAAAATAATCTAATCGTTTTTGAAATGGTTGTCTTTGGACTTGACTAAAAATGTGTATATGGCTACTATTTCAAAATGTTTTTTAAATCGAAGACGTGTTTTTAAATATTCGTGAATAAATATTTTTAATTTTTGCAATATTTCTGTAAACAAAATGCTTATTTTCGAAATAATTATCTAAATGTGGAAGATCAAAGCTTTCAAATCAGATGCGACTTGTAAAAATTAAAAATTAAACTTTTCTAGCAAAAGTTAGATTAGCTAAATCATGAGGTATTTATACAAGTTTTAACGGCTAAAAGTATCGAACTTCTAGCATGGAAACACCGTGAATTTTGAAAAACCAAAATAGCACAGATATCATAGGAACATGTAATATCCATGTCTAAATTGTCAGCGATATCCATAAAATAGCTCTGTTTTTTTTTTAATAGCATTTGATATTTGTTAATTTTAATTAATATACTAAGTATTCTTTCCTGCTGGCTCAGTGGAATTTCTCAATTTTTATTCTCTATAACTTACTAATTAAAAAAAAAATTTTCATGTTTCTTTACAATAAAAATAATTTAAAAAGAATATGATATGATCTTAAAATCCTACTATACTATTCACTTACAAAATAACAGATCAACAATTCATAAAATTCCATTACTTTACACACAAGGATACAGTGCAAAATATAATTTAAAATATTGTCTATTCATTAACTATCAACATAGATTAAGTTGTAGATTTAATATGGATTAGGACAAACATTTGATATTAAATGCTTCATATAAGCTGTGTTATTTGATACTTTAAGAATTAAAGTTCATAACAAAAAACTATAAAATATAGAGGATAAATATAAATTGTTAAATTTCGTTGATGTTAGTCTAATTGTGTTGTTGTTTACAAGTTTGTTAATTTGTTTCCTTACACTCAATATAAAATAGACTATCATCAACAAGCAATGACCGCAAAGGGAGAAGAAGAGCATGGATATTGACAAGGTTGGGTAGCGCCAACCGAAAATACTAAGTATTCTATCCTGCTGGCTCAGTGGAATTTCTCAATTTTTATTCTCTATAACTTACTAATAAAAAAAAATTTTCATGTTTATTTTTACAATAAAAATAATTTAAAAAGAATATGATATGATCTTAAAATCCTACTATACTATTCACTTACAAAATAACAGATCAACAATTCATAAAATTTCATTATTTTGTGAATTTTAATATTTTTTAAAATGTGACTTGCTGGTTTTGTAAATGAATATCCTGTTTTTTTAATAATCTTAATAACGACATGGGCATACCAATTTAGTATTTGATGTGTTGAATTCGATGCGGAGAAATGCATATGGAGACGACTGAAATCGTAAAACTGTATGGTATACAGCAAGACTTACTAAGAAGGACCAAGACAAACAGATGATCTAACGAAATATTACAGATCTATTATATTCATTCCATATTTAGATGAAAAAATCTTAAGCATGACAAATAGATATTCCGGTCATGAAAATTTAGTAAAGAATATTCTAACAAGCGAAGTAATTGACGTTTCATCAAAAGAAGTTTGTAGCCTCATAGAATTTAATCAAAATGATCTAAGAGCGGAGAGAAGCTTTGCAACACAAATAAAATCAAAACGTACTTATGAAATTCAATGGGCAAAGAAAAATTCTAATTTCTGTATGTCGTGAAAAACATTTTTAAAATATTTAAAAACGATATATATTGCCCCCCCCCCCATCCCCCTCTCCAACACAGACGAAAAACCATCTTACATAGAATTTATACAGATTAATATTAATAGATTAAAACGTCATTCCAGATAAAATATTTGAAGAACCAGCTTTTTAAGGACTCCTAACTATATGAAACTCCTTAATACATAGACTGAAGTTTCACCATCCATCAACACCATACAAGTCTTCCTCTGTCACGTTTGAAAGAACAAAGAAACAATTAGCGAACACAATTTGTATATTTATATTTATTTATACTATAAATATTCTCAAAAACCCCTCAAAAATATGTTGCACGTATTGAAAAATAAATATATAATGTGTACAACATGAAATGGGTAGTGAACATTTATCCAAATCATGTTAAATCATTTTTACTGCCCACAGGCAAACTAATAAAAATGAATGCAAATACAATATAAAATAAAAATAAATAAAATGAAAAATAACATAAAAACCGGTAAAGACCACTTAAATAAAACACTTTCCGAATATAAGTTTTATATTTACATAATTGCTAAATACAGAACAATATTAACCTAATTTTTGTTTAAACTTTTAATTCATATTAAATTCTCAGAAAAAAATTATAAACTCGTTTAGACAAGGGAGGATGTTATATAGTGCCATGAAAGGTTTTTTGAAAAAAGCTAAAATATATGTTGCTATTGGAGCATAAATGTGCTGTATTACGAAATTTCGGTGTACCTTGAAATATGTGCAATATTTTGCACATATTTTGCAAGCTTTTATGGGTCGATTATCGATGGCAACCGAACCTCAGTGGCGTTGCCAGTTGCCAAAATGATATTAGGTATGGCAACTGATAGCTGTCAATTTCAGTTGCCAAATAGTGATTGTATTGGCAACCACAAAGTTTTGGTTGCTGTAGGTTTTTAAAGCAAAAGAAAAAAGACGGTAACATTAAAATGTAAGTATATTTATTTATTGTTATAAATATTTCAAAATCTGCAGCAACCTCTTCCTTTAATGGGCTCTTGTTCCATATGAGTAGATCCAGGATGCCTAGCATCACCATACCTTATCATCTTGATCAAAAGAAAGAAAAATTGTTAAATAACTTACCAGCAAAACATTCAAACTAAAATATCCTTTCCTGTTTATATATAAGGGACGAATGTCTTCCTTCGGTCCCATTTTATGTACGTATGTTCCATCTATACATCCAACAATCCCTGAAAACTTTGTTTTCCAATAAAAAAGGTTTTAATTTTTTGTTTTTTCTTCTTCCGACATTTTTGAAACTATACACAAGCTTTTGTTCTATTAATTGTACGACTTATTTTAAAACCACCGACAACGTTGGTTGAACCATTCCTAGATTGGGGTCATTGCCATGAGATTTTTGGAAACTTCCTTCAGCAAAAAATCTTAAAGCTGCGCAAACTTTTAATAGAGGAGGTATTGCCGTTGAACGACGACTTTGTTTAAGGCTTCCACTAAATATACCACTGCGTCTTTTGGAATACGAAAATAAGCTTTGAAACTATAAGAAGCAACTTTTTATTGAAAATTATTTTAAACATCAAGATATACTCACAGTACGGACGGTAATTCTAATGGATAGAAGTTGTCCCTCAAGTTCCGTCTAAAAGATGACACGTTTAAAGCCTTTTCATCGTCATTAAAAAACAGTTCCACTGAACTGGCATATTTGAAATAATTGTTTACACAATTTCTTTTTATAATTTGTTTTTTTTATTAATAAATTCACTTTTATTAACTTTTTTTCTTTGTCAATCTTTTTATTTGTTTACATTTATTTTCAGTTGCTAATCTGTCAAAATTACATTATCGATAACTTTTTGGCAACTGGGGAAAGTTGCCTTATATAATACCAATTATAATTTCAGTTGAGTTGCCAGTTGACAACGCAACTACAGTTCGGTTGCCATCGGTAATAGACCCATTAATAAAACTGTTTTTGATCACAAATATTTTCACACAAAATAAAAAAAAATTAAATAGAAAAATAATGTTATTAAGCACAGAAAATAAATAGGTTTTCAAAAATCGGTTGGAACTCTATCGGAACCACCATAATTATATCGTTATTCAATGCTTTAATTTAGCGCCCCGATAGGCCAGTTGGTAGTGTGCTAGCTTGTCAATGAGGGGGTCGTGAGTTCGATTACCAGTAGAGGCTCTGGTCTTTTTACGAATAAAATAAATAAATAAATAAATAAATAAATAAATAATTAAATAAATTAACAAATAAATAAATAAATTAATAAATAAATAAATAAATAAATAAATAAATAAATAAATAAATAAATAAATAAATAAATAAATAAATAAATAAATAAATAAATAAATAAATAAATAAATAAATAAATAAATAAATAAATAAATAAATAAATAAATAAATAAATACATAAATAATTATCAGAATAGATATTGTAAATTAATCGGGGCAAGAATACCATGCTTGGGAATTTTTCATTAACATTAAAATTTTATTACTGTTAATGCGAAAAGTGCTAAACTACTTTTCTCATTAGCCCGTCACTGCAATCCCACAACTCCCAAAATCAGGCATATTAAAATGCTGTGAATATTTTACGATTCAAAATGCTTAATTATCTTGATTCTGCTTAATTTTCTAATGTCAAAATTATACCTGTCATAGATACTATTTCTGTTTTTTAGTTTAAGTTTTTACTCCTTATTATTTTAACATCCATCAGGGTAAGATTGTTCTCCATTTTGTTTTCATAAATAAATTGTCCATTTTTTTCGAACATTGATTAATTTGTTTTCTTTTTTTCGATTCATTTCATATTGGGGCTTTTTATTTAAACCTTCTGAGCAATAAAATCACCATTTGATTTTATTGCTACTCAGAGCAGTTTGGTAAATCCAGTTTCCATCAGGTCCAAATTCTATTCCCCTTACATCGCAAAGGTCTCATCCAATTACCATTAGTTGACGCTAATGCAAATGAAAAACATTTTATTAGCATTTAAAAATTATCAATGTAGCGCTATACTCAATATATAAAATATACAAATATGGACCCGCATAAATATTACATATATTAATATAAATTTTAACACATAAAATAACGTTTAATAATGCTAATGTTTTCTTTTAATTGGTGCATTAGTAATGGTAATTAAATTCAAAAACATTTCAATTAAACAATAAAATCAGATGCTTAAATCAGTACCAATATTACTGCAATAATAATATTTATAATCATCAATTAATAAGGTCAAAAAATGCATTAGTCCCATTTATGATCAAGACGTATACATTTTTGATAGGATACATAATAATATAGGCTCCTGTATTTATATATATAGTACTTGTTTCCAAAGGTGCTGTTAGTAAAAAGTTTTATATTCCCTTTTATATGAAATATATTTGAGTCTGGTTCAAGATAATTTTTTTTTTTGTTTGAAATTAAATCACTTTTTCTCCACATTTTTTCTTAGCCCTTAAGATATGATTAGATATATTTATATACATATAATTAAATATATTTATATGTAATATTATACATAGTGCGTCATATTTTATGTCGGTGTGGCAACATTTATTAACATTGACATTTGTTGTATGTTTTTGAACGTCAATTTAGTAAAAATTTTACTAATGTATCGCTTTATACCAAAATAACCCGCCGCAATACTGACGCTGTACATTGAAAATAGCCGTTCCGTTGTTTGAACTCAACGTGCATATCGTTGAGGCTGATTTCACACTTTGTGGCGGCATTTAAAAGTAAAATTGGCTTATTGTATCTGCGCGAAAATGCGTGAAAAATGTCTGGACGATTACTGATTTCAACAATATGGAGCTGCAAATCAAACAATGCGGTTTCTGCATCAAAAATTCCCTTGAGTTGTGATGTTAAAAAAGCGACATTGGCTGGCCACGCATATCTCCAAATTTGACCCCTATGGACATCTTTTTGAGGGGTTATTTAAAAATCAGACCATTGACGAGCTCAAGACAAACATTTATGCCGAAATAATCGCTATACTACCCGAGATGCTCGAAAATGTTATGGAAAATACTGCGAAAAGGGCGCATTTTGTTGTAGCCAATAGTGGCGGCAAAACCCTGGCGAAAGCAGCACCCTGCCTACCTTTTGATCGTCTGCCCCGATTTCAGGAGCTCATACACAGAGAAAACAGATTCATTGTGACAACCAAATTTATTGCCAACCGAGTGGTTTGGTGGGAGTCACCGATATATTTGTTTGTGACATATGAAATTCAGTTAATACAATAGAAATTCGGTTAATACAACAGAATTTCGGTAAAAGTAAAATATATCGATTGTGTCAGGAATACATTTGATTACCACAACGAAATAATTGAGTTGCTGCAACCATTCAGTTGGCAATGAATTCGGTTGTCGTTATAATGAAACTGTTTTCTTTGTGTAGTAGATGGGGCCTTTCCAAATAGAGTTAATTACCTTGACGCAAAGCAGCCGTTTTTAAATTGCAGCTTGAGTGAGACACAATGATTTTGCAAGTTATTCTTGGGTTTGACAGCAATCTTCATCGAAAAATGCCTCCATCTTCAATGGCTAAGTGAGAATAAATGACAGATGTTTACCCTCCAAAATACCATATACATAAGTTATTACATACATAAACCATGTGTAAGTCATACATATGTCAGCTGTAAGAACTTGATTTAGACTGTAAAAAAACACATAAAATAAAGAACAATACAAGCAATATTTAACGCACTTGAATTTTTAACTCTTCAATGTTTATTGGGAGTGGAAATAAATTCGATCTGAAAAATATGGCAAAAACATATGAAATTTAATTTTTCAATTTTTTTTTGTTTTTTAAGCTTAATAACTTTTTAACGGATTGTGATATGTCAAATTTGTAGGGTTTTCCTGGGCTCAAAGTAATGTTTTTTAATGTGTGTTAAAAACATATTTTTTATAATTTGTTTAATGCTTTTTCATTGTATGTGCTTAGTTTTTAAGCTCTATTAACGCCTTTTAAAACTTTTTTTATGTATTGTATTTGTCTATAAATTAGATAATGGAAAATGGGCTCACAATCATGCAATGAAGGAAGAAGGAATTTCCAAAAAAATGTGTTTATGAAAAACTATTTTAAAATGACTATAACCCAAACTCATATTTTTACAATAAACTCAAATAAACATATATGCTAATAAAGGACCACCTTAAACAACTAATGCTAAAATATTTTCAAATTTGTTGAAATATTGTTGTTCTTCTCTTATAATAAAAACCTCTATGAAACCTTAATTCTTTAACTTTCACCATTCCCTTACTTTGACGAAGAGCAAATCCAATATGAAAAACTGCTACAAATAACAAAATAAACGTTCTTTATCATGTAGGGCATTAAAATAAATATAAAAAAACTCGCAAATAAAAATCAAGCATAACACAACTTTTTTTATGTTGGTTCTAAACCCGAAGGCAAATATTTTATTTAATTGTTATTCAATAAAAAACAAACTCACACAAAATAAATGCGAAAAAGAATAAGTTCATGCTGTTACTTGTTAAAAAAAATTGTCTTTTTTCTACAAAAAAAAAATGGATTAAATGAACAAAAATCTGAAATAGCAATCCAAAATAAGAGTTATATTATGCAAGTGAATAGTAAATACTCATGCCAGTAAATTTTTAACATTTTTCCTGAATATTCAGAATAAGTTTGAAATTTCAACCATTTAAATAACTCAAAGGCTTTATTACAGCTATATATTGTACACATGGATAACCAACCATACTAAATAAAAAAAATATTATATAAACATTAGACCGACTCACTTTGTATAGACCAAATAAATGCCTTGGTTTGTCGTATAATGATTCTGAAAATATTTCCGGTCTAGTATTAACATCTCCTGCTCCTTTTTAGTTTTTGGAAGTATTTTGTATTTTTATACCCTCCACCATATATGGTGAGTTTGTCATTCCGTTTGTTATGTATCGAAATATAGGTTTAAGACCGCATGAAGTGTATATACGAGTATTTGTGACCCTTATGCGATTTAAAGACGATCTAGCGATGACTGTATGCTTGTCTATTTGTGTGTCCGCCTGTTGAAATAGCAATGACGGCGCGAAGACGGACGCGGGGGTGCTCATTTTTACCTAGACTAGTACACATCCCCACAAGCACTTTGGTGTCGGTCAAGCGCTTAAAAACTTATGAGTGAAAATGTGAAGGCAACCCTAAATTGTTCATACACTTAAAAAAGTTTGTAAGTTAAAATAACTGAAAATATCATTTAAAAGAAATGATATTTCATTTAAAAACCATATGAAGCTATAAACACTTTTGTGTTAATGCGTTTGTGTATGTATGTGTGTTTATAAAGTTCTTGTAATTTGTATTAAAAAATTTTGTATATATACAACCAATTTAAATAAAAAACAAATTGAAATTTTTTGAATACTTTTTTTTGAAACAGACAACAAACAAAATTTAAATTTGTAATAACTGTTACGGACACAAGTTTCCGTTTTGTGGGTAAATTTTTATTAAATTTCAAACAAATGAAAAAAATAAATGAAACTGAAAAAAAATGGTAAATGATAGTAAATTATTTCGAATAAATGTATAAAAAAGTTAATATAGATATTTCTTTGAAAAATAAATGTATATTCCTTTTTTTTTTTTAAATGGAACGGAAAACTTTTTTATTAAACTACAAACAGTTAACTACATAATATTCTGAGTGTACAAATGGGGTGTAATTTAGTACAATTTCATAGTAGCGACTGGCAAGTAAAATACTTTCCCTTTTTGTCTAAACAGTTCCTTAGAATTTAATAATATTTTATATTCACATTAAATATTTTTACCTCAAACAATTTTTTTCAACACTAAAATTTTTTTCACCACAAAAAATATTTTTCACCTTAAGCAATTTTTTTCACTTGAAAATTTTTATCTCAAAAAATTTTTTCATCACATAATTTCACTTCTAAAGTTTTTTTACATTATTTGTATCAAAAACAGTGAGAAAATGTTTAAGGACATTGGTAGAATCTTTGAATAGATTCGGCACAGCCGAATTTAAGCATTTTTTAGTTGTTGTACTTACATATAAAGGGTGATTCAAGTAGAGATACTTTTTTCAATTGCCTTTTTTTTTAAGCAGATCACGTGTGAGTCGTGTCATGATGTCATGTTATTTTTGTTTAGTATTGTTTGGCATTTCATAATGGAAAGACTTACGCCTGATCAACGTTTACAAATCTTTCAACTTTATTACGAAAGTTCTCGTTCTGTGAGGAATGTTTTCGAGGCAAATTTTGTTCAGCGATGAGGCCCATTTCTGGCTCAATGGGTATGTAAACAAACAAAATTGCCGCATTTGGGACGAAGAGCAACCTGAAGAGATTCAAAAACTGCCACTTCATTCAGAAAAAACAACCGTTTGGTGTGGTTTGTGGCCGGTGAAATCATCGGTCCATATTTCTTTAAAAATGATGCCGGTGCGAACGTAACCGTCAATGGGGACCGTTATCGTGCCATTATAACCGACTATTTTATGCCTGAAATTGAAGCTCGTGATCTCGGCGACATTTGGTTTCAACAAAACGGCGCCACTTCCCACACATCGCATCAATCAATGGATTTATTGAGAGAATACTTAGGTGAACACATAATTTCATGTTTTGAGCCGGTCGATTGGCCACTTATTGGCCGTTAGGCTTTTTCCTGGGGGATATGTAAAGTCTAAAGTTTATGCGGACAAACTCGCTTCGATTCAGGTTTTGGAGGAAAGCATCACTCGCCTCATTCGCCAGTTACAAGCTGAAATGCTCGAAGGAGTCATCGAAAATTGGACTCAACGGTTGGACCATCTGCGTCGTAGCAAGGGCCAACATTTGATAGAAGATTATCAAAAATAAATGCCAAAGAATGTTCTTTCAAATGGTAATAAACATTCCCCATTAAATTTTAATTTTCTGTGCTTTTTTCTTTAAAATAGTAGGGAACCTCGAAATGGATCACCCATTACAATAAGAAAGGAAATTTTAAGACGTGTCGAACGGTGTGCATATTATGTGTAGAAATGTCTTGGCATACTTTATTTTAGGAATATTTCATAAATAAAATAATTTTAAAGTTTTTTATGAAAGTATTTGCGATTTAAATGTCAAATTAACATATTTTAATCTATAGTCGATTTAGGTAAATACTCTCTCTCAGCCTTTTTATTTTGAAATTCGTTCTAGTTCACATTTCACCCAAAACAGTCGAAACACAAATGTTCTAAATTGTTTAATATGGGTATCAAAAATTTTTGTTTACAAATTTAGTACATACATATTTAAAAAAAAAATTTAACGGATTCAGTTTCTAGTTGATATAAGGATGAAAGTGTGACTTAACGGAAAAATCCATTGTGCACTTTTTTGGCGGCATAACTTTTCTCACATGATTTTAATTAAATAAAAGAATAAAAAGATGTGAGTTGGATATACATATATTATCAGCTTTTTTAAATCGCGAAAATAATTACGCCGCCAAAAAAAACGCGTAGTAGATTTTTTCTCTTAACCTATTCATTCTTACGACAGCTATAGACTGAATCTGCTTGCAGTATGCGGTAGGTCCCGTTTCACACAGAGCAACTCTTGTCGCGGCTATTTTTGTCGATTCCCCTTTAAAATTGCCTTTATGTTCACACAGAGAAACTTTTTTCAGAAACTTT